>OU898278.1:172246735-172846735 GCA_918026665.1 Diabrotica balteata
TTTAACATACGACTATTTCCTTCGTCTGTTAAATCACAATCACAGGTAAAAATTACAATAAATAAAAAAACACCATCACAGTTATATCTGTGATTGCAGAATCACAGTTTAGTCCCACCACTATTTAAGATAAGGCCTTTTAACCAATAACCATAATAAGAAGCTTTACTCTAATATAAAGGATGTATAAATAGGCTCATATTATTTCTCACAAAAAATAAAAATATAGATCTATAAACAACGATTTCATAAACAAAAGTCATATTTCGTTCTTAAGTTCTTATTGTTGAAGTTTACTTGCCATGTATATTACGTCGGCACCTAAAAATTGCTTGGTTGCAGTCTGCATGTTATGAGGTTTTACTTTTAGTCATAACAATTCTGCCTGAGGTAAAAACAATTCCTTAGTTTTTGGTATTGAGTATTGAGTGAACCCTGTTTAAGTAGGTAAGCATTATTTAAGTGTCACGTTCTTTAAAAATACTTTAAAATCTGCTGAAATTTCATAATTATGTTTAAAAAATAAAACATAATAATAATTTAGCTATCTAAGTAATAGTTGATTGATTTTTTTGTTTTTAACTTGTATTTTGGTAAAATTTACGAGATACCTTATAAGAGATATTTTTACCAGGTTATCAGGCTTATATTTCTGTCATTTTTTATTTAGTTTTCTGTTTCTTTCTTTAGGTTTATTATTTTTGTTTAAACATCAATTCCCTGCATTCCAAAGGTTCCCTAAGGATTTCTCAATTTCTTTTTTTTTTTCCGCCATGTATAGCAACTCTTCAGAATTAGGCAATAGCTAATGGATCAGTTTGAATATAGATAAATATTACTATATTAAATTTTCTAGATCTAGAGTTCCAATAGTCTTTGATTACCAGCTTTTTTATTTTCTTTTATTATCAATTTGAATATTCAATAAAATTAGCTTCTCTTTTTTTCCTTTTCTTGTAAAGGAAAAAGGACATGAAGCAACAAGGATGTTTTTAACGATTCACAAGCTTTGCAATAGGTATATCACTAAAGAGCGCAAATGAGATGAAGGACTTGAGAGTTACCTTTGATTCACAGGTATCTTTTAGTCATCATTATAATTCAATCACTAGTAAAGCTCCTGAAATGCTTGGTTTTGTTTTGCATATTTCAAAAGATCATCATCCAGCCTTCATTTATCACGTCCACTACTTGACATAGTCCTCGCTTCATTCTTTGCGATTTTGAGCTTTTTGTTGCCAATTTTTGGCCTGATAGGCCTGATGTCGTCAGCCCAATATGTAGGTGGTCTTCCTTTAGTACGTTTGTCTGCTCTTGGCATCCAATCTGTAATTTTGCTCGTGAGTCGAGATAATTGAAGAGATGTATCTATTAATTCGACAAGGATGGTGTATAATGCACTGGTAAGCTCAGCTCAACTTTACAGTATGCCTCTAATGTATGGTCTCTGTTTTACCAAATCCATGTTCAATAATATTGAAAAAGTTCTACTGTTTATGACATACAAATATAAGACTTACTGTTATGAAGATGTGTTAAATACCTGGGATCGTGGCTTTTTGAAGACTGGGCATCGGACAGGGAAGTAAAATGTCGCATTGAGCAAGCTCGACAAGCTTTCGTAAAATTCAAGAAGGTACTGACTTGTTCAGAGTTCGATCTTCAACTGAGACTAAGGTTTACTAAGTGCTACGTATGGTCAGTGCTGCTATATGGCGTAGAGGGCTGGACACTCAAAACGAGGGATATAAACAGATTAGAAGTTTTCGAAATGTGGCTTTATCGCCGTATCCTAAAAATACCATGGACAGCGAAAATCACAAATATAGATGTCCTTAAAGAATAAACCAAGAACGCCAACTTTTCGAAACCATCAAGAAAAGGAAAACGGCGTATCTAGGTCACATCATGCGAAATGAAAAATACCAGTTCCTCCAACTTATAATCGAGGGTAAAATTGAAGGCAAGAGAGGAATGGGACGCAAGAAAATGTCCTGGCTCCGAAACATAAGGCAATAGACAGGGATTAACGACATACAATCTCTGATACATATTGCAAGAAATAGAGAATTAATGGAAAATGTGATCGCTAACATCCATTAGTGGATTTGCATCTGAAGAAAGAAGAAGTTATGAAGATGTTCTAACGCAACTTAAGCTTCATACTCTGGAAAATCGCAGTATAATATCAGACAGAAAACTTCTCTTTAATATGTTATCTGGCCACATTTGTTTGGCCTGCCCTGATGCGCTGTTCTCCTTTAAATCATCTAATTGGGTTACCAGAAATACTGGCTTGTTTGATGTTCCATATTATCACAGCACTAACTTTGGTTTTTATAGTCCAGTGGCAAGTTAATGATGAATAAAGTTATTTTAAATATGTGTAACAATATGTTGTTGCACCAAGGATCCCTTGCTCAGTCCAACATTATTTCTGGTGACAATAAATGATATAATCAAAAATATTCAAGCACCCTTACAAGCCCGTTTGTATCCTAATGACCTAGTGGTATCTATTAAAGGCAAAAATATCTCCTTAATGTCCTCAATTCTTCAAAACTTTTTAGGTACTCTTGAAAATTGGTCTCACCTCTTTTCAATAGAAAAATCAATAGGAGTTGTATTCTTTTCAAGCTCCTTGTCACAACCCCCAAAATCTATGAGAAACAGCTGAAGTTTAGAGATCATCACAAATTTTTGGGTGTAATCTTTGATTCAAAAGCTTACATGGAAAGATTAAATGTATTAAGAATCTCTTTGTAACAAAATCTGGTGCTCAGACCAATCCACTCTACTTCTTCTGTATAAATCTTTAATACGTTCTAAGCTAGATTATGGAGCAATTGCCTATTCCACTGCTAATCAATATCTTCTTAAATCATTAGATGGTATTCATAATAAAAGTCTTAGATTAATTACAGAGGTTTTTCCAAGTTCCCAGGTACCCAACATTTATTCTCTTTAGAAGAACCATCGCTACATCACCGCCGCATGTTCCTCACCCTATCACATGCAGCCTCAGTCGCTTGTAATATTTTAAAACCAATATATCAAAATACTTTTACAAATAAATATGTAAACAAATTCCAAAATATTCGCTATACTAAAAACCATATAAGAAAAAATTAAATCCATACTTCAAATCTAAACACTAATTTTCCAGATGTTTTCTCCTTGGATATTAAATACCCTGAGCCTTTGCTGATCGATTTACTGATCTGTGATACATCTCTGGCTCATTTCGATAAATCCAGTACAAACAACTCCCTTATTCGGGTAAAGTTCGAAGCCCTCTTAGAAAAGTACCCCGACTACTATAAAATATATACAGATGCATCCAAGTCCAAAGACGAGTAGGGGCATAAATCGTTTCCTTAGAAAACAATCTTCTTTTCCGTCTACCTCCAGTATACAGCACATATTCAGCTGAGCTCTACACTATATACCATGCTGTGAAATTTTTTAACGAGCTTACTTTCACAAAAGCCCCGATCATAACAGATTCCCTTAGCTCTCTAAACTCATTAAAACATTTTTTTTTTATTTACTAATAATAGTCCGCTTCAACCACCTGGGTCATTAGCGACATTAGTTTACTACATTATATTAAATTATATAAAGATGTTTCTTTTAGAAATCTAATTAAGTTTTTAGTATTTAAATGTTCACCTAATACTGTTTTTAAGTCACTGGAAATATTGTTATTTTGTCTGTTAACTGTATATTTTCCACATTCTGTTAGGAGATGTTTAACAGTAATATTGACTTGACAGTAATCACACACTGGAATGTCTTCTTTACTTATTAGGTGCTTATGAGTAATATTGGTATGACCTAATCGAAGTCGAGAAATTTTGACTTGGTCAGCTCTTTTTAAGTTTACTAGGCGCCACGGTTTCACTGTCGATTTAATTTCTTTTATTTAGATTCCGATAAGTTCCACTTATTTTGCCACGCACTAATCACTTTTTCTTTAACGAACTGTTTTATATCACTGCAGATAGTCTTTGACACTATTATAGCTTGATCATTTTTGTAGCTTCTCTTGCTTGGAGGTCTGCGTTTTCATTACCTTGCATTCCCGTGTGAGATGGAACCCACATAAATTTGACTTCTGAACCAGATTCTTGTAAGGCAGCAAGTTCTTTCTTGACAAGTAAGGCTATAGGGTTCTTAGTATATAGTTGACCGATTGTTGTTAAGGAGTTTAGAGAATCTGTGATAATGACGGAAGAAGAATGTTTTGTACTTTTGATATGAATGAGGGCTTGTAATATTGCATATAATTCTGCTGTGTATATAGAAGTGACTGGCATTAATTCAAAATGGGAAGAGGAATATGGAGTGGCAAATGCTGCTCCTACGTCATTTGCAGATTTGGAGGCATCTGTATAAATGCAAAAGCTTTTCCCGTAAGTCTCAGTTCCTTTAAACAGACTGTCGGATTACAGTGGGTGATGTATCTGATTTGTTATATTGGAGTAGCGTCGTATTGATTTCGGGAATCATGATTAACCAGGGAGGTGGAGTTTTTACATTTGAAGGAAAGATGTCAGAAATTTGGAGTTGTAGATCTTTTAAATTTCTTCGAACTCTTTCGTAGAATGGTGGATCGAACCTACTTTTGTTATAAGCTTCTAGGTAACGGTCCGTAAATGCATTTTGAAATACTGGGTGAAATTTGTTGCTGGCGACTGATGCTGCATACGAAAGGCATAAATATTTTCTTCGTAGATCAAGAGGTGGCTCTCCGGTGAGGCATTGGAGATTCTTAACTGGTGTGGTTCTAAATGCACCTATGGCAATGCGAAGTGCTGTGTTCTGAATGACTTCAAGTTGCTTGGTAACATGTTTTTTAGCGGAGGCATACACAATAGCCCCATAATATATTTTTGATCTAACGAGTGACTTATAAATATTTTAATAACGTGGTTTCGTCGGATCCCCATTTTTTATTTGATAATGTTTTGATTACATTTAATCCATTTTGGCAAGAATTTTTTCTGAGAATTTGAGCGGCTCGCCATACAGTTTTAAAGATGTTCTCTGTGGCCGATGCCTTCTTGAGAAAAGCATGCATTTTGTTTTTAGTGGGGAGAATTGCACGCCTACTGACATTGACCATATCTCGAATTTAAAATAAATTCTTGTAAGTAAAACATATTTTTCCGAAACATTCTTTTGAAAAATTATTAAAATACCAGCTGTCTCAAGCTCATCAACATAGAAGAAGAGTTCAATTTTTGTGGGTACCTTCACACTTCAGATTATTGGGAAACGAAGAAGCTGACAGGACTGCACGGCAGGCAATTTTAAGCGATTGTTCGGAGCCTATAGACGTGTGTTTCCAGTGACTTAAAAGTTTATTTTAAAAATAAACTGTTGTGTTTGTGGAGAAATAAGTGGCCTCAAACTAATTCTAAGCTGAATACGATCAAGAGTAATGTTTTCCAGTGGATCCACAAACAATAACCCACCCATATGTGATCAGCGTAACTTTCGATTAACAGTTGAACACTTTTTAACAAATTTTGGTAAATATGAACAAGAAAGACATCGTTACAATATCTCCAACTGTCTAGCAGAAGCTCTAGGTCAGGAATGTTCCTATGATAGTATAGTTAAATATTTTTTTTTCATCCTTTATTTATTAAAATCTGTTTCTAGAAATAAAAAAAAAACAATAATCAATATGTTTATCAAGTAATTAACATAGGGGAGAGCTGTCCAGTGACAGAAATCCTTAAGATAAATTTCTAATATATATAAATATTTGAAATATAAATAAAAATTTACAAAGACATTTTACTAACATATTAAAAAAAAAATAGTAATAGTTAAAATTATAACAACACACACAATTATAAGTTGTAGGTATATGTAGTATCAGTTGTAGCTATAAAATGATATATACGTTTATGTATATAAAGGTATACAGAGGTCTAGAGGATCACGTCGTTTTAGTCTTCCTCTCCTTGGTCGCTTAAGTAGGTCTTGGGCAAGTGTATTTGGATGGTTTAGTAGTCTATTTCTGTAAGTGCCACTGAGTGAGACAACGGTGTCTTTAATATTTTGGATCTGAAGATCACGGTGTATCACATAATTGGGCACGTACCACGGTGCATTGGTAATATGTCTCAAAACTTTAGATTGGAAACTTTGAAGTTTCAGTAAGTGAGAATTAGATGCTGTACCCCATATCTGTATACCGTAGGTCCAAACTGGCTTTAGAACACATTTATACAGTAATAATTTATTATGTAGACTTAGTTTGGATTTTTTATTCATGAACCAATACATTTTCCTGTATATTAATCCTAGTTGCAGTCGCTTTGTTCAGATGTGCTTTCCCCAATTTAGTCGGCTGTCAAAATGTATTCCCAAGTATTTAACATCACTTTTTTTGGGTATTATGGTATTGTTTATGCACACAGATGGTACACTCTCTTTGCGTAAAGTAAATGTTATATGTGCTGATTTGCTGCCATTTACTTTAATTCGCCACAGTTTTAACCATTTCTCTAGTTCATTTAAATGAATTTGTGTAAATTTTGACAGGCTGTAACAGGAACCGAGCTAGAAACCATTATCACAGTATCATCTGCATAGGTAGCGATTGTGCTGTTTACTCTTGTGGGAATATCTGCCGTATAGAGTAAGTATAAAGTTGGTCCAATATACTACCCTGAGGTACTCCCGATAGAATTGGAGATATGTTTGATACTGCTTCATTGCATCTGACCTGGAAATATCGATTGGTAAGATAGGATCTCAGAAGAGCATACATAGGATGAGGAAAGTGAGTTTTTATTTTAGATAGCAGCCCCTCATGCCATACTTTGTCAAATGCTTGTGAGACATCCAAAAAGGCTGCAGTGCAGTATTCTTTCTTTTCAATCGCATCTCTTGCTACTTTGGCAACTCTATGTACCTGCTCAATTGTTCCATGTTGTTGCCTGAATCCAAACTGATAATCAGGTATTAACTTTTGTCTGTCGATTATTAGAATTCATTTTCTGAAGGAGTATCCTCTCAAATATCTTAGAGATAATGGGAAGCAAACTGATTGGACGATAGGATGATAGTTCTTCCGGATATTTATTTGGTTTCGGTATTAGAATAATTTGTGCCATTTTCCATTGAAACGGAAAATAGCCTAACTTTAGTATAGCGTTAAATATGTACATAAGCAACCGAAATCCTTCTTCGGGTAAATTTTTGCAGATTTTTCCCGATATTAAATCATACCCTGGAGCTTTTTTAGTATTGAGATGTTTAACTAACTCTTTTATTTCGTTAATTTTGATATTTTCCATAGGAGGTGACATCTGGTAGGGTGCATCTAAGTTCTTGTGAATGAATGTGAATGAGTTAAATATTTAAGATCTTTATTAAACACTTTCTATAATCTGCAGTTATTTAATTTTTTTATTTATATTTTGTTCCGACGCTAAGAACCTTTTGGTGGATGTCACTTTTTTCTTTAATAAAAAAAATACGTTGTTTTTCAACAACATATTTTTAACAAAATTGTTGTAACAAAACAACATTCTACCTACAGTAATACCACATCGAAAATCTCTAAATTTTTTTTCTTTTTTAGATAATGATATTCTTCAACTGGAATACCTTATTCCTCTTCGGACTTGTGATCTACCTTCTCTACAAGTATCTAACCAGGAACCATAACTACTGGAAGGAAAAAGGTGTACCCTACGAAGAACCATACTTTTTGGCGGGAAACTTTTGGGAGGTTTTTTCAGGGAAACGTCAAATTGGGAAACATCTAGGATATTTGTACAGTAAATACAACACTCCATACTTCGGAATATACATATTAGGAAAGCCTTACTTGGTTTTAAGAAACCCAGAGATCATTAAAAACATCACTATAAGAGATTTCAAAAATTTCGACGATAGAACTTTCGCTTGCGACAAAAATGCCGACGATATGGCTGCTAATAGTTTGTTCATTATGAGGAACCCGGACTGGAAGTACATACGAGCTAAATTAACGCCTATTTTTTACTTCTGGAAAGCTGAAGCTGATGCTGGGTATTATGAAAGACGCGGCAAGAGAGATGCAAAATTATTTATCGCAGTGCGACAATAAAATAGTAGAAATGAAAGATGTGTCATCAAAATTCTTGACAGATATCGTAGCTTCATGTTTCTTTGGTTACGAAGTAAAGTGCTTTAGAAATGATGAATCAGATTTTGTTAATTTCACTAAAAATTTATTTTCCCATAAAGTCGCGCTGTTGCCATTCTTCCGCTTGTTCTCGTATTTTTTCGTTCCTACTTTTGTGTCGCTGTTCAAGTTAAACTTTTTGGATAATACACTTTTGAAGAAAATTATTATAGATACTCTTTATTATAGAGAGACGAATAATGTCAAGAGAAATGATTTTATCGATTTACTGAAACAACTTAACACGAATTGTAAAGAAGATTGCGAGATTGAATTTGGTAAGTACTACTAATTAATAAGTATAGTGGTATAGTTCACAGGATGTTACATTAGTTAAAAATAAGAAGATTAGACTTAAAAGACTACACTTTTTTAATTTGTGGAAGAGGAAGTTATTATTTGGCGCAATTTGGTGTCTTTGAAGGGCAATATGACATTGTCGTATCATTTGTTGCAAACACGGGTCTAATTTTTACGAATATAAAACCTTGTATATAAACAAAAGAAAATTTTACAACCTATACATCACTTATTTCAAAATATAAGATATCGTGATATTTCTTAGATTTTCTTCTCCTGTCGGAGGTAGGATACTTTTCTAGCTGCTACCATAAATGTAGTTGCAACGAGCTGCAATTAAACCAAATTCCGAGATTTTTCCACCAGAATTGCTCTCCCTAATTCTACTTTTATTCCATGGCGGTATCTGTTTAACCCTCTCACTTGGGTGAATCGTATATAATCTAAGTTTTTTGCTTTAATCGCTTTGAAACATTAGCAATGATAATTTAACTATGAGTAAACTTCAAAAGGTGGGCTAAATTTTTTATTAAACAATTTGTGAAAAAAAAAATGATAAAAATGTTTTTTTCCCTTTCGTTGCTGTATCTCGGCAGCTATATCTCTTTGTCAACTATTTTCCATACACTCCTGAATGTAGGTCTCTCCCAATTGCTTCCATCTTTCCCTATCTTGCGCCAATCTAATCCACTGGTTGCCTGCCACTGCTCTTATGTCATCTATCCATCTTTTTTGAGGTCTTTCCATGCTTCTGTTGTCGTCCCTGATCTCCATTCTAGAATTCTACGTGTCCACCTGTTGTCATTATATCCGGCTACGTGCCTGCTTAGCGCAATTTCATATTTGGAATTTCTTCCACAGTATCCCAAATCTTCGTTCTAACGTCTTATCTCGGTGTTTCTAATCTTGTCTTTCAGTGATATTCCAAACATGATTCGTCCCATTGCTCTTTGCGTTGTTTCTAATTTTTTAGCGGATTTTTTGGTAACGGCTACTGTCTCCAAGCCGAAGGTACAAACTGATAGTATGAATGTGTTATACACCTTTTTCTTTAAGTTTACAGGAATGGAGGTGTTTTTCAATATATATGCTAGTTTGCTGAAAGTGTGTTCTTCTTTTAATTTCAGCATCTTTGATTTACAATATTCTTCTGTGGTCGTAGTGCTTGTTTTACCTCTTCCATCGTCAGGGGTTCTATATTTTCTGTGTCTCCCTCAATGTGATTAATGTCAATATGCTTGCACCTCTAGGAAAGTTGGAAATAGGTTTTCCAAACTGATTTTATTTCTTTTGGATCCCTGATTATTTACCCTTCTTGATTTCTGCATAGATTTGTTCGGGGTTTGTATCTTTCTCTTAAATTACCTAGATATCTATACACTTCCCTTATATCGTTGCTTTGGAGATTTTCTTCCGTTTTCTGTATATTACCGTTCTTTTATTTTCTTTATTTGAGAAAAGAAAATACAAGAGTGGCATATTTTACCGCCCCTTCATTTTGCATCTTCGTAGCTTGCTCTGTTGTCTCTGGATCTTCTTTTCATATATTTCTTATGTTTTTCATTTCTTTTCCGTATTTCCGTATGGTCTTTTTACACTCGTTATTGAACTATTCTCTTTTTATTTGTTTCGTTTTTTGCCTATGATCTTCCTTGTTGCGCCAATTACTTTTGTTTTAATTTCTTCTCAATGTTCTTCAGTGTCTAGACTGCCTGTATTTGTCAATATTTGTGTTATTTCTGTCTCATAGATCTGTTTGATATCTTGTTGTCTCAATTTTTGTGTATCTAGTTGTTTTGTTGTTTGTTTCTATCTGTCCTTCTGTTTCTTTGAATTCTGCATCTGTATTTTATCTATACTAGAAGATGGTTAGATCCACAGCGTGCTCCTCTCCGGCTCTTTACATCTTGTATGCTTGTTACAGTTCTTATGTCTATCAAGACATGATCAATTTATTTGGCGGTTGTTCACCAGGCATAATCCATGTCGTTTTGTGTATGTCGCTGTATGCGAAAAAGTCGAGCTGATGGTTATGTTTTTTCTACTGGCAAAGTTGAATGTTTAAAAATGGTTTCAATGTTTTTTTGCCTGTTTGAGAATTCATATCTCCTATTACGATCTTAATGTCATTTCTCGGTGAGCTGTCATATACTTCCTCTAGCTCTTCGTAAACATCTTCTTTTATTTCCATGCTATGTTCTCCTGTTAAGCAATATATGCTAATGATTGAGATTTTAAAGGATTATGTTTTTGTTCTTAGTTTACATATTCTCTAATAATTGTTATTAAACTATTTCACTGACATATTTGACAGAATGTAACACGATATAACATATAACTACCTTTTCGGTAAAATTATTAGTTTTATTTCCAATATATCAATAAATGATGATGATATATGATTTATAGGTACCGATAGACTGATTTCCCAATTGATCACATTTTATATCGCTGGATTTGAGACCACTAGCAATGCCGTAGCGTTCGCACTCTATGAGCTCGGTCTCCGAACGGATTGTCAAGACAGGCTTAGGGAAGAAATATTGAGTATTATAAAAACAGAGGAGGATATAACTTACGAAAATCTACAAAAGTTGAAATATCTGGACATGGTTCTTTCAGGTAAAAGCAAAATCACTCATTTATTTATTCCCAGATTTCTAGCACTTATTTTGATTTATTTACACTCTTTAATACTGTATCCCTAATTGACCCCTATGTATAGTGCGCCTATGACTGCAGAAATCTCTCGATGCCTTGAGTCGTTCGACCGGCTTCTAGGCTGCACTGAATTTTAGTGTCAGGGCACGTGCACTTGAATCGTTTTTTCGACTCTATTCCTTCATAGGCGTACTAAGATCAGGCGTAACACTAGTATTGTGTTGTATTTTGGAATCACTTTTATTAAAGAATTTCTTATTTATATTCCTTTCCTATCGAAGCATGAATATCATCAAGGATATTCTAACCGTGTTTAGAGCTAGCGTTGCTAAACAGTTTGTTTGTAGTGAAAACAAACCACTATCTTAAGTTTCTCATTCAAGATATTCTTCTGCGGTCCGTATGATTTTTTCTTCTACAGTACTGCACGAATGAATGGATCATTGGCTGTTTTAATGAAAAAACAGTTTATTTAGAAAAAAATTATATTTTGACAAAATTATAAAGGTAATCTTACATCTTTTAGTAGAAAATATGTCTTCTTTTGGCGGCAATGACTGCTTTTACAGTACAGAAAGTTCCCAGATATCATTTCGTCTCGAAACAAAAACTGAATGACCTGTTCTATCATTTTTATTTTTATAGTACAATCAATTTGCATAAATTTTCAATCAGGTTGAGGTCTGGCGAATTAACGGGCCAATATAAAATATTAATCATCTTATTTTTGAAAAATTCCATTATTTGCTTTGACTTGTGATAGGGAGCAGAGTCCTGTTGAAGAATCGCTCCTTCTTGGGGCTCACATTTTTGGAGTTCTGTGTCCAAACGCTGTTCCAACATGGATTTGTATTTTTGGTTGTTTATTATGCCTTCGATTGGTACCAAAGATCCAAACCTCATGTATGAAAAACATCCCCAAAACAGTTTTTTGACTGGAAGTTTTACGGTTTAATCAATATGAGATGGTGTAAGGTTTTTATTCTCAGACTTCCTGACTAATTTCGACCGCTCTGTTAAGTGAGTTTCATCTGTAAATAGAACTTTTCTCCAGTCGTCTACAGTCCAATTAGAGTATTGGCCCACAATAGTCTTTGGTTCTTCATTCAATTAGAAGCTGTTTTTTTGTGGACGCATTGTCTTTCTACCATTCTGCGAAAGTCTTTCCTCAAACATCTCAATGGAAATCGGAAGCGATTTAAAGACATTGTTAAGTAAATAGCTTCAACACCAGTACCTTTCTTATTATCCCACATTTGCAAAACATTTAGACTTTCAGATTTTAGAACACCTGCTAAAAAGAGTATACCAAGTCCCCAAATCTCTTCGACGTCGGTCATTTTAGCATATCTGTAGCGTTGGAAATTTGCTCTTACCTTCGCAATATAGATGTTGGTACAAAGCGTAATTTCTTTGACGTTATTATCATCTAGCGTACATTTGAAGCATTCAATCTGTGTTTTTGGGTTTCTAGCTTCTCTTATTGGTTTTGATAACTTCAAAACCAATATTTGTTGACGAGTTCTTGAAGAAGGCGCAGTCTACTTAGACAAATGTGTAGACACATCTTACTCCACATTGTTTTTTGTCTTTACCAAGATAGTATTTAAAAATTATTCTTTCTTCATCTTCTTCCCCTTGTACCACTTCATCACAGTCTTATTACGATTCTTGTTCAGGCGTGGTATATTCTTGTTCTAGAACATCATCAGACACATATTGCTCAACATATATAATGTTGAAATATTTTTAAAAATTAGATCTACCAACTGATCTATGTACAATACCTCCTGACAATTTAATAACCTATTTTTTTGTTACTAGAAACTCTTCGTAGATATCCCTTTGGACCATTCCTCAACAGAAGATGCAGAGAAGATTATGTTATCGAGCAAACTGGCTTGGTTATAGAAAAAGGAACTCCAGTGTTGATACCTCTTGATGGTCTCCACTATGATCCTGAGTATTTTCCAAATCCAGAGGTGTTCGATCCTGATAGATTCGTTGATGGAAATAAACATAGATATTTTCAGTCTTGTGTCTATATGCCTTTTGGAATGGGACCAAGGAACTGCATCGGTAAGTACAAGAATGAAATATAAGCAAAAGAGTAATTTCAGTTTGTAGAGGAGACCTTTATGCCTCTATTAAATGCCTGTTGTATATCTAGAATCACTCCAGTGCAAAACTTTTTCTCTCCGAAAGTTGTTAGAATGAAATTTCCTATTGTGTGGCATTGTTGGATGATTGAGTGTTCACGTCTAAATCCGAATTAGTGTTGTGGTATAATTTCGTTTATGGGAAAAATTTGCTCGATTTTATGTAATATTAGCCTTTCTAATACTTTCAACATTATTGGGAGTAGGCTTATAATTCGATATGAATGTGATTGCGTTGCGGGCTTATCAGAATTCGGAATCATAGTAACTTCCTAACTAATCATTTTTCATTGTATTGGCAAGTAACGAAGACGTGGGCTCTTGTTGTTAATTAATGTTAACAACACTGCTTTTCTCGGTAGCTGCTGAAGTAATTCTCCTGTTATCAAATCATAGCCAGGAGCTTTCTTAGGATTTAGCATTTTTATTTGTTGTCGAACCTCTGTCGGAGTAAGTGTTGTCAGATGAAGAGATAGTTGACATTGAGTTTCGAGGTACATTCTTATATCATAATCTTCATCGTTATTAGTATCTGATGCTGCGAATACTATTGTTTTTTTTGCGTTGTGCGGACCCAGGTCATATCTCTTTTTCTTAAAGGTGAATTTGTTATTGTCGGTTGTTTAAATTGAATTGAATTCGTTCAGGAAATTTGATACCTTACACCTATCCATCTTTTATCCTGGCATTTCTAATATTTTTCCTGATATTTACCTGATATTTTTGTAAATATTCTATTTACATGTGCGCTCAAATATGTGTTCTTGTGTATATCATATAACATATGTTTTATTTTTAAATTTTTGATAATATTTTTTTTTACAGGTGATCGTTTTGGTTTGATTTGTGCCAAAATTGGATTAGTGTACTTTTTACGGAAGTTTAAGATAGACAGATGCGCAGAAACACCGGATAAGATGTTATTGAATCCAAGGAGTCCCTTTATGGTGCCTCTCAATGGAATAAAAATGACTGTGCACAAAAGTAGATATTTTTAACAATATTCTTTCAAAAATGACGTTTCAGTTATTTATTAGTATTAATAATAAGTATATGTAATAAATAATTTATATGTAATTATAAATAAAACATTGACAATTTATGTGTATCTTTTTATCATAAAAATGTTGTGTCACGATGATTGTCCCAATTATCAAAATATTCAAAAATCACTAAACCAGTTGGAATAAAATTTTGTGGAAGTGTATTTGTTGGTTCAACTTAGGGGATACTATATTTTTTATCACGTTGAATAACCCTTATTTTTTTAATTGTAATTTCATAATGTTATATACGACTTCACCTCTGTAGTTTTAGTTTTTGATCCATGTAGTTATAAAATGACATTAACAAACGTCATTCTATATTTTTATAACTTTTTTTATAATAAATTGAGAACGATTGAATTGATTTGGCTCATTTTGGTTTTGAAATATTTATTTTAAAGTCCTAGGAAGGTATAATAGGTAAGAAAATATGAAATTATAAGTAAAATAGTACAAGTACCGGTTTTGTTTACCCACAGTTACCTTATAGGTATTCTTATACAAAATGTTTTATACGATCTTCTGTTTGAGTGGTAATTCATTTACATATAAAGTAACGTTTAACAACTTCATACCTATCTATTTACTTTTTTCGTTTCGCTTACACTCGAGAAAATATGATGAAATTTTAAGGAAAATAGTAAAATTAGTTTTATTTTTATAAAAATGTAATTTTTACTCGAGAGTAAAATATTTTTATCATTCCCATTGAAAATTAATAAAAACGAAATATGTTTATAATTAAAAATAATTTTAAAATGTTTAACATTGTTTATTTACAATAAAAAAAACAATTTTTCAACATTTTCTCTGCAATAAAATTAAAAATTTAAGTTTGTGCATTAATTCAATACATTTTATGATTATAAATTTAATGAAACAATTCTAAATAAGCTTATATTTTAAAATCTACTGAGAATGTTAAAAAATAATCTAATGGGGTAGGTATACTAAATCCATAAGAATTTTCATATTATATTTTTATCGTATGTATGAAGAAAGTAAGCTCTATTATCTCTACAAACGTATATTTTATAAATTATAATTTACCGTCGTGGAGTTGCGCCAAATGTAGGCAACTTACAGTTGTTCTAAGCAATGCGGAAAGCTGAGATATCATTTCACTTAATATTTCGTTAAAGTAAGGAATAAATATTATTCAATATTAACATCCCAAATTCAACGTAGAATTCTAATGATTCTTACATGAATAATTTCATTATTTACTAAAAATCGAGCAACACTGTTGTGTGATTATATATTTGAAAATATTTTACAATTTCGAAAATATAAACTTGAAACCTTTGGTTATTGTTTCCCGCAGTTTTCTTTGGCATGTGTTAGTAGTAAATGATTGTTAGTTTACAGGCAAACAGACATTACCGCTTATTCCTCTCTTTACATATTCTGATGAGATTAATGCATGTTTAACATAATCGTTTTTATGAAATAATATGACATGAAATGTCCAAACAGTTCGTTTGACCATTAATGCATGCAATGATCTATCGGGGCAAATATTTTCCAAACAATTGCTAAATATTGGAAACGGACCAAATATGAATGAATTGCTTTGAAAAGTGTCTTTCCGGCTATACTGAATAATTACTTGAATCATGAAAAATGTTGATGTTAACGAAATAACTTCCAGATTTAACAGTTGTTACCAGGTGATCTGGTATCTTTTAAATCAATCTACAGTATTGTTAATGAAGACGAATTATCCAAAAGAATTTTTAAATTTTCTGGATTTGAAGGTGAAGTTGATAAAATTTTTAGGGTGTTAAGGATGACTTTAGATATAATAGAAACTGGAATATTGATGAAACTGACAACTGGACGAATAGGAATATCAACTTTGTGTATCTTGGTAAACCATACAGTCTGGGATTGAGAGGTTTACTGGGGGTTTAAAGAGTTAGTGAAGCGCAATATAAGATGCTGTTTCCAGTTAGCATTCTCTAGCCTCTCCTACTCAATCCCTATCCTCACCTCCACGAAGTGCGGCTTAGGCTGCAAGGGTGAACTCTGGAAAACCTGAGCAACCTTGCTGGAGATTGGCAACCAAACCCAATGGAAGGCAGGGTCAGGACTGACGTGGAAGGGAGAAATGGTCATCCGAAAAGAAGGTTGATGAGCAAGGTTAGCAGCCTACCTACTGTCAAAAAATCAATGCTCATAGAATCGAACAGAAGCATCGGAATTGGACGGATACAGATGACGAACCACGCAATAAAAAGGACAAAGAGACCAAATAATCTCCGAATTGGCACTTGGAACATCGCATCGTGGAACAAACGGGAACAAGAAGTTGTGTAGGAATTGGAGCTCCATAAAATTGATATACAGGGTGGTGAATCGGCAAACGGGCCATAGGAAACTCAATGGTAAATTCAAAATTGTTGAATTCCTGCTTCCCTAATTATTTTACACCAAAAGTCATGGGAAACTATTTGTAGAGGACTCAAATATGTATCGAAAACAACTGTTAAAATTATTCTACGACTTAAACGTATTCCAAAATTTTGCTAAAATATAATACATTTTTCTGTGAAAAAATGTGTATTACGTGTTGCGTTTTGCCGTATTATTGTTTCTGATATTTGACAATATTTAAATCAATTATATTATATTTATCTATGATTTAAATGACCAAAATTTTGTGATTTATTGTTTAAAAAAAATTAAGTTGATTAAAAAATGTACTCAGTTGAGGAGAAAAAAGCAATAATAAAAATGTTTTATTCATGTTTTATTATAACATTTGTTATAGTTTTATGTTTAGAAATAATCATATATTATTATTAGGAATAAAGATCACAGTAACAGTATATTGGAATTCATTGAATTGTTGTATAACTTAACTTAACATGGAATTAAATTTTAGTGAATTAGAATATCTTACGTTAAATAAAGATCCGGTAGTGGCAGGAAAAGGTTCGTGCTATTGCCTGAATACAACATTATGCGATTTTTCGTCAACTGAGTACATTTCATTATATTGATCGATTTGTAAACAATATAATTTATTGTTCACAAAGTAATAATGTTCAGTAGTAGTAGTATTTAGTAAAATTCATTGTTTATAATTTAATTATAAAATAAAAAAATTGACAATTCAAATTGTCAAACATCTGACATTAATATGATAAAACACAAACGTCCTAATATATATTCTTGCATTACGTGTGGCCTAACTTTTAGGGGTGGTCTGAAAAATGTATCAAATTTTTTCAAAATTTTGAAGTACATTTGATTCGTAGAACGGTTTTAACATTTGTTTTTAATTCAGAATTTAGTCCTCTACAAATAGTTTTTTATGACTTTTGATATAAAATAATTAGGGAAGCAGCAATTTAACAATTTAAAATTTCCCATTGAGTTTCCTATGGTCCGTTTGACGATTCACCACCCGGTATGTGCAGTGAACGAAAATAAAAAATAAAAAAAAGGAAAGGAAGTGCCAATAGAAAAAAATTTATATTTCTGTATAGTGGAGTAGATAAAAGCAAACGAGCTCAGGCAGGAGTAGGCCTCTTGAAGCACAATAAATATTATAGTAACAATATTCAAGAAATAAAATACAACAACGAACACATGATGCCATGATGCTGGTTTGCCTTAAACTTCACCAGACGATACTTAATATTATCCCCGTATATACACCGGATAACAGCAAACACAAGGAAGACAAAGATGCTTATGGACAGCTCCAAGATCTACTGGAGAACTCGGTGAACTAAACGCCAGAGTAGGCAACATACTTGTGGCTGGAGTTACACAAAGAGTTAGCGAAGAAACGCTCAACGACAACGGAGAAAGACTTCTAGAACTTTGTTTAATGAATAACCTCCGAATGAATAACATATACTTTGACCATCCAATACAACATAAGATCACCTGGTCAGATACAAGAGGACGTAACTTTATGATTGACTACATTATAGCAAACAGACAAATACACCCTAAGAATGTAATAGATGTGCGCACTCTATCTTCCGCCAATGTAGGATCCGACTATGGCCTGGTACTAGGAAAAGTAAATATAGCAATTACTACACAAGGAGAGCGAAATACAAAAGTAGAAGAAAAGTTAAACATAGAAAGCCTAGAAGAAGAAGGGACTCAATACTTGAATAGAAACAGACTAACAGAAAAGCTAAATAGCCATAATCTAGAGACTAAAAAGAATATAGAAGAAACCTGGAAAATTATTAAAAAGTATATCCTATAAGCAGCGGAAGAAGCTTTAGGTAAAGAAAAGTTAACAGAAATAAACGGGAATACAAAACTCCATGAAGGGTGAAAGCACTAGCAAATGAAAAGAAACAAGCTTTCCTAACATACAAAGGAGTGAAGACTCCGGAGGCACGAGAACACTACTTGAGAATCAGGAATAGAGTAAACCAAGTAAAATTATTCGTCGATATAATAAATACTACGGGTAAGGTGGAGCCCCACGGTGTTTCGGCATCATGCCGCCTTATTTGGTGTCGGACTCGTGGGGCAGTGGAGTCGCTTACGGTCGTATGCCGAAAGGCCAGGAAGACCAGGGTCCTGTCAGATTTATATTTGGAGGGGCACAAACCTCAGGCTGTGGTATTTTGACAACACAAGTCTCCTCCATTTTTCTTATGTGGTTATTCCATTCTATTTTTTATATTTTGTGTCCATTCATTTATAAACTGTACGTTACATTTTTTTCTAATACGTTCACTTCTCTTTCGATCTCTCAGCTCTTCTTCCTTTGATGCCTATCCTCTGTGGATGTTGGCAATCATGTTGGTTCATACAACTTTGTTGACAGCTGCTCTAAATAGATGTATGGTAGTCATTCCTGCCCACTGTCTGATATTTTTCAACCACGATGTCCTTCTGCGCCCTTGAGATCTTTTGCCTTCTAACTTGCCTTGTAAAATTAGTTGATACTTTTCATTGCGCATCACATGCCCTAAGTATGTCATCTTTCTGATTTTCACGATACGCATAATTTCCAGATCTTTATTCATACGTTGGGTCACGGTGTTGTTTGTAACATGATGGATATAGGAAATTCTGAGCATGCGGCGGTAGCACCACATTTCGAAGGCTTCTAATCGTTTGGATGTTGTCTCCGTCAAGGTCCAGGCTTTGACTCCATATAAAAGGGTAGAAAATACATAGCATCTCAAGACTCGTGTACTTATATCAATGTTCAGGTGTATATTACATAAAATCTTCCTGAGGCTATTGAAGAGAGCTCTCGTGTATTTCCTGTAATTCTTCTTTGCGTTGTGGCTGTGTCGGTTGTTGTTTCTGAGGCATATATCAGTGGTCTTACACTGACTTTATAAATGACTTGACTCTTGACTTCATCTCAATGTTAATGTATATGTTTCGCCATATAGTGTTATTAAGGCATCCAGCCAGTCTATTTGCTTTTTGTACTTGGTCTCTCACTTCTTTGTCCAGGTCTCCATAGCTAGATAGTGTAATTTCCAAGTTTCCAATTTTATTTCCATTATTTGTACAATACTGATGTCATCAGTTTCTATTTTACATATAGTTGGTTCTTTGCTGACTACTATCGTTTTAGTTTGAGATGAGATGTCATATTAAATTCTTTTGCTTTTATGTTAAATCTGTGGACCAGTCTTTACAGACTATCTTCATCTTGGGCTATCAATATTGCGCCGTCTGCGTAACAGAGAATTTTTATTTCTTTGTTTCCCATTCTGTATCCTCTTTCTTTGTTAACGCTTTTGATGATTTTGTCCATGATTAAATTGAAGAGCATGGAGCTCAATAAATACCTTTGTATTATTCCACTGCTTATTTCTATAGGTACTGGAAGTTGTCGATCTATTCTGACTTCCATTTTGTTGTTTTGGTAGATTTTTCGATAGTTTTTATAATATTTAAGGGGACTTCTCTATTATGCAGAAGATGGATTACTTTGAATCTTACTCTTTTAAACACTTTCTTTAGAGGTCAATCAGACACAGAAATGCTGGTCTATTGTACTCTAGTGATTTCTCAGTAATTTACTTTATAACGAATATTGCATTTGTACAAGATATTCCACTACGAAAACCCTGTTGTTCATTTGCTAAACTGATCATCTGATTTATTAGCGCTTGTAAAATTTTAGTTGTAAGTTTTAGGGTAATCTTTAGCAAGTTTATACCCCTGTAGTTTTCTAGCTGTTTTTATCTCCTTTTTTAAATAGTAACTCTCGTTCTCCATTCTTCCGGTATTTTATTGTGTTTTATAATTTTATTAATTAATGTTGTTAATTGTTCTGTCATTGCTGCTCCACTATATTTCAATAGTTCGTTTGGTATCCCGTCTTTACCTGCTGCTTTTCTGTTCTTCACATTTTCGAATATTTTGCGATCTTCCTGTACATTTATATTAAGTTCTTTATTTGTGGTAATTTCTGGTGTTTCCGGTTTTATATCGCAAATACTGTAGAGCTAAATTGACCATATTGTCAACTATAAAATTAAAAAGGGATCCCTTTTTAATTTTATAATAATAAGTTTTTAATTTGTCAAGAAATTGGACGTTTTATTATAAAGCAGAAAAACTATTAGTTTAAGAATAGGTAATTATAATAAATATGCAAACTCACTACATTTAAACGAGGTCAATAAAACAACAAAGTTTTTATTAAGAATGTTGTAATTCTTATACAATATATTCAAAACTCGATACTTCGAAATAACGGTACATATTTCGACATAAATATAAATTTATTCATAGGAAAAAATATTAAATGTATATAATTTTTATTTTATATATTACAAATTACAACTAAATTAAGGCAACATTCATTCAACAGGTGAGGAGAGAGTAAATGAACCTAATTCTTCGTCATTTATGTTTGTCAAATCTTGCCTGAAAACAAAAATAACAAATATTAATCAATAAACAGTCATTTATATAGAAATAGAAATATTGTTCAGTTAGAGTCAATATATCAAACGAATAATAACAGTATGGATAAAAGGACTTTAAATTTACTTTAAATGCTTGAAAATTTACAATAACATCAGTCACCATTTATATTTCTATAGGCAACCTAGCGTACTTTTCCAATAATATGGTAAAGATTTGACAAGATAAACATTTTTAGGACTTGCTTTGCAACACTTTAGCTCATTCAGCATTACCAACGTTGCACATATGTGCACACAGTGCCCAGACAAAAGGGCAGCCAGTAGTATCTCAGATGTGAGAACACGACGAGAAGCCTGCTGTGGATCAGACCATCTTTTATCCCAACCCAAATTTAGATGCAGAGTTAACAAAGAAAGAAACGAAAGACAACAAAGAACAATAATACTGGACCTGAAAAAACTGAAGATTTATGAATGTAAAGAGAAGTTCGAAGAAGAAGTCGCAAATGAGTTAAGGACGCTAGAACTGCACTCCATAGAGGGCAAATGGCATAATATCAAAACAGCAGTACTGACAGAAGAACACGGGAAATACGAACATCATTTAATGTCGTAAGACGGAAAGTAGATAAGATATGTAGAAATAAAAAAAGAGTCTGTGAAAATGGACAAATAGAAAAAATGGAAGAAAATTTCAAAAGCAACGAAATTAGAGTGGCTTACAAATATCTAAAAAAGATAAAAAGTGGATATGGAAACATGACATTGATGTTCACAACGTGTTTGTAGATTTCAAACAGGCATACGACTCAGTCAAAATGACCAAACTCTACATTATATTGGCTGAATTGGCAATACCACACAAGCTAATTAGACTCATTAAAGCTAAAATGGATGAATCTCAGGCATGTATACAAATACAAAATCATCGAACAGTCTTTTTCAAAACTTCGCAGAAATTAAAGCAGGGAGACCCAACTTTGTTTAACCTGGCACTGGGGTATAAGGTTAATCAAATGCAAACTGGACGCGAAAACCTACTTACCAACCAAACGGTTCAACTGGTCGCTTATGCCGATGATATTAATATTATGGGTAGAACATCAACAGGAGCAGAGGAAAACGCAGAGTTAAAAACACAAACAATGTCATGTCTGGAAAAGAACACAGAAAAAACAAAAATGATGATACAGACGAGAAGAAGAAACACAGTTGAATTCACAAAAGCATTATACATGACATTGAAACGGTTGGAAAGTTTACATACCTGGGAGTAGAAATATATGACGACGGATCAGAAGATGGAGAAATACGGAATAGAATAACGCAGGCAAACAGAGCTTAACTCGACCAATAGCATGCTATGGGAGTGAAACATGGGTCCTGAAAGAAACATTCAAAAGCAAACTCGATACATTCGAAAGGAAAGTACTGAGGAGAATACTAGGACCTGTGAGGGAAAACGGAATCCTCATAAGTCGATACAACAACGAGCTTTATCAACTTTATGAGGAAGTACCACTGTCAGACTTCATTCGATTACAAAGATTGCAATGGGCTAGATATGTAATGAGAATGGGAAAGAGTACGCTACCAAAAAGAGCACTGAATGCTAGACTGCAGGAAAAGAGACTTGTTAGAAAGCGCTGGGAAGACACAGTAAACAGCGACGCACAAGCCTTTTTAGGAGTCCACGTATGGAGATCAGCCACAGAAAAGTAAGGGTGGAGGTAAAAAATAAAGGAGGCCAAGGCTCAGTTTGGGTTGTAGTGCCGTAGAAGGAAAAGAAGAAGGGTGCACATACAGCATTTTACAACGCATGCGAGCTAGTTAACACCTGTAATAACTATAAATTACACTAGATCCTAGTCCCTCTTTTAACAATTCTCGAAAAAGTTTGTGTCAAATTGAAAACTGAAGATTGTGCTTTTAGACATGTCCGAAAATTTTTGGGGGATATTCCAACATGCCAGGTCACCTTGGGCTCAATAACAAGAATGAGTCCCACATAGTTTAATCCTTTTGATAACCCAAGTTTCTAGCCCGACTGAATTTTTCTTTTAACAGAAAATATTTGTTATGCAGAAACAAAATTGCTTTAGCAATGTTCTTGTTCGGTTCGAGCCGTTACTCCAGCATACTAGGTCACCTATGACTTGATAACAAGAAAAGAATTACACATCCTTTCGTAATTCAGCTTTAGATTTAGATAACTGAATTTTCCTTCTAGGGGAAAATATTTATTCTTCTTCTAAATCTGCCTTAGAGAGATATTGGCGACCACATTGACCCATCTTATTCTATTTACAGCACCTCGAAATAGATCAGTTGACGTTAGACCAGTCCATTTCCTGGCAGGATTGGCCAGCCAGGATATACGTCTATGTCCAGGACCTCTCTTAAGCTCAATCTTGCCTTGTAGAATCAACTGTAGAAGTCAGTATTTATTATTATTCTGAAGCTATTTTCTTGTGGCATTTTAAAGTAATTTATATTTAAATGGGAATAAGCTTCAATTAAAAGTTAAAGTACGTTTATTTACGTTTCAATTTCCTCTTCGGAAGTCGTTCTCAAAATACAAACAATGTTTGTGAAGTCTGAAGTGGATTTTCTTCCAATTTGGAAGCAGTTTACAAGAAAAATACCTTTTAAGTCCACTAGAATATTTAATATGGACGAAACTGGTATATATACGATCCAAAAGCCTAGAAAGGATTTAGCTACTAAGAGCTAACATCAGGTGGGCTTTATCATAAGTTCGGAAAGAGGCAGAAACATTACGATTGTCTGCACTTTGAGTGCTTCAGGTGTATATATACCGCCCATGTTTATATATCCTAGGCAGAGGATATCACCGCAGTTAGAAAAAGGTGGACCAGCTGGAGCCGTTTCAAATGCTCCCATAAGGGCTGGTCAAATGAAGACCTCTTCATGCAGTAGCTAACACATTTCAAAGACAACGTAAAACCAACAGAGGAAGATCCCGTCTTATTGATCATGGACATTTACGGGAGTCACATGTCTCTTAATAGTTATGATTATTGTAGATCTAATCACATACATGTTGTCTCAATACTACCTGACACATCACATAAACTACAGCCTTTGGATTTGTCGTTTTATGGCCTCTGAAGAAAGCATTCAACATACAGTGTGACAGGTTTTTGAGGGAAAACCAATTTCAGAAGATTTCTATGTCTGACATATATATTTAATGAAACTTACTTGGATAAAAGAGTTTTAGGGTTTAGTGCTTCAGGGATCTAACCGTACAGCCCTGCAAAATTTACTGATATAGACTTTGTCACTGAGCAAGACACTCAAGCTCCAATCATTGTAGAATGTAAAAATGTTTATGAACCAGCACTTGGTGCAACTTTTCATGAACACAATCATAAGGTGACTGAAGAGCTTGCAAGCTCTAAAACATAATCCAAAAGACACGGTACAGAAATTCGGATCCAAGACAATCACCAGCATAGGATTAAGTGGAATTTATAAAAATCCATTACCTGGTAGTTCGAAAACGAATGTTGTACCAAATTCTTGTCCAAAATCCGGTGAGAATCTGTCTCATTTCAAAGACATTTTGGAGTCTGTATCACCTCTTCCAAAATCATTTAATGATGATAAACCAAATCCAAAAAATTTTAGAAAACGGTACACCTATGAAAACGGTGAAAGAAAAAAGAAATTCGGGACTAGAAAAAATTATACATGATCAAAAGGTCTACCCGAATCTGAAGTCAAAAATGTTGTAGAGTGAAAAAAGAAAACATTTAAAAGTTGAAAATAAATCCCAAATAAAAGAAGAAGGTGTAAAAAGACAAATTAATTTTGAAGAATCGTCTTCATGAAGAAGATATAGATGAATCAAAAATATGTGATGACAACAATTTTAATGACAGTTTTGAATTATTTTCCTAAAACACTGAAATGTGTTTGGTTTGTGGTGAGTTTGGTGTAAAAACTAAACTATGGTACAGATATGTGTTTTGTGGATAATGGGCTCACGCTGAGTACAGTGGGTATGATTGCCCTGAAAACTATCAGTGTCAGTTTTGTTCTATGAACTAAGTTCTTTGTTATAGAAACAAGTTTTTATTTTTAATGTGTCTGCTTATCTTGTTTTCGTTCAAGTATTTAATGTTTTCGTATATAGCGATACCATCAGTTGCCTCATTATTTTCTTATTATTACTACTGTCAGAATTACCCCGGTGATCGGGGAAATACCGACACCTTGCTTAAGTTACGGAAATATTGTTTTTAAATAACATTGTTTTACCAATATTACATACCCAATGGATGCGGAAAATTCCGATTATAGTATAGGTATTTTCATAAAAATTAAATGCAAGCTCAGAAGTGGCAACCGCTAACAGAAAACGAAAACCCAAAATAAGTGTAGAATCACAAAACATGCTGAAACAAAGAAAAGATCTTCAAAAGACAATACAAAAGTGACACAAAGAGGACATAAAAAAAAGTAAACAGTATAAAACAAGTCATAGCAAAAAACCAAAATCTCAAATGCACCAAACCGAAACTAGGAAAGAAAAAAATAATATCCATTAAAAATGAAGAAGGACAACTAGAAAAATGTAAATCTGATATAGCAAACTCAACTAAAAAGTTCTACGCCGATCTGTATCGTTCCAGAAACGATCCCCCTCAAAGCAGAACTTGAAAAGGCAGATAACAAAGTCAACTCAGAAGTGATGCCCGAAATAAGACACAAAGAAATAGAAAGAACAGTAAAAGAAATAAAAAGGAATAAAGCTTCTGGAAGCGATGAAATCCTAGCAGAAATGATGAAGGAAAGCGGAGAAGAAGCCATCACATCTAAAAATACTATTTAATAAATGGTTATTCGAAGGTAACATACCCGAACAATGGAATACTGCTAAAATAATATTAATACACAAAAATGGAGATACCACAGACCTGAAAAATTATCAACAAATATCACTTCTTTCACAACTTTACAAAACCTTTACAAAGATTATTACAAACAAGTTAAAAATTAAATTTGACGGATATTAACCAGTACAACAAGGTGGATTTAGAAAAGGGTACAACACCTGTGCCCATCTATATACTTTAAAAATCCTGTTACAATAATTAATATTATGGCGTATAAAAACTGTAAATATATTTACTCATTCACGAATGTTCTAGGTCAAATACTAGCGAATTCTACAAAAGGGTCGGATAACCAGTCCAGGTACTAAGAATGCCGTCGGCGACCACACTCTGAATTTACCAGAATGCGATCGACTTCTCTAGTATAGCTGAATGAGTCACCTCCTAATGGGTGGAAGGTCACCGACTTATATCCACATGTTTCTGGTCTGGCGGTATTATATATAAATAACATGGATTTTATTGGAAAAGTCAGTCAACAAGAAGTCCGGTCTCGCGGTAAATTGTATCGCACGTAAATAAATTATTTGTAATTATTAAATGTAAAATAAATTAGTAGTAATAAAGACTTTGATAAATTCGTGAGTGTTATAAATATTAAACCTTTAGTAAATTAAGATAAGAACAATAAATTAATAAAGACTTAACAATCCTAATAGAAAAGACTAACGAATAGAATCTTCCATGTCTGGCTTTTACAGATTATGAAAAAGCTTTTGATACCGTAGAACTGTGAGCAAAAAAAGGATCATTAGTCAACAATCGGATCGAGTCCAGGTACAGAATATTAATACATAATATTTACGAACAAGCTGAAATGATAGTGACGTTGGGTAATGGAATCGAAACAAGACCAGTAAAAATCAACCGAGGCGTAAGACAAACGATACATTATCTCCAAAATTATTTACAGCTGCCCTAGAAGATATATTTAAGTCAATAGACTGGGAACATAAGGGAATCCCTATTAACGGAAGATACTCGGACGATCTTAGATGCGCAGATGATGTAGTACTAATAGACGACAGGTGGAATGCAGTGAATACGTTGATTGAGGAGCTACACATAGAATCGCTAAAAATGACTGAAAATGAATTTCAGCAAAACTAAACTAATATCAAACAAAGATGACAAACCTATGATAAACATCCAAGAGTTAGCGATAGAACACGTAGATGAATATACATATCTGGATCAAAATGTCAAGGTAAACAAAGAAAATTACACCACCGATATAAGGAGACGTGTAAAAATGGGATGGGCAGCATTCGGAAGACTCTCATAGTACTTAAAAATAAAAATATTCCTTAAAGACTGCGAACCAAAGTGTTTAATTCCTGTATCCTACCTGTACTTACATATGGAGCTCAAACCTGGGCATTCACTAAAATAAATGGAGAAGATCAGAAAAACTCAGACACCTATGGAACGACAGATGCCGGGTATCTCACTCAACGACCATAAAACCAATGAAGACATTCGTAATAGAACAAAAGGAAAAGATGCTCTCAAACAGGCAGCTAAACTGAAATGGAAATGGGCTGGGCATAACAAAAGTCTTAAGGATGGCCCATGGAATAAAGAAATCGGGAATTGGCGGCGATATAAAGCCAAAAGACTACGAGGAAGACCGCAAATGCGCTGGAGCGACGATCTTAAAAGAACTGCAGGGCCAATGTGGAAACGTCTTACAATCAACAGATAAATGGTGAGAATTAGGAGAGGCCCATATTCGGCAATCCGAATAGAGAGAAGGGTTTTAAAAAAATTCATAAAAATCCTAACTAATATAGATGAAATCTGAAAATTCAAATTGTTTAAGGCGTCGGGACTTCCCCGGTCTACTCTATGACATAAAATAAATATTTTATTGTTTTTATTGAAATAAGAAGAGTAGTTGGTGTGTATTTAGAGCTATTTTCAATCCTTTTTTTCAACACATTTAACAATTCGTGTAGTTTGAAGTACACATCTAATTTTATAAAACTGCAGTTTCAACTAAAGGAAATACCACCGGGGTAAAATAATATAATTACCTTTTTCTTGCCCTCCGGATGAGGAAGAGAACTGCGGCATTTATAACAAATAGGCCTACAACGACAACAGCTGGTGCTATCAAATCTGAAGCCATTTCTTCTACTTTGACTGGGTTAACTCGTATTATATCTTTGGTTTGGTTCCAATATGGCGTTGTAGATTCTGAAACAAACAGAAACGAATCGGTATTGTCTTATAGAAAATATATTACTGTTATTGTTTATAATTATGATAAATATGGTAAATATATAAACATTTGTGTTCAAAATGATCTCAGCTACATTTCTTACATACCCAGCAAAATTCAGTTTGTTTGTATAATTTTTAAAGGTTCAGTGGCATTTTCGCCTCTGACTACTGGACTATTAAGCACACACAAATAAATTAATAAATCAAAACCTACTTAAAAATACAAATAATATAATAGTGTATTCTTATATTTCCCTGTATAAATTTGAAGCTTTATTCCCATTTTGTAGAATAGATAACAAAATATTTAGTTTGTTCGCTGACAGAAAGTTTAATCGGTATTGAAACTTTCTATACTACTCGTACCTTCCGCGTATTAGGTACTATCGTCTCGTTATGTTACTCATAATATCCGGGCAAAGATAATCGTGATAAGGAATACAATTGAAACAATTGCAGCAAAGAACTTTGTCAAACAAGCGCGGTTTATCTACTGGTCAATAAATTTTGTTTACGTTTTTGTTATCAGTGTCTTTATTATTAGTCTTATCTATTTGGAAAGTTTACATATTTTGCCAAAAACTTTACAAGGAGTGATTGGTGCATTTAACGAGGATATCTTTGTAATGATTTGCTTTAATAAACATGAATTTTACCTAACTGCTAACTTTTCCCAAGACGAGCCGCTACGGTTGAGCGCTACACGAAAAAGAAGTCATTCTTAGACCTTGATAGTATATTTCATAAGACCTTTATCAGGCCTATAAGCACTAATGAGGAAAAACGATTGACACCTCAACTGAGTGGATTATTAGAATGCTACAATGCATAATAATGGGAGTTAGCGGTGGATGGTGAACCGCGGGGGCTATTTAATGAAGGAGCTATCAAATTAGGGGATATTCTCAGGGAGGAGTTATATAGAAGAGAACATAGAAGAACAAACTTCGTATGACCAGTACGGGAGTGTTTCCAATATGCTAAGACTAAGAATGTTATTCTATAGATTTTGAAGATAGTATAATTCATAGTAGATTGGAAAATGCAAGATAGCAGAGCTCTTCAACAGTGACAAAAAAATAGGTCGAACACAGATCTTCAAAACTATAATGTAGCTAAAAAGGGAGCAAACGTAGTGAAAGCTAAATCGTATACAAATCTATACCATCAACTTATATACTTATATCAAAAAAGTGATCGTAACTCATTTCCACTACTGTAAAAGGTTTTCCGGTTTTCCTTGCCGTTTGGCAAGGAAATGATTCTGGTACTGATCTGGTGTTGAAATTGGCCCTAATCTAAGACTCCTTTTTATATTTTTTTCTATGAGGTAGTGGACATTGTCTCCTTCATTTTGAGTATATCCAGTAACCAGGTACTTATGAGTAATTGATTTTATTTTACTGTAATTGGCTAATGCATGAAAGTAAGCTGCTAATACAAATTGGTTTTTCTACTGTCCCGAACAATTATCTGAATAAAATACAATTTCCAAATTATTTCCCACGTATTCTTCGGATTTTCGTTGCTGAAAATTTAGAAGACATGACCCTATTTCATAAGGTCCACGTTTTCCCTGTCCCTCATGCCACATAAAACAATAAACCAAGCCCTGCCCTTTACTCGCCAAGTCGCAAACTGTAAAATTGTACATAGACGGTTTTGACTTATAATAAAACGTGGACACATCACCTTTTGGAAGCGGTAATATATCTTCTAAGTCAAAACATGCAATCTTATAAGATTAAGATATTTTATCTTTGTCCGCTTGCTTCTCTGCCCTGCTTAATTTTTTTCGTGTTGATGAGATAAGTAGTCAATTTCCAATGCTTTATTTTCTTCTTCATCCGCATTTTCAAAAGAAACGCGCTTTTGGTATTGGTCCTTCTTAGGAACAAAGAATGCCAAGTTGTATTCATAATTAAATACATCCCTGTATGTACTTAGACTGACAAATTGTTTGTCATGGGCTAGGCATAAATTCTTATAGTCTCGATATAAATCTGCAATCGTTTTCCTCCTTCAATATACTGTTTTTAAGAATGTGCTCTTGTATAGTGAATTTCGATCTTCGGAATTGATTCAATATGGGCACGAATATCAATTTTGGCGTCAGACTTATTTTTTTGCTTTCCGTCTTTTTATTTTTTCTTCGAAACTGCATTCTATTCTTTCACTTATTACACTTCTGATACAATGGCTTGTTACTCCCAAAGTAGATACAAAAAATATCTTACATACTCAAATTTTATGATCATTTTTTGGAAAATAGAATGCATTGTTATTTTTTCGTTTTTTATGTAAGATGGTCTCAGTTTTCATAACTTCTTGCATTAGTGTCGACATAAATGCTCTTTGCTTCGTCGCTGCTTGAAGATGTGTTCGTGTAGTCTTCATAATTTGGATCAGCAATAAAGTCATCTGAAAAACCGGCACCTTCATCTTCTTCGAAAGGGGTGTTTACATTTACCAAAGAAAAAATTGGGTTTTTTATTGAATTTTCTTTTTGAGATGTGTGCAGATCTTTTATTCCTTTAACTTCTTCCAAAAAAATATTTTCTACTTCTATTATTACAGCATTTTGTAACTGAACATCGTTAGTTATTTCAAATAACTTGTTTTCTAATGTTTCAGCATAGAGGGTCTCAATATCAATAACACTCTCACAAGAATTTATATTTTTATTCTCGACATCACTTGACTCTGAAACGAATAGTGCAATCTTCCAAAATTACTAAAATTTTGCTAAAAGTTATTTAAATTTCATTGTCAATAGTGGCACAATTTATAAATTTCTACTTAATAAACAGTAGGTCTCTAAAAATATTAGCATTAATGGCACAATTATTGAAGATGGTTTACAAATAAACAATTATTAATATAAATATACACATGCAATAGCGACACTTTTAAAAGTGCCATTATTGTCACAATAAAATTATGATAATTGTTAAAACTTACCCAACTAAATCAATATGCCACTATTGCATGCTCTTACCTCGTGCACTTGTAGAAGGTTATCGACGTACTAAACTGTTGAGCCGGTATTGCTCCTCAGATGTGGCAAAAATTCGCGAAAGTCAATTACGTCAGTTGCGCTATATACCGGGAAATGAGATAGTTATTTATATGCCAGTATTTTTAGAAGGTGGAGCTTCAAAAGCTAGGTTTTAAGTATTAAAATTCAAAACAGCAAAAATTTGAGATGTGCCACTATTGCATCCAGTGAGCGATGTGTATGTCAGTATTGAGAATACTAAGCAGTTGATCAACCTCATTTTTAGAGTTCGTGAAATTTAAGAGTCTTTCCATTTTTTGGTCATCTTTCATTTCTTTCCCGATATTTTTATTTCTCCATATTGTTTCATTCAGACAACCTGCGGCTCTATTTGCTCTATTCAGTTGATCTTCCACTTCTGTTTTTAGTTTTCCGTAGCTAGATAATGTGATGCCTAGATATTTAATCTCACATCACTTGCTCTATTATCTGCATGCATCTCATGCATTTTTTTTTGGGGAAATTAACATGTTAAATCTTTTAAATCTGGCGGTTATATAAAATTGGTGCAGCATACGTCTTAAATAAATCATCTTTACTCTAAGAGAGTAGTATTGTGTCGTCTGCATAGCAGATTATTTTAAGCTCTTTTTTCTCTCATTTGGTATTCTTTTTTAGTTCTTACTTTTTTTATTATTTCATTCATAATCAGGTTGAACAAAAGAGCACTTAGGGAATCTCCCTGTCTTATCCCATTGCCAGCTTCAATATGGTCGGTTAGTTCTTCTATTTTTACTTTTATTGTGTTGTTTTGGTAGATCGGTGGATAACGACTTTTAATTTGACCCGATCAAATGCCTTCTTAAGGTCAACGAAACATGGGGAAACATTTAAAAAACAACTTTTTAAATTGTGTTTCTAATATTTCGACAAACAGAAATGGTAATTTTATAAAACCATGAAGTACCTGACAAAGTATAAATAAATCCTCAAATTTAAGTATTCATTATCTATTTGATCTGTACATATAAAGTGTATTTAGGCAAATATTCCACATTTGAATCGGTGAGTTGAAAAAGGTACGCATTCCAAAATGGCTATTTTTCAGGAACTAAAAAAAACTGTTTATCTGCAAAACTAAATATGTTACAGAAAATGGTTCCATTATGAAGTTTCACAAGTAAATGGAAGACATTCAACTGTTATGGTTATTTTGGTTTTTTTAATACTATGTCTGAGTTATTAGCATTTTAGATAATGGAATGTGTCCCTTTTTACACTCAATATCTTGCAAATGAGATTTTAAGGCAACATGAAACAAAATAATTTGAAAAATAGCAATGTAATATTAAAATACATACATGATTTATAAAAAAAGTTTACAGCACAATAATGGAAAGTTAATTTTCATCATTTTCATCAGGGGTCTCAGCTTCTGTCGTTGGCCAAGTACGACGTTCATCATAAAAGGGCAAGTATTCCTCTGGAATGTATTTGATGAGTTTCATGACGTCATTGATCTTGCTTGCCTTAATAGGTACCTTTCCATAATCGTAAGCCTTGCTTGAAGGAAGCACTACATCATTGGATTTTGTAAGTTTAAAGGTGTGTGAGAGAAAACCACCAATGAACGATGACGCTACCACGTATCCTTTCCGGTCACTTCTGTGAATCAGATAACTATATTTGCTTATGGCAAAAGATATTCTTTTATCTTCAAGGCTTTTTGGTAATTTAACAAAGTAAAGAGGCCACCACTTCTTACAGGCTAGTACATCTTCATTTTTTACTTCTTTTACTTTGTAAGTTGGTTGAATCTTTTTGGCGTTTTCTATGATGGCCTTGTATTGGTCTGGAGAATAAATGCGATCATATTTTCGTACTGCTCTCTTAATAACTGCAAAGGTTCTATCGCATGGCAAAAAGCTATGCCCTCTTACCGGGTAATATTGATGGATTGATGTAAATCTACCGGTCATAGTGAGGGCTGAAAGTACCCTCACCATAGCGTGGTTGCGGTTTTGGCCGCCACATGCGTCACTGAAAATGTGGAGTTCCGTAATCTCTGCAGGGATTTCATTTTGAAGAAAATCTAATACAAAAGAGGTGACTTCATCTGGTCCTTTGTTTGCAACACCTTCGGGGTATGTGTAGAATACTGCCCTATCGTTTTTAAAATCAGAAACATTAAATACATAGTACCATAACTTTCTCAGAAAAAACATTTCTTGTACGGGCAAACTGGGTAGCGGTAAGTTTTGCATGTAGTCAAAAACTATCCCCATTATATTAGGTCTAGTTTTACTCAACTCTTTCACTTCATTGAGCTTAGTGTAAAATTTTTTTGCACGTCTCTTATGCACTATTAGCTCTGCAGCAGCGGTACGTTTAGCGTTATCATTCAATGTAGTGGATTTTAGTTTAGTTTGAAGGTCTTCGCAAGTTGAACATACGTCGACTTGTGGCTTCCCAAATCTATATCCAAAATTTTCTTTGAAGTATTTTAGAAAAAACTCGTACTTTACTTTTGTTCCAAGGTCAGGGTGTTTTTGAAGAAACATATCATACATTTTCAGTACATCTAGCTTAGCATCCAAATAGGTTATAGGTTGCTTAATGTAATGGGTTAAATATTTAGGATATGAATCGATATGTTCATGTATTTTGGTAGTTATAGTGGTTGGAATAGTATTAACACGATTTAAATACTTACCTCTCATGTCAAGAGGAGACATTCCCTTCGCCAAGAGATTTGTGAGTCTGATAACTATTTTGTGTGAAATTGCATACAAACTTATGAATGCTTTGCGACATACTTCTGAACGATTTCCAGACACGATCACATAATACTTAAATGAGGCATTGATTTGTTTTGAATGATCAACTGTTGGTCTGTGCCGTTTGACATCGAATCTTTCAATACACCCATTAAAAAGGTGTCTTGTTCATTTTTTGATTGGCCAGCATAAAGTTTTTCTAAAATACGTTTTTTGTCTTCATCTGATAGCTTAGACATACACTGTTTCTTACACTGACAGTCAGGGCCAGTTTGTTTAGCTTCAACTAGTTTACCTGATGACGTAACAAACTCTTCACCCTTGCGTCTAGCAATTTTTTCCATCTCTCTGACATGTAATTCTTTATTTAACTTTCCCTTCTTCCGGCGTGGCTCTACATTTTCACTGTCTGAACTCGACATCGCAAATAACACACTATAACTATTCACTGTTAACTGTTTACGTTATAACACAGCTCCACACTAACTAAACAACAACAGATAAATGACTGGCCGTTTATGTGTAGAAGCCGGATATGCGCAAACGATAACTGTGCGGACTCCCACTACACTTGCGCTGTGTGACACGCGTCGAGTTGAAGAATGGACACATTCCAGGAATGTGTTCCTTCTTCAACTCAACGGAATATTTTGACCTCTGCATAAGTAATATTTTGTAATGTAATGTGTACCAGTGGCGGCTCGTGACATCTGCTATAGGGTGTGCTGCATGAACCACGGTCAATATAAAATAATAGAAATAGAATAACATACGAAAACAAAAACAATAAAATTAGCTTTAATACTAATTAATAGTAACTAATAACGACATGCTATAAAAATCTGATTAACTTACATTTATTGCATTTTTCTAAATTGGAAATTAATACGCCGGTCCTTTTTTGTCGCAAACTTTTCGATTACTTTATCGTTAAAGTTCGGTATTGAAGCGATGAACTTTTTTTCTATCGAGAGTGTGGAAAGGGCTGTTAATCTGTCTTCGCACATTGAATTTCTTAAAAATGTTTTGATCCGTTTTAAAGTTGAAAAACTACGTTCAGCTTCTGCTGTGGTCATTGGCGTAGTCACCAGAATTTGTATCAACTTTTTGGTTTCTGTTAATGTGTCCTCTAAATTATTAGAAATTATAAATTTTAGTAAAGGCACTGCACCTTTTAGATTCAATTGATGGGCGTAACAGTGCACAAAATGAGCAGTTTCATATTTTCTCTTAATTATTGTTTGCACTCCGCCATGTATCCCACTCATAACAGCTGCTCCGTCATAACTTTGTGCAATGAGCTTATTTTTGTTATTCTTTAATATTGGGTCTAAAACATTCAAAATTGTGTTAGCTAAGGTTTCAGCATCATGTTTTTTCTGGAAGCAAAAAAGTCCAAAACCTTTCAACTGGAGCACCGTTTTTTACATAACGAAAAACAATGACCATTTGAAATTTCATAGAAACATCCGTTGTCTCATCAGCTATCACTGCTAAAAATGGGGCTTCATTGATTTCGTTTAAAATCTCCTCAGCGTATACTTCTAGCATGCAATCCAAAATATCATTTTGTATTGTTTTTGAGGTACCTTTGAAAATTGTCGCATTTGTAAGGTGTTCACTAAGTGTTTTATCAAGTTCAGCAGAAAAATTCACTAAACCACGAAAAATTCCAGGGTTATCTGATGTTTCAGATTCATCGTGTCCTCGTAAGGCGAGCTCAAAAGCCCCACAGAATTTTATACAGTCAATTATTTATTATTTATTAATTATTAATAAAAACCAGAGAATTACGAACACACATTAAATTTATTGTCTCCGAAGGCTCAGGTCAAAAAATCAACACAGATGTTGGCCTACTGGTGTGAAAGCGCTCGCAGACAACAATACGAATATAGTATTTTTAGGAAATAAAAATATATAGAGGGTTTTATACACGAGAATATTTGATTTAAACGAAACAAAGAAATTCCTAAAATGCTCAAACTAAAAATTGTTGGAGACATAAATTAGATCGAAAATTGGGAAAATCTTAAAATTATAACAGAACAAGACTTCAAAATAAAAACATGATTGCAAATAAACAAACTTACATTAACATAACTTCAAATATTTGCTGTCTTTTTCACCAAACAAACTTACATTAAATTATGAAAAAACTAAATGCTCATCTACTTTTTGCTATATACAAAAGTTGTCTGTCAATGTTTAATTCGTTACATATAAATAACAAAGATCAAATATATGGATCGGAGTACACAACATATTTAGGGAATAAATATTTAAATGGGAATTACAAATAAAAAATATTAAAACTTTATTTATTGTATATCTCAATATTTAGTGACAATTTTGTGACTTAATCAGGAGAAAACTGTAAATTTATTAAGATGAGATATTGACAAAAGTTAAATACTTCATTATTTACAATACACTTCGAATATACTAATACTCTTATAGTTGTAAGTAATGAAGTATTATTTATAAATACAAATATATTTCATGTGCAATATTTCATATTTATTGAAAGTCAACATAAATGCTAAATTTTATTTAAGAATTTATATTGTGTAATATGCCCACTGACTATTAAAAAATAAGGTGCTTTCCTGTCATTTTCACTCGTTGGCGGCTTGCCCACGCAAGATGAAAGGAGTGTCGCTTCTCTGCGTTCGTAGTTCTCTGGCACAGATGCAACGGTCACGAATAACTGTCGTGAATTGCAGCTCGCAAACACATTTCCGAGGCCGTTAATCAGCCGATTGCCGAAGCACATCGGCTAAGATCGCCGTTTGCCTAATAAATGCATTTTACCGCTGCCAGTGTTTCGGTTGTTATCGACGCGGCTTCACTGGAGCAGCAAATACGTAAAAAGATTGCTTCACTGGAGCACCAAATACGTAAAAAAAATTATACGGTTTCACTAGAGGAGTAAATACGTAAAAAAAATAATATTAATCATCGTTGTTGGTGAATTATTATTAACAGTTTATGTTTAATATGATAATATGGCAGATTTGAAATAAAACTATATTAATTATTCTTTAATAATTAAGATTTGCTATGGTTGTTTGGTAGTTCTGCAGCTCAGCAGCACATAAAGAAAAGCCGCCACTGATGTGTACCTTTTTCAACTCCATAGATGGAACTTGATCTTAGAAACAAAATGGCTATCTCAGTTTAAATTCGCATTTTTTGGAATGTGTACCTTTTTCATCTCACCGATTCATTTGTAGTGAACATCGAATGATCGAATAATAAAAAAGCATCATTGGTGTTATACCTTTAAATTTACATCTTCCACAACCGTTATCGATTGAAAAACCACAGACTTTACTGTAGTAGTAACATTTTCGAGCCCAATCATTTATTGATTAATTTGTTTAAGCAAACAAATGAATCTGATGTATAATCCGTTCGTTAGGCAGTTAAGAATATATTCATTGTGCAAACAACACTTTAAAAATACTTGAATATTGTAAATATTGGTCTGAAGGTTAATAGACATTGTTGAACATATTATATACTCAGTGGTATGAAAATTATCCAAGCTGTTAACATGCAATTAAAAGATAAATATATTATACTCTGACTACGAGGATATATTCAAAAGTTATTAGTCTACTATAAAAGCAAAATAGAAGTATTTTATTATTGAATATACTCTCAGTCTTTGACTTTATAGCCTTATGACAACTCTATAGCAGAAGCTATAACAGACGAAGGAGGAAGGAAATAGAGAAACTATCAATATAGAAGTAGGAGTAAGAGTTCGTATAAGTAGCTAAACCAACATGTACTAAAAAACTTAGGTTTCCAAAAAAGATAGGAAAAAATACAAGACTGGAGAGTTCCAAATCAGACCGTTTTAGTTTGTGAGCGCCCCTGAAAAGTTGTATTTTTAACCTTTAGTAACATGTAAATAAAAAGATGTAAAGATTACGATTTCATTTTTTTAAAACTTCCTGCATTATATAAACAACATTCTGAACCAGAATTAGACTGAAAATATGTTGATTTTAAATAACAAATAAAAATGTTCGTAAAAATTAAAATTATTTTTATAATTTTTTTTTTTATTATTTAATGAAGTTGTGCGGTTCATGGTGGTTCAGATTGCCAATCTCTAACCTATAGGGCTAACCTCTATAAATATGTTTATATACATTACAATAAATGTTCAAAATGACCCCATTTTCTTCAATACACATTCGGTATTGATATGGTAGTTTAATAAGGTAAACCGAATGCGTTGAAAAATAATATTTTTCTGACGAAATTGATTAGCAGCTATAATTATTCTAACCCTCAATTATTGTTGTTCGTTCTCGACACTTTCTCTTTCATAAACTCCAAAAAGCAAAAGTCCATGGGGTTAAGACCTGGTCTTCTGGGTGGCCAAGAAATAGGTGCGTCACGACCCCCACCAAAGGTATTCCTGGACTTCATTACTGTAATGCGGTAGAGCGCCATCTTGTAGAAACCACATATTTTGCCTTATAGCAATATTCACTTCTTCCAAATACTCTTGTAAATCGTTTGCCAAGAACTGCAAATAATTATCAACATTTAAATTATTGGAAGATATACTGGGCCTATTAGATTGTTATCCACAATTCCTGTCCAAACATCAACTTTGAAAGTCCTTTGGTGATGAGTAGTTTTTTGGCATTTCTACTGAAGGTAGCCTCGTCGGTAAACAAATTATTTCTAATAAAACTAACATTTTGTTTTCCATTAACAACCAATCGCAAAATCCATTCCTTTCAGGATAATCTTCAACTAATAACTCTTGAACCGTTGTTAAGTGATAGGGTTTAAGCAGCTGATCCTTCAAACGCCTCCAAACCCTTGAACATATAGTTGAGCAGCTATTACCCTTGTACTTATTCCAAGGACTTCTTCAATGATTTCTAAAATGTCTTTATCAGTTGCATCCATTATTGGACGACCACTATTGCCAACAACTCGCGGTTGGAATGTACCCGTTTCCCGTAAACGACGAACAATGATCAGAAATAATCGTCTATCGGGTGTATTTCGATTGGGATATTTTACTGCATAACGCCTTGTGGCTGCTGCACTATTTCGACATTCACCTACGATATTCCCGATAGTTTATTGAAATCATAATTTAATCTGATCCAACTTACCCAAAGTTAAATGTATATCTGCCATTTCCTGAAATGTGTAGGCCATTAATAGATTATAGCTTTAAATTATTGACTATTATTGATGGAACCGTTTGTAATGATTGAATCCGTAGAAACTAATTGTAATTTTATGGCCAACTAGGAAAAAATTAGTTTTTTGAAAAAGTGATAAGAGGCAAAAAAGTTTTAAAAATAATGTGTTAAACTAATGATGCCACAAAATTAATTTGATTTGAACGTACTCAAAAGTTTGGGAGGATTTAGAGCTGCAAACACCCCTTAGATTTTATTGTTTCTTTTGTATGAAAAATGTTTTCAGAACAAGAAAGTAACGTGTCGAAAACTAACACAGTATATACCAGTACAAAGCGGGGTCAGACAGGGTGACTCGTTAAGCCCCCTTATCTTTAATATAATAATGGACGAAATAATACAAGCAGTACGTAAAGATCATGGTTACAGAGTGGGAAACAAAGAAATCCAAATATTATATTATGCAGACGACGCAGCATTAATCGTCGAGACAGAGTACTAACTCCAAAGATTAACACTGATCTTCAATACAACAGCTAAGAAATACAATATGATAATTTCAGCAGAAAACACCATATGGATGACATCTAAATACCCGCTACGATGTAAAATCGAAATTGATGGGAAAATAATAAAGCAGAAAGCAAGGTTTAGATATCTGGGAATAGATATAACTAGTTACGGAGATGTTGAAGAAGAAGTACGACAACAGAGCTTAAAAGCAAGTAAAGCGGCGGGATCTCTTAATGACACAATCGGGAAGAACAAACACCTAAGACAAGATACAAAAACAAGAATATATAAAGCAGTAATTAGAACTATATTAACATACATGGCGGAGACAAGTCCTGACACATCTAAACCGTGACAACTACTAGAAACAACTAAGATGAAAATACTCCGACAAATATCAGGGAAAAGTCTGTTGTATAGGGAGAGAAGCGAAAACAAAAGAAGAGCATGCAATGTATAAGATAAATGGATTGGTGACAAAACGGAACCAGGAGTGGAACGAACATATTAGAAGAATGGCAAAGGATATGATAGTACGAATAACACGAGATAAGTCACCGAATGGACGAAGAAGTATTGGCAGACCAAGAAAACGATGGTGCTATTTAAACAATTTATTAGGCTAATATTGAACAAGAAACAGGCTTCAAAGAATACATAAAAGAAGAAAGAAGAAAAAGAAACCTTAAGAGGATTTAAAAAGACAGCAAGTGAATTGCTATGGTGCTGTAAAAAGGAACGATGGAAAAAAATACCTAAACAAATCCTGGTGTAGAAACCTAGGGGACACCTAATAAGTTTTTGTCGAAAACGGCTCTAAAAAATTTCAGTCAATAGTTAATAGTATAATAGTAGATAATTAATTATCGAACGCACCCTGTAGACGTACCGAGACGCGCCATTTATCGCAGTTGACGTCGTTTGTTATTACAACCCACGTGGTCGTCAATTTTCTAACCAAAATTCGTAAAATCGTAGTTAAAACTATAAAAAGGCTAAATCGATTCAAGCGTAACCTTAAAGGCCTCCAGTTACCACCCAGAAGGTCACTTTAATCTATTTTTATTAGCGCACAGCGCTAATAAACTGTTGAAACTTATTTAAACATCAAACAAAGCAACAACAAACAGCAGAAAAGAGTGATAGAAAAACTCACCTAGCTTATTTTATTTTCTCATTTGTTTTTCTGAAAAACCACCAAGCACTTTAAACGAGAAAAACAGATGAGAGTCTAACGAAAACCGTTGTTTCGCGGCCTACGGTTCGTAGGCTTTTGTAACAATTTTCGTTTGTTTGCCGATGTCGAATGAAGTCTGGAGTTCGTTTTATCTCTAGCGGTGGTGGGTAACTGCACGGGTGATTAGAAATATAATCAGCTCGAAAGAAAAATTCATTCATAAAAAAACTAATATTCTTTTTAGATATCAATCACTAGTAGATGTCTAAATATCAATTTATGTAGTGATTAATAAGAATATAAGTACAAAAATAAAGAGATACGAATTGGCTCTACAAAAAAAGTTTGCGATAGGAAAAGGATAAAAAACAGGTCTTTAAAATGTAAGAAATTTAGTCAATATTTGAACTATAAAGTAAACTGCAACTATGAGAATTAATACCATGATCCAAATATGTAGCTACGGTGGTTGTCTGGTGAATTTACCAGTTTTATAATCGACAAATGCCAACAAGAACGGAAAAAAGAAAAGAGATAGAGAAATAACATCATCATCATCATCATCATCTTGGTGCTACAGCCCTTAGAGGGCCTCGACCTTCTCAAGCTTTCTACGCCATTCTGTTCTGTCCCTTGCTTGAATTTTCCAGTTGCCGAATCCGATCTTCTCCGCATCTTGTGTTACCCCATCCATCCACCTCAGCTTTGGTCTACCCCGTCGTCTCATTCCCACAGGTTGCGCTGTTAGAATCTTTTTTTATCATGTTCGATTCAGGGGCCCGGGCTACATGTCCTGCCCACTGCAGGCGGTTTCGCTTAATTATAGTGGTAATATCTTTACCACCAAATGTATGCTTGTAGATATTCTGCAGTTCGAAGTTATATCTACGCCTCCATATTCCGTTCTCACAGACCGCTCCAAATATATTGCGTAGCACCTTTCTTTCAAAAATGGATAGAGCGGATTAATCTGTTTTCGTTAGCGTCCATGCCTCTGATCCGTATGTAAGAACGGGGACTATCAGTGTTCTATACAGCCTTATACGAGTTTTTTGAGACAGACGTTTGTTAGCTAAGTACTTTGATAGACCATAATAACACCTGTTTGCAATTATTATTCGCCTTTTTATTTCCTCAGATGTATTATTATTGGGGTTAAACCGATGTCCCTAGATATATGAACTCATTGACTGCTTCGAAGTTTTGGTCATTGATGATTAAATTTGTGTCAACATTTCCAGCTCTTGTGTTTGTGTTACTCGCCATGAATTTGGTTTTATTTTGATTTTTTGTTATAATGTCCACGTCGTCTGCATATGCTAGAATTTGGACTGATCTATTAAATATTGTAGAAGTAACATCTCTATAAAAAAACCTGGGTTCAGCTACCCTGGGTGATAGCACCCTTAAAGACCCCAGTCTAGGGTACAGCGATGCAAAAGAGCACATGTGTAGTGCGAAATCCCAATGATCTGAACAGCAAGTGAGCAAATTGTAAACTTGGGGGTAGACTGAATTTCTTAGTCTTGAAAGACAGGCAGAGAGATGGACAGAAATCCATCGGTTCTTCTGGAAGAGTGTTGAGGCATAGGGCTAGCCCTTCCGTACTCGAAAAAGCAGAAATGCTAAAAATCCTAGGAGTATGACGAAATAAAAATATGACTTTTGTAACATAGAATGTCCAGGAATTACAAAATAAAGTGGAATATGTATTAAAAGTCCGTAAAGAGATAAAGGTAGATATAGCGATGCATACAGAAACGAAGAAAGCACGCAAAGGAATTTAAGATCTTGGGGATTATGTACATATTTGTACTGGTCAATCCATAAATAGTAATTGTGGGACTATTCATGTTTATACGTAAAATATATTAAAAATTATCCAATACTTTTGATCAAAGAGAAACTTATAATCAACCATACTATCAAGGAGCACAAAATATCTCTAATATGGATATACTGTACCAATTTCTTTAAAACGTAAAACATTTGACCAATGTGTGTTGCCTGTGATGACTTATGCTACCACTTCTAAAACGCTGCAAATAGCTCAGAAGAAAATTGAAAGGTCAATGCTAAGTATATCGTTGACTTAGTTAGAAATGAAGACTTAAGACGAAGAACAGGAGTTACCGACGTACTTTCCCGAATTGCCACACTGAAATGGAACTGAGATGGACACGTAGCCCGAATCAGTGATAAAAGATGGACGAAGAGACTGCTTGAGTGAAGGCTGAGGTTAGACAAAGAAGTAGAGGAAGACCCCGTACTCGTTGGACTGACGATCTCAAGAAAATATCAAGAAATTTGATGAAAAGTGCTCAAGATAGAGCGCAATGGACAAAAATGAGGGATGCCTATGTCCAGCAGTGAACGCAAAGGGCTGGGTGATAATGATGATGATGATTTTCATAGTCATTATTGATTTAATAAAAAAAAGATATTAAAATTTACGTCTTTGGTGCAATTGTCGGTTCCCGGATTGGAATACCATAGTGTTTTTCAGGCGGATGACTCAGAATGGTCATTCATATTTAAATATCTGCTCAGCATGGTTCAGCCGATGAACTGATGAATAGGCAGGGGTTTGATGTTACGGGAGAATAGGGGGTAGAAAACAAGTAGGGGAAACCCGTTACACACGTCAAAGGCGTGGCAAGGGATAGAGAAGCAGGGACAATTTTATAAACATTTACAGGTTAAATCTAGTAATTTCTTAGTTTAAGATTGTATTTATACGGGATTAAGCCGCAATTGATTGTAATGATAATTTTTTACGCAATTGATTGTAATGATAATAACGTTTCGGCAATGAGAATATTATGCGTGGTAATAGATCTTCTATAGTAAAAAACAGCAACGAATCTAATGTTAACTTAAATTTTAATAATTGTACTTTCACTAACTGTACTTTTAATAAATAAATGTTTCGTTATGTTGAGTTAAGATTTTTTTTTTCGAAAAATTATCCGCTGAATATCCCTCGGACATTGATGAATGCCTCATAATTTCATGACAAATTTCTCAAGCTCGTTGCTTGGTAACAGCACTCAGCCTTCGGCTTCGTGCTGTTACCAAGGAACGAGCTTTCGATTGTCATGAAATTATCTCGTCTGTTATCAATGTCCTAGGGATATTACTACTGATAATTTTTCGACTGTCCTAACAACCAAATTTCGTCATTTTGTGTCATGTGGAACAATTTCACCCAATCATGTCAACATTAGACTGATAATTGCATTCAGTGCAATTTTCAATCCCTATGACAACACGATCGAATTTGACAACTTCATCAAATAAATTTCAAAATTTCACGTTTTGCAACGAATCTAATGTAACTTAAATTTTAATAATTGTACTTTCACTAACTGTACTTTTAATAAATAAATATTTCGTTATGTTGAGTTATGATTTTTTTTCGAAAAATTATCCGCCGAATATCCCTCGGACATTGATGAATGCCTCATAATTTCATGACAAATTTCTCAAGCTCGTCAAGAAACGAGCTTTCGATTGTCATAAAATTATCTCGTCTGTTATCAATGTCCTAGGGATATTACTACTGATAATTACATTTTAAACTACAAAAAATTTGACGTTTATTTTTTATAAAAAAGATTTGTTGCTATTTCTAAAGGATTGAAAAATTTCGCGAAAATCACTTATCTTAATAAACAGGTTCATTAAAATGATGTTTTATAATAAATTTTTGAGGAAATAGAGTTAGCCTAACCTAACCAAACTTCCTACAGTCACCAAGTTGCTTTATAAGAACTACTAAGTAGATTTGTTCGAATAGTCTAACATAACCATTTTCAGTTGTCTAGTAAAAAGCAGTACTTTTCTGTTAAAAGGAGGCAACAATGAAATCATAAAATATGTCATTAAAAAATCTGTTAATTTTTATTATATGACAAGGTTTTCGTTTCTTGTCGTCTGGTGGCAGTGGCCTTTAAAAAAGAAAAATACTTAAAAATGAACGTGTAGCACCCGATAAAATGCGTTGTAAGTCATGATTAGATTTCTCCATGAGTTTCAATTTTGGGCCAAACTGAGTCCCCCAAGAGTTATTTGGTCTTTCTCTTCTACTCATTCCAGGAATTGGCAGATCATCTATTCTTCGTATTGGGTGATAAGCGTCTTGACGTTGAACATGACGAAACCATCTTAATATCTGCTCTCATTTTGGCATCAATTGGTGCCACGCCTAGACTTGTCCTAATATATTGATTTTTAATTTTATCCTTTTTATCAGTTTCATTGAAATCTTTCTCTCAATACAACAAAGCACTCGCTTCTTTCCACAGCATCCATCCCACCCTAACTATACTCCACGCATCTCCATCTAATTCCCCATTGCATCTATGTATCTCCACCTATTACTCTATAATACCGATTTCAAAACTATTATTTTTCAAAATCAATTGACCATCAAAGTTATCAGTTTATTTGTAGTTATTTAACTGCAGTTTTTAAACTTATTCCTCAAGAGCTTATCTCCACTGTTCTATTTTTTAATATATGTCTTTCAGTATATCTTACTAATACTACATCATAAGCATACATTAATATATTTCTGTTTCTAACACTTTAATCTGATCTTCTGTTTACTAAAGAACTCAAAATCACGAACACTTTATTCTGTCCTTTTTAATACTTAAACCTAAAATCAGGAACACAAAAATTTTCAAAATACATTGTAATACTACGAAAAGAACAGTTTTCTCATTAAATACTAGATTTTTTGTTAGTTAAAATAGCCATTTTGTTGTTGTACTTCTCTTTCAGTTGTTAATTCAACAAAAAACCCACAAATTTTCATTGAAAGAGAAAAAGCAAAATTTTCCCATTCTGCTTTTTGTACACATTAACATAAAACAGTACGCCACTGACTAATTGGAAAGTTGAAGATGTATCGAATTTAGTCAACGCTTTGAAAAGCAAGTACTCCTTCCTGGGCTTGTATCATAAGCTGTTAAGTTATTGTTGATATTCCATTTAGATTTGAACTTAAACAGAATTACATTACGACTGAAAGAAGAGTGTCTGATAACAACCAAACCCCCACTCCCTATGAGTTCAAATATATTCTCACAAGATACCACCACAAGGAAAAACTTCTACGAACACCTTTAGACTGTAATAAACGAGACCCTAAATTATCAATATATAATCATTATGCTCCATTTTAAGTCCTTAAAACATTTGTTAGTAACAGTGTCAGAATAGTGTCCTAGAGGGGTTTTAACAAACAAACCCCCGCCTGGGTACGCCACTGCATAGAGGTATTAATCCGCCAATGAACAAGCAGAATTACTTATAAAGAGACAAAAATTAAGAAGAAGAATATATATTATGCCATTTAAAAATTATTTTAGACATTTAACACTTAAAAAGATATTTTTATATGCCACTATTGGAAGTTTATTTTCAAACTCAATTTGTCAATTATCCTACAAAATGTTTATTCCCTTTTTTATGGAGTTTTGCTCCTATAAACCATCGATCTTTGTTTGAAATAAACACACATACACAGGTTTTACTATGTAATGATACACACATAAATTGTTGCTGCAATCTGTAATAAAAACCTGAGCAAATGAATAAATAAAGGGAATTGATTCTCCGTATCACAGCAAATGAGATCGTCGGGTTGAGCGTAAAGCTCATAAATGTTTAATCTTACAATGGTGTTTCGAAGAGATTTTTACGAAGATGTATGTAGATAGAGAAAACAAAGAGCGTGTGATTTAACTTAGTCTTACAGTTGATACTTTTAAATACGATTACAGAGTGGCAAATTCAAAAATATACCGGAATGCCCAACCTGACAGCAAAAAGTTCCAGTTTTTTTTAAACTCTTTTAATGTTTATTTTAATTTATTTAACCCAGTGTCTGGCAACACCAAAAATACATGTCGTAAAATTATTTTATTGGGTACATAATCTTATATAACACTCAATAACACCTAGTGGTATAAAAAAATCAGAAGGAGCAAGGGAAAGCGGTTTTTAAATTAGTTGCCTAGAAGCAACATTGCCAAGAAACACTATTTGGTACTAACTTCACTAATGAAGATCTCAAAATTTAGTTAATCATATGTAAAAAACTGTTTAACTAAAAGACATTTTATTGATTTAATAAAACAACTTTTACATATAAAACGCCTAAGACTAAAAATGCATAAATATAGGCCTAATTCTAACGATGGAATGATTCTAACAATTTTTGTTCAGTGTAAAACAAAGCCGCATGTTACATTTTTTAAACTGTACCGTTGTATAGCCAGTTTTACAAAATATAAATCTTTTTTTTTAACGGTATAAAGTGGAAAATGACCTAACGCATCTGTTCTGGTAGCATCATCAGGTGTTACAGCAAGAAGATGGCGAATTAGATTATCTGTATTTTTCGTACTTGATGGACGGCCTTGCTTTACTTTGATCTTTCCAGTGTTGGACAAATTCCTAGCTAGTTCACAAGAGGAATTCTTAAAGAAGTGACACAATAATTTTCTATTGCTGGCAGCTACATTGTCCCCATAAAAATCAAAATTGAGAAAAAGTCTGTTATTTCGGAAGTGTTTGTGATGACACTTAAATCAGTTTTTTACGTACTGTATAAATTCGTCTGGTATACAATATTCTTACTTTTGGTATACTCAAGAGGCAAGGCTACCTCTACTGCATTATTGTCTATAGTTGGATTTTCGAATGGAATGGTTTTTATGTCACTTTTAGACCAGTTATAATATACTGACTCCACTACTTACTTACCAGTTTACTTGGCAGTTCTTCATGTTTTTTCCTTCATTCATGAAAGTATCAAATTATATACAAGCAGCACAACCCGAAGATCTAACGATTGGAACATATACTTTCGTAGGAGTAAGAGAGTTTATATACCTAGGCTCACCAATTAATCGAGTAATGCAGTAATGCAGAGTAATTAACATACTGATATACAGTAGAACCCCTCTAATCCGTCACCCTCGGACTAGCAGTATGGTCGGAACGCAAGAAAGATCGGATTATCAGAAAAAGTCATTGTGTATGACGTATGTATGTGTTTTTAAAAAACGACTGTATTATTCTCTACAGTGATATAATAAATAATTATATTTCAATAAAATACAAGAAAGCTTTTGTTTGTACATTATTTATTAAATATGTATGTAAATATATAATGTCAAAAAAGGTAGCATAAAAATTAGTGCTTACCTATGTAGGCCTACTTAGTAAAAAAATCAGTAATAGATTTTTGTTTACAAGATGAAATTCTGGATTTAGCTGCAATGTTCCTCCATTTTTTCATCCACACGATGTCCATCGGTGTTGATGCTGAGTTCTGCTCAATGTACTGAAGGCCAATTTCAAAAGCATTCTTGGCATCGGTGTGTGAAATCCGGACAGGAGGCTCGTCATCATCATCACTGTCGGATTCTGAGTTCACGATTCCGTCACCGTCACGTTCCATAACAGCGGCAACAATTTCGTTATCGTTCAGCACTTCACTGGTTTCGCAGTTTTTGTCACATTGTTCAATCCACTCCTCAACTTCACTAGCAGGTATATTTGCATCCAGGGTCTGAAGATTGGTAACGATTTCCTGCACGTCGTTTTGCTCATCTTCGACCTGGTCAATTTCGATCATAACTTCTGGCCAAAGCTTACGCCAAGATTTTCTTAGCGTGTCAGGATTTAGTTCTGCCCAAGACTCAGCCATTGTATAGATAGCATCTTTAATGTTGAGTGATTTCATGGCTTGGAAAATATCACATCCTTCTTCGGATTTTAAAACGCCTTTTAAAACATTCTATCACGCCCTGGTCCATAGGCTGGATAAGTGATGTGCCATTTGGTGGGAGGAAGAGAGCTTTTATATCCCCTTTTACTAAATCTTCCTCAGAAGGGTGCGATGGTGCGTTGTCTAATAGCAGTAGAGCTCGAACAGGAAGATTTTTTTCGTCAAGTCCTTCTCAACACATGGCACAAAGTCGTCAAAAAACCAAGATTTGAAAAGATTGCAGTCCATCCAAGCAGATTTTTGGTTGCGATAATAAACCGGCACGGATGATAAGTTTATGTTTTTGAAAGCCCTGGGCTTCTTAGATTTGCCTATGACAAACAGCGAAAGCTTGTGTGTTCCATCAGCATTGCTACAAGGAGCAACAGTTATCACAGCCTATCTTTCATGAGTTTCGTTCCCGCTACGGTTTCATATGACGCACTTAAGGTTTTGTTTGGAAGCATTTTATAGTTTAGGCCTGTCTCGTCTATGTTATAGACTTGGCAAGGTAACAGTTCATTTTCTTTTACAATTTGTTGAAACTTCACAGAAAACTCCTTAGCCGCCTCGACGTCAGCAGATAATTTTTCACCACAAATTGAGACAAACCGGATACCATGACGGGTTTTCCAACGATCAATCCAGCTTCACTGGCTTTAAATTCACTTCCGACTTCTAGTTTTTTGTGCAAAATTATTGCCTTTTCTTTTATAATTGGGCCAGATATCGGAGTTCCCTTCCTTCTTTCTTGACTGAACCACATCCATAGAGCACTATCAAGCAGTTCAAGTTTAGGCTTTTTTAATGTTTTTCGCTTTTAAGAGCGTTTTCTCCATCTACTATCGTCATTGTATGTGATTCAATTTCTTTTCGATTTTTTCTCCAATCCTTAATAGTCGTAACGCCTACATTCAGTTCCTTGGCAATTTTTTGTAGTGATTCACCTTTGTCCAGCCTTTGAAGCACTGCAAGTTTTTCACTTAACGAACGCCTAACGTGTTTTGCTCCTGACATGTTGAAAATAATGTACACACTTTAACTCACAAAGTTCGAAATAATACTGACAGAATGGATTGTGATTTTCGGAGAAATTTTCGTCGTAAGCAAATCGACCGCCGGGGATTTCCGCGAAGCCAAGCAGGTCGGATTACCCAGAGCGTCGGACATCCGAGGGCGGACGAGAGGGGTTCTACTGTATCTGACAAATAGAGCCTATTATGGATTAAGAAAATTTTTAACAACAAGCCTAGTTACAAAAAGAAGGAAACTAGTGATATACAGAACTCTTATCAAGCCCATCGTCACCAACGCGTCGGAAACATGGGCGATGAAAAAGAGCGATGTGGAAGTTTTAAGATGCTTTGAACGTAAAATCCTCCGGCATATCTATGGAGGACATGTAGCTAGGAGCGATCTAAACAAATGGCATAGATCAATTTTAACCTGGAGACCATACCAACACAAAAGACCCAGAGGCAGACCTCCTATGAGATGGACAGATGATCTGAAAAGGACTGCCGAGAAAAATTGGCTACAAGTAGCATACAATAAAAAACAATGGAAAGGAAGACTTGAAGAGGCTTATGTTCAGATGTGGACGTGAATGGCTAGACGAAGAAGATCTATGGAGGAGTTCAGGAGGGGATATTATGGCGTAGACGCTATAATCTCGAACTTTACCGCCTATATGACAAACCTGATATTATTAGGTCCATCAAAATAAACCGGCTGCGGTGGTTAGGTCACATAGAGAGAATGAATGAAATGGAGCCGTCAAAACATCATCAGAGCACGATTTATGGATCAGTTGGAGGAAGACATGAGAATGTTGGGAGTACGAAACTGGAAAACCAAGGCGAAGAATATGGGAGATTGGAGACTTATCCTTGAGCAGGCCAAGACCCACCATGGGTTGTGCAGCCAATGATGATGAAAATGATCAATATTATCTACATTGTATTTAAAGCGAATTAAAAATTTTAATGAAAAAATTATTATTTTAACTTTTCGAATTCCACTTCGGAAATTATTCTTAAAATACAAAAAGATGAACTTCTGAAGTCGAAATCAAATTTAAATCGTGATTAATTCCCATTATAATACAGTAGACAACATTTAATTAAATAAATAAAACAAACACTGGCAAAAACTTCATCCTTCAAGTTCAAGTAAACATGGGAAACAAAAAACTTGAGACGAAGCGTAGACGAAAGACTAATTCCGTCACATAACTTTTCTCTTGTACTACGTACTCAAATAGACTACTCTAAAAGTAAAAATATACACAAAATTAGTTACCTAGATGGCACAGAGCAAACAGCAGGCACTTTGAAAAGGGAAATAAATTAATCAAGGAAGCCAGAGGAGCAAAGGTCAGACAGAGACAAAGAAAGCTTGCAATGATGCTCGTCCTTAATTGAATAATGTTGAATCATTTTTCAGAGAGACCTTTACAAATAAAGCCAGGGGCGTACAACCAGAATAGCAACAGAAGGGGATTTTTATTTTATATCAATTTATTTATATACGTATTTATTTATTTCATTAGAAAGTAGGTAATCCATTATAAATTAATCTGTATCTCTAAGGATCCTCCATAGCAACGTTGCTATCAAGAACTCATGGAGATACCTTTTCTTGGGTTGGCAACTCCTGGGAATCTTGTGTTTGATTAGGTTACGATGCCTAGAGTACGGAGACCTGCACGATTTCGTCAACTTAGTGAGTTTGATAGGGGCCGTATAATGGGACTTCGGGAAGCTGGACTTTCTTTTCGGGAAGTTGCAGTTAGAGTGCAAAGAAGTGTAGACACCGTGGTTAAGTGTTGTCAGGCATGGCTTCAAGAAGGCCGTACGCAAAGAGCAAGGAGCACTAGAGGCCGCCCAAGATTATTGGCCTTAAAAGACCGTTTCTCCACTACCAGCTCCATTGCAAATGAATGGTTTGCAGAACATGGAATACCTATTGGCATGCGAAGTGTATACCGACAAATGAGAAGTTTTGGCCTATTTTCATACCGACCACACTGGGTCCTCCCTGTAACTCCAGAACACCCTCGTAATCGCCCTCAGTGGTGCAAAGAACGGTCACTCTGGAATCAGAATGAAACAGTATTGTCTTAAGTGAGGAGTCTCGATTTTGTTTACGCATGCACGATGGTCGAGCGAGGGTTAGAAGGCGACGTGGTGAAAGGGGGAATTCACAGTTTTTTGTTGAAAGACATGTTCATCACACTGTTGTAGTTATGGTTTAGGATACTATAGTTTATGGTTTCAGGTCACCTTTAATTTTCATCAGAGGTAACATGAACGCGCAGCATTATATCCAAGACGTTCTAGAACCCCACCTTTTACTCTATCTTGACACCCTGGCAAATCCAACTTTCCAACAAGATAATGCCCGACCACATGTTGCCAGAGTCACAATAGGCTTCTTTCAACATAATGATGTCACATTGTTAGCATGGCCACCAAGATCTCCCGACTTATCCCCAATTGAGCACGTGTGGATATGATAGGCACTTCTCTACAAGCACTTCGAGAGGAGTTGGTGGTTGCCTGGAATGAGATACCACCAGAGGACAGTGACCACCTGATCAGAAGCATGCCTAGGCGCGTTAGAGAATGCGTAACACATCGTGGTGCATCCACACATTATTAAAGGTAAAAGGACTTTAAAGCAATGCAATCATTTTGAAATTTTAATCATTTACTTATTATGCTTCATTAAGTACTTATACAAAATTTTATTAAAATAAAATCATTTAAAACTGGGTGTTCGAATTTCTATGTCACTTAGTATATTATGAAAAGAGCTCTTTAGGGAGAAACAGCAGAAATAACGGTCAACGCCAATTAACAACATTAGATATGCTGAGGATACTATCATAATTGATGGATTATCAATAAACATCGAGAAAACTAAATTTATGAGAATATCAAAAACCCAAAATAATGATGAAAGCCTGACAATTAACGGTAAAACTTTAGAACAAGATGAAAACTACAATTATCTTGACACAATAATTAATCACACAACCGATTACTCCAAAGAAATCAAAGTTCGAATAGAGAAAGCACGAACAAACTTCAATAAAATGAGAATGGTACTTTGTGTAAGAGAACTGAAATTATATTTGAGAGTTATGCTGGCAAGGTGTTATATTTACTCGACTCTGCTTTACGGGATAGAAGCATGGACACGTAACGCGTCCACTACTAAAAACTTGGAAGTATTTGAACTGTGGGTGTATAGAAGAATCCTGAAAATATCATGAACCGAGCATGTAACAAACAACGAAGTTATGAGAAGAGACAACAAAAGAATGGAAATATTGGAAATTATCAAGATACGAAAGCTGCTATACTTGGGGCATGTTATGCGTAATGAAAGATTTAATATACTTCAATTAATTATACAAGGAAAAATTCAGGGCAAGAGAAGTGTAGGAATGAGAAGAATATCGTGGTTGCGTAACTTGAGGGAATGGTACGGATGCACATCAATCGAACTATTCAGAGAAGCAGCATCTAAGATCAGAATAACCATGATGATTGCGAACCTATGTCGCGGAGATGGCACGTAAAGAAGAAGAAGAAATCTGTTTAAAACTACAACATCATTTAAATTTAACAACACATATGTATTAATTAACAAAGTTAACATCATTTAAAGGGTTTTTACCCACATATTTAGGGGCTTTCCTCATTAATACCTGGTAACTGCAGTAATGATTTAACCCGAAACAGCAATTTTAGAATATATTCCTTTTATAAAGGATTTTTTAAATAAAAGTTTTTATTATTTAGGGTAAACAGCAAATATCAGGAATTTTATTTTCCCTGCGGATTTTTAATTGACAGTATCATGAGTTTTTTCCTAGGTTTCCTCATGATTGACAATCTATGGATCTAGCTATGATTTACTGAAGAAAAAATGTTACTATCATTATTGAATATGGTTGCCTTTTTAAAGGCAATATACATGATATTATTTTACTTACAGGTGTTTTCGAGTTTAAGTTAATTTGATCAATGATCATCCCCCCATTAATGTCATCCCAGAAATATACTTAAAAATACTTAAATTTTATAATATATGTCTGAATTATCTTAGTTGTTTTAAAATTTCGTGAATCTGTGTTTTGAATTGTTTATTTCAAATAAAACTGATAAAACTTACTTTGACAGTGCAATAGAGGCAGTGAACTGTTCCAAAACGCCCCTTGGCATCCAACGCTCTTTATTCTAGTACCCGTATCAGGAAATTGGTATCCCAAACAACAACTGAATACCATTAGTTCAGCATTTCTGTAAAAAAGGAATTTAATAAGAACTAGCTGATCCGCCGAACTTCGTATCGCCTTAAAATTAAACAATGTATTAGAGTTTCATAAGCTCCTCTTTTAAATCTGTTACTTAACAGAAATCTCTGTTAATGGGAGCGTCTTTACATGCCGCCACAAATTAGATGATGTTAGGCATACGTTTAGTTTGTCCGCAGTAGTTAATTAGGGAATAATTATTAAATAAGGGACAGTCTGAAAATACCCCACCAAAAATGTTTTTCATTGTCACGAATATTTTTCAAAGATCTGTCCAGTCCTGTAATGGCCTCTTGTCGGCCAACGTACATACATCCCTAACGATGAATTTGATCACCTGTAAAATCTTCGCCATTGTTCTATTTTTGGCGATGTTGCAATTTAGTGATTCATTAATTTATATGTTTAATAATATTTCAAGGGTAGATTTGCAATTCGTTCGTCTTCCAATAAAGGATTCCCCAAACCGACGCGAAACTTTCGCAGCGGAATCGCGGCGAATCGTAAGGCACGGCGACTTAATGCATGTGTTCAGACAAGTTCGGACGGAAACCGGAACGGTCGCGGCAGAACAGCGTTGACGGACGTTTCATGAAACGCTGCATGCACGGTTTTTTCCGCTGCAGTTATAGCAAGTTATAGTTTCGCGTGAATTATTAAAATGGCTGTTACAGAAAAACTAATTGAAATTGTGAAACAATATCCTATAATTTATGATTTAAGTGACGAAGATTATAAAAATATAAGAAAAAAGGATAAAGTCTGGGATAATATAGGGTCATTTCTAGGAGAAAATGGTAAGTTTTCATTATATATTATATCATGATACTATAAACTACAGATAAACCCACGCGCACGCGATCAGTCGTGTGACGTCACTTGGCGACAAATGTCACCAGAAATGTTCTGTGTTGTATGGAGTTTTGTCAGATTTAGTCAAGGTTAGTAGATATTTAAGTATCTACCACAGAATAATAAACAATCAGAAGGGCCACTCTCAGATGCCGCCTTTGAAGTTTTTCAGCACGCGCGCCATGTTTTAGGAGGACACAGACCTATGATTTGTGTGGTTATGTAATTGTTTATATTTATGTTTAACTTATTATATTTATGTTATTATATTTAACAATGTTAATATAATTGTATAGTATGTCTATGATTGCCGTAAGTCAAATAAACCTGGTTAATTTTTCCATGCACACCACATAAACAACACTAATTTCTTTAAAATCCTCCTAAAATATGGCGGAACGTCTGCGCGGAGGAGATGCGCGTACTTAATTTTCCGTGGAGAGTGGGTATTCTGTTTGTTTATTATTCTGTGTATCTACTTAAATATCTACTAACCTTGAGATTTAGTTTTGTTTTATCGTTTATCTTGTACGTTGACATCGGTTTACTGGGTAAACCATCTTTCCGAAGGAGGTTTACTTAAACCATATCCAGATTTTTCTAATTAAATGTAATGAACTGGACCATATTTTTAACAATTTTAACAAAGGGTCATTAAAATTAACCAAGAATTATTTAAAATCGCTAACGGATTTAGCTGTGTTCAGATGTAATGTTCGTAAAGGTGTAAATTATATTTTAAAATTAGAAAATTGAATAGATATATTAAAGAAACATCCAAAGTTAAGAAGAAGAAAATATTAAAAAAATTGTAAATTATTACAGTGTATTTTATTTTATCAGTTGTATTAACTTTTTATTTTAATAAATCAATCCATTGTATATAAATTTCCATTTGCAAAAGGATGTTTAGTTCTTACTTTTTTATATAATTTTAGTTTACATTGCTAGGCTAACAGAGATGTATATATAACATATTTTTAAGATTTAATTGCAGATATTTTACCCAACATCCCTTAATATTCTAAATATTTAAATAAAAACCCCTTTCTTTCCATATATGTTTTACCGACTGTGATGATAAAAGGTTGGTGATAAAAGTGACTTTTATCACCAATTGACGTCATGCGCGTCGATGTACAAAATTCGATTGCGAAGTGGGTTTATCTTGGAAGTCTTAGTATCATGATATTATATATAATGAATTTAATAGTGCTCCGCCTGCGAATGTTCCGAATCCTTAAAGGATTCCCCACATCGACGCGAAACTTTTGCGACGCGAAACCGTTGCGGAACATTAAATTAATATACGTAAGTATATAATATATAATGAAAACTTACCATTTTCTCCTAGAAATGACCCTATATTATCCCAGACTTTATCCTTTTTTCTTATATTTTTATAATCTTCGTCACTTAAATCATAAATTATAGGATATTGTTTCACAATTTCAATTAGTTTTTCTGTAACAGCCATTTTAATAATTCACGCGAAACTATAACTTGCTATAACTGCAGCGGAAAAAACCGTGCATGCAGGGTTTCATGAAACATCAACGCTGTTCCGCCGTGACCGTTCCGGTTTCCGTCCGATCTTGTCTGAACACAATATGCATGGTCGCCGTGCCTTACGATTCGCCGCGATTCCGCTGCGAAAGTTTCGCGTCGGTTTGGGGAATCCTTTAAGTTGCAGATAATCTAGATTAAGTCAATGTTACGGCTACTGCGATCTGATCTTTGTCAATAACAATAAAATTAGTAATGTTATTTATGGCTATACCCAGCATCAAGGAAAAAATATTCTACCAGATCTAATGTTAGCATGTTGAAGTCCTCTATAGAATCCGTTCTTCTTGACGATTCTGTGATCTGTCTTGATGCAGAATTAATTAAATGAACGCTACGAGTTGTTATCTATCGTGGCCTTCTCCGAAATTAGTAAACGTTTTGGTCCAACAAAATCCAAGAAAGTCCAAGTAGATAAAAAAATAATGCAGCAAGGTATAAAATAAAGAATAAATGAGATTTAAAAAATTAAGGATTTGAAAATGGTTAAAAAAATGCCAAATCCAATATTAAATCATCATTTATGTTATCAATAGACCATTCATATGATACAAGAGACAAAGAAATTTAAAAACTATGAACACTGCTGGTATATAACGGTGTTAAATAGCAGCACAAAAGAGGACTATTGATCATTATTTTATAAATAGTCCACAGATAAAAGTGTAGAGAGAACGAGCAGAGAGTCCAACCTAAGTCTTCCTAATGGTTGACGCATTGTGGGTTTATTTTCAAGTAATCATCATCATCATCCAGCCTCAAAAGTCCACTGCTGAACATAGGCCTCTTCCTCATGTTTCCAACCCCGTCTATCTTGCGCCGCTCTTATCCAGTTTTTATTGAGTCTTCTTAAATCGTCAGTCCATCTTGTAGGTGGTCGACCGACGCTTCTCTTGTCTTCCCTTGGCCTCCATTCCAATAACCTCTTTGTCCATCGCCCATCTGTCATTCTGGCTATGTGTCCTGCCCATCTCCATTTCAGTCTGGCTATCTTCTCGATGATGTCAGTCACTCCGGTTCTTCTCCTGATGTCTTCGTTCGTTATTCTGTCTCGGAGAGTTATTCCTAACATGGACCGCTCCATTCTTCTCTGCGTGACTCTCAGTTTGGTAGCTGCTGCTTTTGTTAAGGTAAGTGTTTCTGCTCCGTACGTCAAGACTGGGAGGACGCACTGATCAAATACCTTTCTCTTTAGGCATGTGAGCAGCTCACTTTTAAAAGTTTCTCTCAGTTTTCCAAATGCTGCCCACCCAAGGCTGACTCTTCTCTTCAGTTCATGAGTCTGGTTATCTCTGCCAATCATAATTTCATGTCCCAGGTATTTATATCTATCTACGAGTTCTATTTCTTTCCCACCAATACTGATGTTCTGGTTGGGCACCAAATTGGTCATGATTTTTGTTTTCGAGATATTTATATTTAAACCTACATTTTCTGTAGCCACAACGAGTTCCTGTACCATCTCTCTTGCCATACCTAGATCTTCAGCTATTATAAGTATATCATCGGCGAAACGTAAGTTGTTTAGATATTCTCCATCTATTTTTATTCCCTTTGTCATCCAATCCAAATTCTTAAAAGCATGTTCTAGCACCGTATTAAAAAGTTTAGGTGACATTGGGTCTCCTTGTCTAACCCCCGTTCTATTTTTATGCGATTACTGTTAGTATGTATTCTGACCGTGATTGTTGCCTGCAGGTATATTTTGTATAATAATTTAGTATATCTATAATCTAGCCCGCATTCTTTAAGCGCCTGTAATATTTTGCTTAGCTCAACTGTGTCAAAGACTTTGTGAAAATCGATAAATATTAGAACTAGAGGTTTATTTTATTCCACTGCTTTCTCTATTAGGGTTTTTATACTTTGTAGATGGTCATTTGTTCCGTAACTTTTTCGGAATCCTGCCTGTTCCCTTGGTTGATAAGTCTCTAATTTTCTTTCCATTCTCTTAACTAGTATTCGCGTAAACAACTTATATATATGGCTGAGGAGGCTAATCGATCTGTAATTCCCTAAATTTTCAAGTAATACTCCTACAAATCTATATTATTTTTATTCATTCATCATATCAAATGTAAAATACATTATATCTCTCTAAAACACGACCACAACATCATGACTTTTTCCGATGATCAAGCCCGTAGAAAGTAGACATAGAGCTAGGTAAAAACATACAGCTAGATACAGGGATAGTATAGATTGGGATGCTAAAAAATTGGCGTGACAGACTGACAACGGTTATCAATGAATAGGACTATGGTAAATAATATTTGGGAAGGTAGACTCTACTTTAGAGCTGCAGTATCAATAACTATAAAAATATCTCATATATATCACTGGAGTCTAATAGACCAGCATTTCTGTGTCTGATTGACATAAAGAAAGCGTTTGACAGAATAAGACCGGGAAGTTAGAAATGTGGACAACCTATAGAAATAGACAGCGGAATAAGACAAGGAGATTGATTGAGTCTCATGCTCATCAATTTAATCATGGATGAAATCGTCAAACCGTTAACAAAGGGGATACAGAATGGAAAACAAAAAAAAACTTTGTTACACAGACGACGCAATATTGATAACCCAAGATAAAGCTGATAAAAGAAGCCGAGGACGACCACCGACTAGATGGACCGATGATATAAAACGTGTAGCGGGAAACTGGCTACAAGCGGCCCAGTGTAGAGAACACTGGAAAGAACTGAGGGAGGCCTATGTCCAGCAGTGGATGCGATTGGCTGATTGATGATGAAGATGAAGCTAGTCTGCAAAGAATGGTCCACAGATTTAATATAAGAGCAAAACAATTTAATATGACAATCTCATCTTAGAAAATTAAAACAATAGTAGTCAGCAAATAACCAACCAGATGTAAAATAGAAATTGATGGCGTCAGTAATGAACAAGTAATGGAAATAAAATACCTAGGAATTACACTGTCTAGCTATGGAGATCTGGACAAAGAAGTGAGAGATCAAGTACAAAAAGCAAATAGAGCAGGATGCCTTAATAACACTATATGGCGAAACACACATTAGCACTGAGATGAAATCAAGACTTTATAAAGCCAGTGTAAGACCAATAATGACATATACCTCAGAAACAAGACCCGACATACAACGCAAAGGCTACTGGGAACGGCAGAGATGAGAGTACTGAGAAAAAATTACAGGAAATACGCTGAGAGAGATCGCAAGAGAAGTGAAGCCATTAGAAGAAAATGTAACGTACAGTGTATAAATGAATGGATAAAAATTTAAAAAAGGATGGAATAATTACATAAGCAGAATGGAGGATACCCGTGTCGTCAAAATAGCAAGAGATCAGTTACCAATCGGCAGAAGAAGTATCGGACGACCGCGCAAAAGATGGACTGACAACCTTCCATAAAGTTATTAATCCGCCAATGAACAAGCAGAATTGCTTATAAAGAGGAAGAAGAAGAAGAAGAAGATAAAAAGATCTTTTATCCATCTTTTGTGACTTACAATATCATTTTCAACCTAGACCTCTGCTTTTCCATTCTATTAATCTTTATCTATTACTGTTCATCTTTCGTCCATATTGTTTCAGCGTGTTTCTTCACATCATCTATTTCAATTTATAAGTGTGATAAATCTTCTTTTTCTTTTGAGTGTTGACTGTCAACAAGTCTAAAGACAACATAACTAGATCACTCGAATTGAGGATTTCAATCCCTCTCCATCTTAAGAAAAACTTCTGAACAATATATAGGTATAACAAATCTATTTTTAGTACATTAGGTAAAAGATAAAGGTAATTTCTTTCTAAAAGCATTCTTATTTTGAAAACATCTATTCATAGTATGGATCAGCCTTAATGTACACATGTTCACATGTACATTAAAGCAGATCGTATTACCATTTTATAGTATTTGCATTTTAATTTCTTTAGAATCTTTTTGTCACTATACATACCAATGACCTCCTTCTTTTTCATCCATACCACACCAGTTCTACTTCTTGCATTTCGATCTATTCCTTCATTCTCACGTAAGTTTTGCTTTTTAGTGTAGCAGAGTATTACTTTTTTTATCGCAAATAACCGATTCGTCAAAATTGGAGATGCCAATGCAACGATAGATAAAACGAATTATAATATTTTTACCTGTACATCAAATAGGAATCCTGAGGCAGCTCGATCTCAGGGCATCCTACTGCAGCGAAATGTAACAAAAAACCTCTTCGCGGGTTGATACTCTGTGTAGAGCTTAATACTATTTCAATTGACTCTGTTCCTGAGATCACTTCGGTTGGCGGGTGAGTTTGTTTACACGTTGAGAAGATAACTTGGCCGGTGTCCCTGATTTCCAGCCGATCAATGCAGTTTGGACGGTCCACTAAAAAAATATATAAATATAAGAATAACCACAGCTGCAGTAGCGTAAACAGGTAAAAAAGTTTAATTTGAAGAAGGTTTTTTTTCTGAACCAAAAAATTGTTCTATAGATAACATGGTAATGTTTGCTGATATCACTGTGTATGTATAAAATTTATAAAACCGATATAGGAAGTGTTTTATATATTTTTTTAATCATTTTTTCACTTATGACTTACGATGCACTCAGTGTGATCGAAAATTCTTACCTATCAGCGAAATATCCAGAATAGTAACTTTGATTTTCTGTTTCTCTTGGCCTATAATCCTCCATTTACATTGTCTTTGACCCGAATAGAATCTGGGATATCCAGGATTATGAATATATCCCTCCGACAATCCCTTGGCATACAACTCGGAGAGCAGGATATCGCTATTGCAGTATTTCTGGATTCTGTCTTCTGCAACAACAAATTTGTAGGTCAGTTTAAAAATATTACAGGTTAAAAAATTACAATGGTTTTAGTTGAGCGCTGAAAATATTTTAGAATGCGCATAATATTAGTGTATGGACGTATTTCAAAAAAGTCGTTTATATATTATATACAGAGTGGATACAAAAAATCTGGAAACGTCTAATTTACTCTTAATTGGACGGTCTAAAATATACAAAAACATGGATGCGCCTGTTTTGCAATACGAAGATTTGAGATATTTGTAAAGTTGCCAGATTTACCATTTTTCTGATATCATTAGTCACTTTGGGTTTGTAAATACAACACCGTGTATTTTTTTTTAACCTATTCTCTATCCTTCCATTGTTGGATATAGGTCTCCCCCAGTTCTTTCCATCTTTCCCTAAATTGAGCTGTTCTCTGCCATGTGGGACCTCCTTGTTTCCTGATGTCATCTTTCCACCTCATCTGTGGTCTGCCTCTTGATCTCTTTGCATTGTATGGACGCCACTTTCCGATGGCATTGTTCCATCGTCCGTCTGCTTGTTCTATCTCTTCTACTGTCTTTGTTCTGGTTCTGATCCACTGGTTACGTTTTCTATCTCTAGTTTTCTATCTTACGTTGTATTCATTGGTTTTCTCAATTAAGATTTTAAGCGCATGTAGATGGTCGATTGTGCTGTATTCTTTCCTGAATCCGGCCTGTTCCACTGGTTGGTACTTATCAAGTTTATAGGTTAGTCGGTTGTTTATTATTCTTGTGAAGGTTTTATATAGTTGTGACAAAAGGAAAATAGGACGGTAGTTGTTTAGGTCTGTTCGGTCTCCTTTCTTATGTATTAAGATTGTGTTGGCATTTATCCATTGTTTAGGTATTTTAACTTCAAACAGACATTTGTTGAACAGTATTTTTAGCATTTTTTTTATCGTGTCTCCTCCTTCTTTTAGCAGTTCCACCAGTATTTTGTCGTCACCGGCTGCTTTATTTCTTTTCATGTCGTTTATGGATTTTTCGATTTCATCTTCAGTTATTTCTGGTAATACCTCTGAACCAACATTTTGAATTTTCCTCGAGAGATTCTGTTTAGATGATAGCGGTGGGTCATTTTTAGAACTGTATAGGTCTGTGTAATATCTTTCTGTGATTTTTACTATTTCTCCTAGATCTCTTTCGTCATTGTTCTCAGCTTTAACCATGATTAGTTTTCTTTTTCCTATATTTGTCTTCATTGTTTTTAAACTTTTGTTCTTCTCTATGATTTTCTTAATGCGATCTTCTTGGTATTTCTTTAAATCTTCCTTTATCTGTTTTCTTATGGTTTTGTTCAGTTCGGTAAACTCCACTGTATTTCTTTTGTTATCATTCAGGAGTTGTCGTCGTTTTTTAGCATATCTTGTGATTTAGCGCTAATTTTTGTTGTTTTCGCTTTTGTTTATTAGCAATCTTCAGGCCTGCTTCTAGTAGTTCTGTTGTTATTTTATCGTTTAATTCGTCTAGTTGCAAACCCTTTAGCTGTGATATGTCACTTCTTTTTAGCTGGTTTATGTATTGTTCTTTGTGTTCTTTAAGAAGTTCTGAATCTATCTCTTTTTTAGTTGGTTTAAATTTTTGTCTGTCTGTTGTGGCGTTAATTTTGATTTTGGCTCTAACAATTCTGTGATCACTTCCTACGGAAATCATGTTTATGACCGTAACGTCTTGTACTATGTTCTTTTCTTTGGATAGGATGTAATCAATCTCATTTTTTGTTAAACCATTAGGCGCGACTCACGTCCATTTTCTCTGTGGTTTTTTATTGAAAAAGGTATTCATCGCATATAGACCGTTCGTTTCCATATAGTTCATCAATGTTTCCCCTCTTCCGTTTCGTGTTCCATATCCAAAGTTGCCGATTTTATTTTCTGATTCCTCTAGTTTTCTCCCTAATTTAGCATTGAAGTCGCCTATAATGATTGTGTAGGTGCTTTTGTATTTGTTCATTTGTGCATTTCATCTTTTTTACTTCTTCTTCCAGTTTGGCTAGCTTTTCTACTCTTATCAGTGATCTGACATTATAAGATGCAATACGTTGCAACACCCTGTATATTATACCTTTATTGAAATCTTGACTCCAATTTCAGTTCAGCCGTATACAATACTTTCTGTGTTGTCAGGAACATCTTAATTAGCTTAGGAAGCCTATTCATCTTAATAAACGTTTGATTCGACTATATAGGTACAACTATTGTCCTAAAGAAAGCGTTTAACAGAGTAAGACTCAAAGATGTAATCCATTTTCTGTATAATAGAGAAGTTACCCTAAATATTATAAAAACTATCGAAAACATCTACCAAAACAACAAAATGGAAGTCAGAAAAGATGGACAACTTACAAAACCTATAGAAATAGGAAGCGGAATAAGACAAGGAGATTCTTTGAGCCCCATGCTTTTAATTTGATTATGGCTGAAATCATCAAAAGCGTTAACAAAGGAAGAAGATACAATGAATCTCGCTATCTCTATCTTAGTAGCGAATAGCAGCCATATGTGTCGCACATGGACGTATTTATACGTCCATAGTGTCGCATAACAATCATATTTTATTTTGCAGAACACCTGCAGATCTCACCTGCAAGAAGAAGACATCGAATTAGAAAAAAATTGCAAGTATCTATCCTAGGACTATTGCAGACATTAAAGAAATCTATCCCATGAATCAGACAAAGAAATACTCATCAGATAATGGCGAAAGAATAAAAAACAACAACAAACAAAACCAATTTATCAGTCTGCTTAAAGAGGTGGACAAATACTTCAATAAAAGAAACTGTAAGTAAATATAAAAAATTATTTTTTTCCTATCTACGATCTATTGTTGGCTATTTTTTACAGAGTGGCCCAAAAGTCTGGAAACGGCTAATTATCTCGTAAAATGCTAATCATAATTGTGCAAAATTTGAGGTACACCTATTTTGGGATACGGAGATTCCATATTTGATATTTACAATGTTGCCAGATTTGCCATTTTTCTTATATTATTAGTAACTTTGGGTTTTCAAATACATCATCCTGTATATTCAGTCATTATTGGAATGAGTCATCCTATTCAATACGAGTTCAACCATATGTAACACTTATGATTTTATGTAATCTGGAAGGTCATAAATACATAAAACCGAAGTCTGGCAACGCCTAAATTGTTTCAATAAATTTTTTAATTCTAACTATTTTCAAATACCTTAAAACGTAACAATTGATAGTTTAGAACATTTTTTAACATAGTAGTTGCGTTATTAAGTGTTCAAAAGGTGCTCAATTTGTGAGTTGACAGCACCCTAATCGATGGTAGAAGGCGTCTACCACATTTCTCCATGATTGTCTAGAAATTATTCGAGATTCAGTGATAATTCGTTGCCTTAGCTCTGCAAGACTTGCTGGTTAAATTTTGTAAACTGAATTTTTCAAGTATCCCTAATAAAAATAGTCTTTAGGATTAAAATCGGGTGAACGTGGAGGACATTCAATTCTACCTTGTCTACCAATTTATCGTCCAGGAAATATCTCATCTAAATATCGCCGAACATTTACACCAACTATCTGACGTTAAATTTCTATCGACAAAAAATGACCCAATTGGATAAGTAACTACTATATCTGACCATACATTTAATTTTTGTGGTCTTTGAGTATGGTTTTCACGCACTAAGTCTTCAGTGTGAATTTACGTCACACCAGTAACTAAAATTGTGTCGATTTACACTTCCACACAGTGTAAAAGTTGCTTCATCGGAAAAACATATTCTGTTAACGAAGTTTTAATAATTTTCAATTTTATCCATCATTACCTCAGTAAACTCTAATCTACGACCAAAGTCATCTTCACTTAATTCTTGCAATAAGTTAATTTTGTATGATTTAAATTTGTTTTTACGTAATAAACGTAAGACTGAAGAATGACCTACATCATGTACTTGTGCAACCCTGCCTGGGGATCTATGTGGATCTTCAACAAAACTTTGCTTATATCTGAAGTTTTGTTGTCATTGATAACTCGTTTCGGTCAACCTGATCGGTATCTATCTTTTACTTCTCCAGATTCACCAAATCGCCTTACAGTTTTTTGTACCGTCGTCTTATGAATAGGAGAACGGTTTAGAGAACGGCATTTTAGAGAAGCAATTTAAATTGCAGAACTTTTTGAACCACAACTACTGTCAATTTTAGTTCATAATTTAAATGGTGAACAAATGTCAAAATCACAGCATTGTCCATTTAAATATTTAAATTTATTAAAATCTACATATTTTGCACTGTTTTATGTATTTAAGATCTTTCAGACTACATAAAATCAAGTGAACATATGGTTGAACTCGTATTGAATAGCTGAACTCGTGTGAAAATCACACTGAATGCGTGAAAACCATACTCAAAGACCACAAAAATTAAATGTATGGTCAGTTATAGTAGGTACTTATTTAATTGGGTAATTTTTTATCGAAAGAAGTTTAACGTCAGATAGTTGGTGTAAATGTTTGGCGTTATTTAGATGAGATATTTCCCGGACGATAAATTTGTAGACAAGGTAGAATTGAATGGCCTCAACGTTCACCCGATCTCAATTCTAAAGATTATTTTTATTAGAGATATTTAAAAAATTCAGTTTACAAAACTTAACCAGCAAGTCTTGCATAGCTAAGGCAATGAATTATCGATGAATCTCGAATAATTTCTAGACAATCATGGAGAAATGTGGTAGACGCATTCTACCATCGATTACAGTGCTGTCAACTCACAAATGGAGCACATTTTGAACACTTAATAACGTAACTGTTATGTTAAAAAATATTCTAAACTATCAATTGTTATGTTTTAATGTATTTGAAAATAGTTAGTATTAAAAAATGTATTGAAACAATTTAGGCGTTGCCAGACTTCTGTTTTATGTATTTAAGACCTTCCAGACTACATAAAATCATAAGTGTTACATATGGTTGAACTCGTATTTAATAGGAGATTTCAATAATGACTGAATATGCAGGGTGATGCATTTGAAAAACCAGTTACTAGTAATATAAGAGAAACTGAAAATCTGGCAACATTGCAAATACCAAATATGGAATCTCCGTATCCCAAAATAGGCGTATCCCAAATTTTGTATAATTATGTCTAGTAATTTACGAGATAATTAGCCGTTTCCAGGCTTTTGGGCCATCTTTTTTCTTAACTTTTAACATCCACCATTGGTCCCTCTCCGATCTTTGGGTTTTGATTCGCTTCTTATTTTAATATTCACGACCAGCTTCTTATCTTTTCGACTTACAGTTTTACGAACTATTCATTCCCTGTATCTTCTTAAAAAGCGATAAGTAGAAACTTTAAACATTAAAAGAAAGATCTTGGTCAATATTATGGTGCCAATACAAATCAGTTTTTAGAAAATCGTTAAATAACGTATGAGCACCTCACTCATAGAAGAAAAAGAAGATAACGATAGACAAATCAAATTAATAAATAAAACAAATCACTACCCCTCTGAATATAGCTGAAATAAACTAATCAAAAGAATTGACTTACAAAACTAACAAAACCCACCACCCAAAAGCCAAATTATTCAGGAATTTTTTTGACCAAATCAAACAAAGACCGTTCCGCATCGTGTGTTATTCCCAATCTGTGGAATATTCAAAATTGCACACACGTTCAACTATTGTTCGCGTAAACCCTCTATTATATACAGGAGGGTATTAAAAAGGTGTGACAACATTGTATTAATCCGTGCACAATTGAGGATATCGAAAAATGCCGCGAAGCGCTGAAGCTTCAATAGGGGCCGTGGTGATGCATCATTTCTTTATTTATATAGAAAAAAATGCATGTGGCTTTTTCAAGTGGTATTTTTGTATTGTGTGCAGGTCTATATCTACCTATTTTTGTTTGCGTAGTTGAGAATAAGTAATTTTTGAAGTTAAAAATGTGTATGTAACGGAATTTTGAACTTTTTCTATAATATGCAATTGCATTTCGCCAGTTGCTAATATTAATATTACATACTTTACTATTAATAAGTTGAATTACAGAATCGCTTAGAGTAGGTGTAACATTTTTTCTTCTTATTTAATTGATGATGTTGTTGTTCTATCGTTTTTGTGGTCTTCCTACTGATGAATAAGGCACAATTAAAGATAAAAATACGTTTATTGACGTTTCAATTTCCACTTCGGAAATCGTTCTCAAAATACAAACAGTAAATTAAACAAATTTTGTTTTTTGTTACATAGTGAAAAAATCTTCTAATAATTTAATTTTATCTGACTCATTTATATTGACAATTCAGACATACATTATGCATTTTAAAGTAGACGACTTTAAAATTATATTGCCAATATTGTTGAGTTGCGCTCCTGGGACGACTTTACTTATAAGATAGTTCATTCGATTACATGAAATCAACTTTAACTTGAGAATATCCGTCAGAAAAACTCATAGCATGTAATTCGTCTTTAAAAATACCAACACATGACATGATGACAGTAAAATTCTCCTGTTAGTGATTCCATAGTAAATTATGAGGGGAGAAAAGCCTTAAATCAGTGTGTTTTGTCAGTGTTGACTTACGGAGCGGAAACGGTGACAAGGATAACAGTAAAAAAAGATCCGTGTAGCTCAAAGGGTGATTAAGCAAGCTATGTTGAGCGTTTCAATACTAGACAAGATCCCAAACTTGAAGTTACGACGAAGATCAGGAGTGGCTGATGTTGTAGAGATAATAGCAACACCAAAGTGGAACGAGTCAAGTCACGTGGCTCGAATGCCATAATAGATGGACAAAGCTGACACTGAAACGGAGACCAAGATTTGATGCCTACCGAAACAGAGGTGGTCCACCAACACGTTTGACTGACGATCTAAAACGTTACCATAGGAATTGGATACGAGAGGCAAAGATCAACACAGATAAAAAATTATGAGGGAAATCTATGTCCAGCCATGGACAAGCGAAGATTGAATGATGAAGATGACACATATTCTCGCCTGTTGCTTTGGTTTTGCTCATTATATTTATGTCATCTACGTATGGTGCCAGTTGGACCGACTTATTGAGAAATGTGTTTTTTCTCCCTTCTGATGTTTTTCGCACTACATATCTCAGTGCTAAATTAAACAATGTTGGTGTCAATGCGTTATCCCGTTTTAATTCTTGTGTTATTTGAAATGGGTCTGTCATCTCATGGTGTATCTGTATCTGACCCACTACGTCCGACATCGTCATTCAGATGAACTTAACTAATTTAGAAGACATTTCAAATTCACTTAATTTTGCTTAAGACATGCTTAATCGTAAATAAATAGTCGTCCGTTGATTTTTCCTGCCTGAACCCCCGGCTAGAGGTTATAGTCGGGGTTAAGTATCCTGGTAATTTTTTTATATCCACAACACAGCAAGGAGATTCCTCTATAGTTTTGACAGAGGAGCTTATCGCCCTTTTTATGGATTGGGCAGATGATACTCTTATTCCACTCTTTTGACATTCTCGCATATTCTGTGTATGACCTCATATATCCTTTTCGTTATTTTTCTTTCTTTCAACTTGAACAATTCTGCGAGAATTTTATCACGTCCATAATCCAGGCGCCTTGTTATTTTTCTGCTGTATGATTGCACTTTCAACTCCTTCTATCGTTAGCGGTTTTTTAATTCATTTTCTTCGTTAAAAATTAATAAATCTAAAATATATAACTATAAATTGCTAGAAAAGAAAATAATAAACCACTCCGATAAAATAATAATGGAAAAACATTTTTCTCAATAACCTCCATACTCTAAAAAACAAATGGTTGAAAACAAAATTTTCAGCAACTGGGACGAACTCATTAACATAATTCTATATAAAAAAGCTTATAAATCAGACCTGAATCACTTACTGATACATAAAAAACTTAGAGAAGAATAATAATTTTTAGTAGTTTTTAAAAATTTCAGTGAGTGTATCTATCCAGTTAAAAGAAAAATAAAAAATATTCCGGTTTTAGCAAGGACGTCTAAAATGAAAAATGTGTTATGCTACTCTTTCTCTATTTTTATGATCTATTGTTTAACTATTGTAATTTTTATAGGCCAGTCAAATAGGTGTTGAATAAAAGAGTCAAGGAAAAATTACAAGATCTTTCAGAAAAAGTAGGCCTTCCCATGTTTGAATTTCTTCTTCAGCAAAAAGTGTTAGAGTGCATGATCTTTATTCTGAAGCATCCTAATATCTTGACACACTGTGACAGACTGTGGACAGCGATGCAGGAACTTGGCTTTCCAAAAAAACTAGTCCGGTTGATACGGATGTGTATGGAACGGTTACGATGTAAGGTGAGAGTGGGACAACAATACTCGGAGACATTTGAAATAAACAATGGACTAAAACAGGGAGATGCACTTTCACCACAACTCTTCAACTTAGCTCTGGAGCACATAATCAGAAGTGCAAGAATCGAAAAACCGAATACAGTATTTCATCGAGAAGGACCAAACTTACTACTGGCATTTGCAGACGATATAGATCTAATAGGAAACACGCGATTAAGGATGAAGGAGACTTTCGTAAGGTTTGAGAAGGAAGCAGAGAAGATGGGGCTCCAAATCAACGAAAACAAGACGAAATATATGTATATGAGCCGCAATAACCAAAGCAGAGACAGAATCGGTCGGAACATTACCATCGATGACTTTAACTTTGAGCGCGTTAGGGAATTCAAGTATCTTGGAACAACAATAACTGAAGACAATAACGGATCACAAGAAATAAACAACAGGATTCAGGCCGGCAACAGATGTATTTTTGCCCTCCAAAACCTTATAAAATCAAAACAACTAACACGACGTACGAAGATACAGGTCTATAAAACAATCATACGACCCGTTGTGATGTATGGAAGCGAAACGTGGACGATGACAAAGGCAAATGAAGAGAGACTACGTGTTTGGGAAAGAAAAATCCTAAGGAAGATCTTTGGTCCGGTGCTTGATGAAACATCAGGACAATATAGGATAAGAACTAATAAAGAGCTTGAAGAACTTTACCCAGACGCCAACATCATAAAAGAAATAAAGTCCAGAAGACTCCAATGGGCAGGACACCTCAGAAGACATTCTGACGAACGAACAGTAAGACTGGTGTGGCAGGAAGTCCCAACTGGAAGGAGACCACGCGGACGCCCTCGTCTCCGGTGGCGAGATAATATAGCGGGAGACCTAAGCACTATGGGCGTGGAGAATTGGATGGAGGTTGCTCAAGACAGAAAACAGTGGAGGCATGTTGTCGAGTCGGCTAAAACCCACGAAGGGTTGTAACGCCACGGAGTAAGTAAGTATCCTAATATCTCTCATCAAAAAGTTGCAAGAAACTTGTTTTCTTCCTAGATCTCTACGGCCCTCTATTTTTGGAATTCTATATATTTATTATTTGAGAAAAGAAATGCAATTGATGGCTTGCTCTCTTCTTAAATCCATCGTTATAAGGATTCTTTCAATTTAGCTTTGCTACAAGCGTGCAAATACAAGTAAATGTTGAAAAATAGGAAATTGAGTATGGTTATCAGATTGTGATTTGTCGAATGATATGTATGGTCGCAACTGTTATATGTGGTAGAAGCTTGGGCTCTGAAAGCCCAATCCTTAAAAAATTGGAGCCATTCGAAATATAGGCGCATTTTTAAAATTTATTTGACTGCAAAAGTCTCAAACCAAAAAGTGTTAATTCGAATTGGAGATATCAAAATAAGAAAACCAGTACACATACTTCGAAACGATAAATACTCTCTTCTAAACGTAATCATGCAAGGAAGAGTAGAGGAAAAAAAGAAGGCTTAAGAAGAAAGAAGAAATCTTGGCTAGGGAATATCAAAAATTGGACTAACTTCAGTGTTAAACAGTTCACGTTGCAAAAGATAGGGAAGCCTTTAAAGAAGTGATCGCTAACCTTCGTTAGAAGACGTCACAATAAGAATAGCGTTAATTAAAATAGAAGCATTTGAATATTTGGGGGAAATGTCAAAACATAGAACCTTTACTATTGTTAGAGAATTAGACCAAACGAATGTCTTTTTGCTAGTCAAACGTCTTGTACCACCGGTGTGGTACTTCAATGTATTCTGGGATGCTTAAACATCTGAACAGATACAACAGACCTCTGTACTTGTACGTGTTACATTTTTGGTGTTATTTCTACACAAGACCATCTATCGCAAGATCGGAGCTCTTGGCAGCTGTACTACTGACTGATCTAGTGACTTTTGTCAACAAGTCACGTCCAATTTTTATGCTCGCTCTGATTCGACAAGATTGGAGCTCTTGACAGCCATTGCTGGCTACTCTAGTCACATCTGTCAAAGGTTTCTCCTTCCGAACTTCTGATGTTTGGTCTGATTCGGTGATAACGCTCCCTTAAGCTAATTTTTCTATTTTCTACCCATAAATTGCCAATCGTATTTAACACATGCAAGAACTGATACCACACTTTACTCTGCATTATGTGCCTTCTAATCAGACTCCTTTGATTGTGCTAGTCGTGTTTTATCACCGGCACAATTGTTAGATCCTGGCTGACTGAGGAATATCAGAGATTGGACTAACCTCAGTGTTAAACAGATATTTCACGTTGCAAAAGGTAGGTAAGCGTTTAAAGAAGTGATCGCTAACCCGTTAGAAAACGGCTCAATAAGAAGAATAGCCTCAATTAAAATAGAAGCATTTGATTAATTGAGGAAAAATGGCAAAATATACCAATCCGTGCTATTTTTAGAAAATTAGACAATAAAATTATGAATTCGTTATTAAATGACATAGTCAATAGACTGTGGTAATTTTATGCAATTACGTAGAATAATGTCGTAAACGATAACTGTCGACACTTGACGCAATTACCCATCGGCATCTGCACCCGAAATGTTGATTACATCACGCTTGTCAGCAACAGATTGATTAATTTTGTCCTCTCCAAACCACATTAAATATGTTTATTTTTTACACTCAACTGTCAACGACAAAAAAACTATTAGTAAGTAGGATTAGTATTAAGTTAATAAAAACCATGTGAGACTTAAATACTAATTAAAAATGTGTTTCCTGTGTACACAAGTTTTGAGTTTAATAATAGGCCACGCAATTGATGTTTGTTATAATCAATCAGAATCTGTTTTAATATACATAAAAAGTGGACACACAAGGAAAGTGTGAAAAGTTATCGGCTTATTCGTAATAAAATCAATTTTTTATTAAAATATTTTATGTACTTGATAATGCAATCCCCCTTCAGTTAAAACTTCTTTATTCTGTTTTTCTCCAATGAGAGGGTCACAAATTTATTAATATTTACTATTAGATCAAGCTCAGAAAGCGAAATCTAATAAAGGGTTAACATTTTGTTTAATCCCTTAATTTTGTCATTATTTTATTGGGAACTAGTGCATGCTCCTAATGCTTTTTTTATTTATTTTGCTTTAACCACTTAGGGTTATTGGCACAAGAATATACAAAAAGTGATAAAGACATACATGGGCATATTTGAGCTAGTCATTGAAAAGAACAGAGACTTAAAATGTCTAAGACCCGCACTGGGAGTTCAAAAAATCATCAAAATTAAAGACGCCATCAATAAGGAAGAGAAGGACAAATATAAAATAACAAATATTGTCGAAGACTTCTACACATCCTTGTATAGCTCGCAAAGCCAGCCTAATGCAACAACAAAGGAGAACGTCAAAAGAAAAATAACGTGGGATCAGAAGTACTACCAAATATAAAGGGAATCGAAATAGAAAGAGCTTTAAAAGAGCTAAAAAATAATAAAGCTTCAGGACACGACGGTATAATTGCCGAGCTCTTGAAAACAAGCAAGATATTAACAATTCCTGTACTAACAGAGCTATTTAATAGATATCTCCATAATAGCAAGATCCCTAAAGACTGGAAGAGAGAATAAGAACGAGAGTCTAGTAATACTCTTACACAAAAAGGGGACAAATGTGATCTACAGAATTATAGACCTATATCGATGCTCAGTCAAGTATACAAACTATTTATGAGAATTATTAACAACCGGTTGACCTACAAAATGGACAATTACCAACCAGTTGAACAGGCTGGCTTCCGCAAAGGATATAGTACATCAGACCATCTGCTAACAATGAGAACATGAACATAGATAGAGAAGGCAAATGAATACCAACTACCCGTATTTCTTGCCTTCGTCGACTATGAAAAGGCGTTTGATAGTATCGAGATGTGGGCCATAGAACAAGCTATTAATAATTGCAGAATAGATTCGAGATATAGGCAACTAATAAATAATATAAAATCCACAAGGAAAAAATTCCTGTAGCTGGCTGTATACCACGTATCACAAAAAGAGGTTAGTCTTTGTAAATGGGTATATTTATTTAAAAAACCCTTAAAAGGGCTACATCAATAAAACAAACGTTTTCGGACCACACAGTCCATCATCAGGTTTTAAAATCGAAAATGCTAGGTCACAATGCCAGAGCCACCAAAATACTAGGGTAAAAACCCTGTAAATTACATTTAGTTATAAAAGATTGTACATTGTGTTGTAAAATAACTGCGATGTTCAGTATTAAATTAAATTTGACTAGAGGTATCACATGGCTGAATCGAGTTAACCAGAGCCGGTGAGAGAGAACCTCTACACGCGGAGAACAGCTGGGAACTGTTTTTTTTTAATAAATAATTTTTTTTAATAAATAATATATTATGAAACTTTTTTATATATTCTATAGGAGAGTAATGATTTTTGAAATTATTATATTTTTATCTCGTTAAGTTCATCTCGAATGCGTTTTTCTTCTCCATGTGTCCAGATAATAAATATGTCGTCTACATACCTAAATCACAATTTTACAAAGATTGTTATTACCAGTGACACTTGTGAACTCATCGTTGCTCCTTTAACTTGCTTACATATTTGGTCTTTATAGATGATATAGGTGCGCCTTCAAACAGTGCCTCGTTAGATATAGTGCAGTATTAGATATTTTTTTCGTATAATTAGTACCAACATCTAAATTTAATCTTTATGGAATATCTTACCTGTAATACATGCATACTGGATTGTCACATTTCCTGGTCCAAAAATTTCTGACCCAGGACAGTCTTCAGAAAGTATAAAGCTACAGTGATTTAGACCCGAACATCTGAAACAAATCAAAAAATTATAAATAGTAAGTCATTACCACATTAACGGAGTAGTCAGAAGATACAAATGATTAGCGTTAAAGATTATACAGCTAGGAATATATATATATATATATATATATATATATATATATATATATATATACAGTTGTACACAACTACAGTATCTGAATGGTGGGATAGATGATAGATCTAAGCATTTTTAATTTTGTTTGACTTTCTCATGAAAGTAACTTCACGTAGTGATTAAAATTAACAAAATTATCCTTTCACAATTTCAGTTGATCCCTAATCTTTACCCCAGAAGATAATTCAACTAAAAAAAACAACAACAAAACAACAAAAGGGCTCCTGCAGAGTTGTTCCATATCTCCAACCCTGTTCAAAATATACTTAGAGGAAGCCTTGACTACATGGAAAAGAAAATGACGATCAAGTAGTGGTTGCGCAAGACCAAGAAGACTTCAGTTACATCAGGAAGAAACTGAAAGAAGAATATACCAAGACTGGCCTAGATATTAACTTCGCGAAAACAGAGTACCTATCTACACGTGAAGAAAACATAGAAGATCTACAGATTGACGATAACGTAACAATCAAAGGAAACGATAAATTCAAATACTTAGGGTTTATAATCACGAAAAAGGCAACAACAGAGAACGGCATTAAGCAAAGATTAGGACAAACAAGAAGAACAGCAATCCGACAACTTAACACAGTATGGTGGGATAGACACCTAAATATGAAAACAAAAACACAGATTTATAACACATTAGTGCGAAGTATTATGACATATGGGGCTGAAAATTGGATTATAAACAAGAAAAACAACAGTAAGATAGTAGCAAAAGTTTTTTTAAATATTTTAAATTGATAAACTATCAGCAACGGGTGCAACATCTCGCGAATTTAGAAGCAAGCGCAAGCAACTGTTCTAGTATATTCAAAAAGTCCGTAAAAAGGCAACATATTATAATGGTTTCATGCGGTGAGTGGTATATCTGGTTATTTGATTTATAATATTATCTCGAGCAAATACAAGTGCATCAAGATTTTTACGGGGTAATGTAAAATCCAGCTACCTTTGCACAGCATGTCGCTAACGTATTAACACCTCTTTCACCATAGTAGAGTAAATAGACTGGCAAAAGGCTTCTAGAATAGATTTTGGTGGGCACTTTGTTTCTAAAATGTAAAACCTATTTTTTTTTCGTTTCTAATATCTTTCTAATGCAAAATCACTTGGTCGTCCAAAAATCGTACGGGAGGAGAGTGGTGGGGAGCCTTACAAAAAAAAGTGCTAATTTTTTTTTCGTCATTTTTTCGGATCTACGATAACCGAAAATTCATTCCTCAAATTTTCATGTTGATCTGGACATTAGAAATATTTTTATTTTATTTATAAAAATACGTCAAACCATTGTTGTATACGGAGCGCCTTCATACAAAATCACTTGTTCTGAAAACCCATACTTTTAAAATCTTTTACCTCGCTCTACCTCGAAAAATATTGGGTTTAGCCAAAAATTACTTTCTATAAACATTACAGACCAAAAATCAGAGAACACGTGGGTTTTTTTAGAATTTCGATTGGATACTTAGTTTAAGAAAGAATTAAATAAATCGAACGGCATGTCACGACGGACAGTGCTGAACGCAGAGATGCGAGGGAGGGCGAGATTTCTAATCTGAAGTCAAAGCAAATCGACTCTAGTGATGGCAATGTTGTTAGGGTCAATTTTACATTAAAACGCTGTTGTGTTGTATATTCTATTGCGAAAGTGCATCATTGTGCATTATTTTTTACTAATAGCGCGAAATCCACTGCAGCAGGTCTGACAGTCAGAACTCAAGTAAAACTTGAGTCAAAAATCAGATTAAGGCATGTTTTTTTCCATAAAGTCCATTTCCTTTTCAGTTTGTTGAAGGACGCGGAAACTGGAGAATACATTTTTGTTCTAGTTTTCGAAAAATGCATCCTTACTTCTTTGCATTTGGCCATGTGAACTATTCTTTTTGGGAACATTATATTTGTTGGACATGTACAAATTTGCTGATAAGTATCCATAATTTCATGAAGACTTTATTAGAGGAAATTTTGTTGTGAAAAGTTTGAACAGAAACTTTTACCAACTATTTGTAGATATAGCTTTAAACACATAAATACAAACTCAAAAGATGCAGGAGGAATCGTGTGATTTACTAAAACCAGCAAAAACTAGACGACTGGTTTTTAAGCTACAATATGATTGGCATGATGGTAGATGAATTTCGTGTATCATGAGACCTAAGCAACCACTCAAGTCAAAACGTAGAAACTAGAAAAAAAAAACGGATGAAAATTGATATATATTCTGTACAAAAACTACATGATCAGTTTTTACGATTTGTTGGAACTCCCAATTTTTATTAGCATAGAAAAGAGAATAATCTTCCAACACTTCGTCGCGCAGGTACCTATAAAACTGTCTCTGAAAAGAAGAAAATTATTCAAGCTGAGCAAAAATTTTTACAAAAAATACTAGCAACCAAGGCAATTGAAAGAGACATAAATATTATGAGGATATTTTCAAATATGAATTGACAGCATACCCAATGTCACTTGTACCAGCAGGAGTTTTATCGATACCATAAAATAAATCTGCCTTAGGTTCTATAATAGAACAGTTTACAGTTGTTACAAAATCACAAAAGGTGTCACATTTTTTATGATATGCACGAGACAAAAGAGACGCGCCAAAATTGAATCAATACAACGGTTAATTGAAGGTCCGGATACAGTATTACCTCAAAAATGGAATTCATTTATTAATTGAGTTTTTAATAAATACCAGCTTACACACTTCGTAAGCAATCAGCTAGTTAAATATTCCTTAACAAATTGTACCGCTCACTTCCTATCCAGCAGAGGATTTTGCGACGTTTTACATTACAAAACAAATTTTGGTTTGAATTCTGAAATATTAGTCTCATCACATAAAGAGGCCGATACCAGAATAATATTACACATTCTGTCAGCAAAAATGGAGGATATACAAAATGTATAGCCGACTGTAAAGTTACCGATGTGCCCATTTTAAAGACATTTCAACTCCAGAAGTTTAGATGAGGGTTGGAACAAAGGACAACGAAAGATTTATAGGTATCCACGAACTCTCTATGGATTACTCCCTAAGGAAATGTTGACCAGCCTTTCAAGATGTTTTCGATGATATGATATTGTTAAATCTGTTATTCTTCTTTATACACCTAACGACAATATTAAGTGTATTAATACTCTAAGAGGTATTTTGGCCACTACGAAACCTATTCATAAACTGCCTCCTACTTTAGACAGTCTGAGGCAACACTGCCTTCGTATACACTTCCAGACGAAAATATGGCTATGTAGTGCGACACATCTGCCAAGACCATGTCTGCCAAATCCGTTGCTAAGTGGCTGGAGTAAACAAAATGGAGAGCTGGTACCAGTTTTAAGCACGGAACCCATGTTGACGAAAGATACATATATTCTGAATAGTTGTAAATGTAAAAAAGGTGAGTCAACTTTTGCCTTTTTATGTGGAGAATAATTAAATTAGCTTTTTTTATATAATTTTCAGACTGTACAGGGCCCCAATGCTCGTGTAAAAGGAAACAGATCAAATGCATTGGTTCTTGTAAATGTGTGGCCCAGGCGAAATGTGGCAATAAAGGTAATATACGTGAAACAATTTTAACCGCAGAAGATGTTAGTTCTTTTGAGAATACTGAAGAGTCTGACTTAGAATAAGATAACTAACATAAGATATCTAGTCAGTAAGAAATAGGTAAGTACATAGATTTAATTGTTTTTATTACTATCCTTTGTTCTTGAATCAGAAATGTATTGCCAAGGAAAACCGATGCCATTTTAGATGTGCATATTCCAAGCTTTTGAACTTTAACCACTTTACTAAGTCCTTAGTAGGCTTTATAATAACAATAATCTGTACGAAAATTTTTGGGGATACGGGATACCTCTACATACTAAGTCACCTAGGGCTCGATAACACAGAAAGAGTCCCACCAGAGCTCAATCCTTTTGATATCGTAAGTATCTGAGATAAGTGAATTTTCCCCTTTGAGGGAGTGCAAGCCGTATGGCTAAATCTGGAAAATATTAATAATAGTAATAATAAGTATCCAACCTTAAAGATATACAATACCTATTATGATAACATAAATACTACTATATATTTTATCACTTAACACATACAGTATTCTAAAAGTGTACTGACAACAAAACGAGCCAAAGAAGTCACTATTTACGCTAGCACTATTCATCCTTATAATCAGCATCACAATGAAAAAACGACCATAACAACATCGTCATCAATTGAGTCGATTTGCGGTTGACTTTGGCACAGGAATCTCGCCCTTCCTCGCATATCTGCGTTCAGCACTGTCCGTCGTGACATGCCGTTCGATTTATTTAATTTTTTTTAAACTAATTATCCAATCGAAATTCTAAAAAAATTCACGTGTTCTCTGATTTTTGGTCTATAATGTTTATAGAAAGTAATTTTTTGCTAAACCCAATATTTTTCGAGGTAGAGCGAGGTAAAAGATTTTAAAAATATGTGTTTTCAGAACAAGTGATTTTGTATGAAGGCGCTCCGTATACAACAATGGTTTGACGTATTTTTATAAATAAAATAAAAATCTTTTAAATCATGAATTTGTTGCTTGTGTGAGTCCATTTCAAATAGGTAAAGAAATAATAAATCAGACTTACTCACAATCAATTTAATTTAACTATCCGACGACCGGTTTCGCTTTCTACAATATGCAAAGCATCTTCAGGTCTCGGTACAAAGTTAAACAAATGCTGAAATGATAAAAACCCATATTAGGGTGTTGTCTAATAAAGATAAACAAATTAGATGTTATAAATTACAATAATTATGCCAATATTACCTGTCTGTGGTTTTATTTAAATGATTGAGTTGAATAAAAGGTATAAATATTTTTTAAAAAGTTAAAAGGACAAGGTAAGGCCCACAAGTTGTCATAAAATCTCTTCTATTGGAATAAATTAATGAATGAGCAAATAAATAAATGAAATAAAATAAAATTACTTACATGCCGGTACTCTATTAATAGATGGATGGTAGAACATGTTTGAAACTACTGTATATTGTTGAATGGAGAACTCAATACTATTATTGCAGTTGTTTGACAGTAAACGGGAAGTTCTTGAGGAGGTAGATTTGATCCAATGAATTTGAGATGTGTGTGAGATTGTTTGTTAAATGTAAGTGGTGTAATATATTATTGTGTTATTAAAAGTTATTTATACTTATTCCAGAGATATATTTTTGAAATGTGTGTTATTTAAATTGTTTTATGAAGGTGACATTTATGACAATGAATAAGTGTTGATGTAAAATTGTGTGGGTGTGCAATTATTTCCAAACTTGTAGTTATCAAATTACTTTGATAAAGTTCTATTGGCAATGTGTTAATTATTGGAATGGTCCATTCCAATAATTAACACATTGCCAATAGAACTTTATCAAAGTAATTTGATAACTACAAGTTTGGAAATAATTGCACACCCACACAATTTTACATCAACACTTATTCATTGTCATAAATGTCACCTTCATAAAACAATTTAAATAACACACATTTCAAAAATATATCTCTGGAATAAGTATAAATAACTTTTAGTAACACAATAATATATTACACCACTTACATTTAACAAACAATCTCACACACATCTCAAATTCATTGGATCAAATCTACCTCCTCAATAACTTCCCGTTTACTGTCAAACAACTGCAATAATAGTATTGAGTTCTCCATTCAACAATATACAGTAGTTTCAAACATGTTCTACCATCCATCTATTAATAGAGTACCGGCATGTAAGTAATTTTATTTTATTTCATTTATTTATTTGCTCATTCATTAATTTATTCCAATAGAAGAGATTTTATGACAACTTGTGGGCCTTACCTGGTCCTTTTAACTTTTAAAAAAATATTTATACCTTTTATTCAACTCAATCATTTAAATAAAACCACAGACAGGTAATATTGGCATAATTATTGTAATTTATAACATCTAATTTGTTTATCTTTATTAGACAACACCCTAATATGGGTTTTTATCATTTCAGCATTTGTTTAACTTTGTACCGAGACCTGAAGATGCTTTGCATATTGTAGAAAGCGAAACCGGTCGTCGGATAGTTAAATTAAATTGATTGTGAGTAAGTCTGATTTATTATTTCTTTACCTATTTAAAATAAAAATCTTTCTAATGTCTAGATGGGTATGCAAATTTGATGAATGAATGTTCGGATATTGTACATCCGAAAAACGATGAAAAAAAAATAATTGCATTTTTTTTTGTAAGTCTCCCCACCACCTCCCTCCCACTACGATTTTTGGACGACCAAGTGATTTTGCCTTACAAAGATATTAAAAACCAAAAAAAATGGGTTTTACATTTTAGCAATAAAGTTCCCACGGGATAACACAATAGGATCCTGTTTAAACTATACTACCACTACTTGCTGCGCCAAATTGGGGCTTTTGTTTTAGACCAACTTTTTTTGTGGCTTCTTTTGAACAGTTGTAAATTCGCTTTCGTCTAAGTTGTAGATTAAGTAATTTATTATTTTCAGATCATTTTTCTTTCTTTTTTCTTGTGGCAAATAATTAATTTCATATATTCCTCGACAGTAATATTTGCCAACATCTAATTTCATTTTTATAAAATCAAGAATACTTGCATGACCCATTGTTAAATTGCTAATTTTGGAACAATGAACAGGTCAATTTACAATCATTTCCTCTTAATACCTTCCGCTTCCTGGTTGTTATATAACATATTCGCATACTGTCGAATCATTTTCCTAGAATTACCTTTAAATTTTATTCAAACTACTCGGCACATTAATCAAGTTATTAGTATGCACCTTTTGCAACTAACCGATTAGATGCCAGTCAAAAAGTAACAAATTATAATGAGAGATCATTAATATCGTCCCTACCAATCAGTAGACCATGTAAAACAGCCGTTTTTGTGATACCCGAGCAACCCTATCCAACAACATAATGTTTTTTATTACCTTAGAACTTACACTCAGAAAAAAGTTAAGTTGTGAAATATATTACAAATCACCGCACCGTTGTAAAAAAAGGTAAAATTTTGTATTAGCTTTGTTGAAAATTGGGAAAAATCAACAGGGTATACATTGATGAAAAATCAATACAGGTGAATTACTTACAATTTCAGAGTTGTTAGGACTGTATTAATACAGTTGTTTCAAAATAATTAGCAAGGTAATTAAATGTTATAAAGACAATACAGTAGACTCCTATAAGTTCGGCCTCTGTTACTTCACTGTTCTGCCCAGAAAAACCTTTACCGCCCCACAAGAAACATCTGAGGCAGGATTTAAAGTCAGCAAAGACAGGATAACGGTCGCCTTATGTTCAAATGCCTCAAATTTATCATTGGCACAGCAGCAAAACCGAGAGCGTTTCAGAACATAAACATGGAAACTCTATCAGTTAATTACCGGTCGCAGAAATCAGCATGAATAGACACATATTCAGGTAATGGTTTGTGTGCGAATTTGTTCTAAATGTGAAAACCCATTTGACAAAATTAAATCTGCCCATCAAAGCACTTCTTTGCTTGACAACGCGCCTACTCACCAGGAAGGTCTTCAGTGTGGCAATAAAAAAGAAATTAAACTGCAGTTCCTGCCACCCAATGTGACCAGTCTTCAACAGCCAATGGACCAAGAGGTCATTGAGTACTTCAAGAGAAAGTATCATCGAAAACTGCTTCCTGAAGTTCTTTCCAAACTGGAGGCTGATGACAACTTGGACCTCTGAAAAGTACTGAAGTCAGTTAATATGAAAGATGTTGTGTATATGTCGGCCAAGACATACGACGAAATATCACCAATGATGTTTGTAAAATCTTGGAAAAAACTATGACCAAATATAGAAGATAAGATTGACCAAACAAACACATTAGCAGATGAGCCAAACAACATTCTTGTTAACGAACCTGATGACAATGCACGAAGATGCTCTATTGTTCGACCTTCAGCAACTACCGAACGAAATTTCCGAGTGTGTCATTCGCCAAGAAAATGAGAAGGATAACGACACAGATGCTGCTGAGAATGAAGAGAAACTGCCATCGATGTAATGATTTTTAAAAAGTGGCGTGACTTTGCACATCAAAAATCATTAGAAAAGAAAATTCAGAAAAAAATGATTAACTGTTTTTAAGTATTTAAGAAGCCAAACCACCAATGTGTACTAATATTTTTAGATTCTTTTAGGCCTAAAGTTCTGTAAGTATTGTTTCATAGTATTTTTGTAACGGTCTATCTTTTCATAGGTGTTAAATATATGTCAGAGTATTCCTCTGTATTGTCTTCTACTTAATATATAAGTTTTGTTTTGGCTAGATCCATGCAAACAATAAATGTGCATTTTTTAGATAAGCATCAGTTAGTTCGGCCACTTTTTAAAGTTCGGCCTAGGGTCCGGTCCCGAGGTGGCCGAACTTACGGCAGTCTACTGTAGTTGAATTCTTCTTCTTTATGTGCCGTCTTCTACCGAAGGTTGGCGACCATCATACGATAGGTTTCTCTGTTTTGTGCCGCATGAATTATGTTCGCAGCTTCTGGTATTTGAAACCATTCTCTCAAGTTTCTCAGCCAGGATTTCTTCTTTCTGCCCAAACCTCTTCTACCTTCAATCTTGCCTTCCACGATAAGCTGTAGCAGACTGTACTTATCATTACGGAACACATGGCCCAGGTATGACGCTTTCCTCCTTTTAACAGTTGTTAACAATTCCACCTCTTTACCCATTCGTCTTAATACCTCTGTGTTGATCACTCTGTCTGTCCAAGGTATTCTCAGTATGCGTCGATACAGCCACATTTCTAGAGCCGCTAACTTCTTTATAGTTGCTGCTGTTAACGTCCACTCTTCTACGCCGTAAAGTAGCGTAGAGAGTACGTAGCATTTCGTGGCGCGCCATCGGAGGTTAATGCTTAGGTTGCGGTTGCTTAGAAGCTTTCTCATTCTGATGAATTTGGATCTTGCTATTTCAATTCGGATCTTAATCTCTACTTCTGGGTCCCACTTGTCATTTACTGTATATCCCAGATATTTAAATCGGTGTACTCTTTCAATACGTTCGTCTTCAATATGCAGGTCGATATGTTGAAATTTTTTTTTACTGATCACCCTAAATTTAGTTTTCTTTCTATTGATCTTCAGTCCAAATCGGCTGCCAGTTGTATTAACTCTATGTAGCATCATCTGTAAATCTTCGATGTTATCGGCCAGTATAATAGTATCATCTGCATATCGAAAATTACTTATTGGTACGCCATTAATCTTGATGCCCTCATTGTACTCTTCTAGTGCCTCTAGAAATATTTGTTCCGTGTACAGTTTGAAAAGCAGTGGCGAAAGAATACAGCCCTGTCTTACCCCTCTAGAAATGGTTATGTTTTCACTCACCTTATGTCCATTCTTCATGTGGGCTGTTTGATTCCAATATAGATTTTTTATAATCTGGATGTCCTTAGTGTCAAGTCCTGAAAGACGTAATAGTTCTATGAGTTTGTCATGTTTGATAGTATCGAATGCTTTCTCATAGTCGATAAAACAGACGTAAACATCTTTCTGTTGATCCAGGCATTTTTGAATCAAAACTTGTATTGCAAAAAGGGGTTCTCGAGTTCCAAAACCGCATCTAAAACCGAACTGTGTTTTACTTATGCTGTGTTCTAATTTTGCTCGTATTCTGGAATGGATAATACGCAAAAATACTTTAAGGGTGTGGCTCATTAAACTTATAAGGCGATATTCACTACACGTCTTAGAATTATATTTCTTGGGAAGGGGCACAAATGTAGATTTCAACCAGTCCGATGGAATTTGACCAGTATCGTATACCTTATGAAACAGTTCCAATACTACATTCAGGTTGTTCTCGTTAAAAACTTTTAAGAATTCGACTGGTATTTCGTCGCATCCTGTTGCTTTCCCATCTTTCGTTAGTTGAATTAAGTTTACAAAAATGCTTACCAATATATTTTTTTTTCGCGAAGTTTGTCTGCAAAAAATTCGCGGTACTATAATATTCCGTGACTTAATTATTCCAAAACATTTCTAATTATAATCTAAATAAATAAATAGTAATTTATTATCACTAAGAGTTAGGCAATCCATATTACTTATTTAGGAACTCAAAAATTTAGTACTTTTTTCTCGTTTATTTATTCTTTTTTCTATCGGTTTGTCATTAATTTCTAGTTATCTGTCTTTTACGGGCATGCAAATTGGCAGAATCTATCCTGAGTGTCAATTGGTCATTTTTCGGCATAGCCTGCTATTCAAACTGCATTAAGTCTCACACATTTTGTATTGTGAGCACACTTGTTAAGTTTTGTTACATTGGCGTTAAACGCCCAACTCTTATTTGTTACATTACTTTAAAAAACGTGTATCACAGTACTGTTTATTTTAACTAGTCGTTATCACTAAAAGAGGTGGAAAAAGAAAGGATATCTTCTACGGAGACCAAATTTAAAGAGCGAAAAACAACGTCTTCTCTACGGGAACAAAAATTGGATAGATGCGAAAAAAAATCTGTTTTATGCGGTTTCGAAAAACAACTGTTCTCTGAACCAATAGGTAAGAGAGCGATTTTATTTTTCATTGCTTAAAAATGCCCGCGTCTCTCGAAGGATGGGTTAGAATCAGGCCTAGAAATTATTACTAAGGGTTTGTTGGTAATAATTTGAAATTGAGATTGGGAATTATAGTGATACAGCGAAAAAATATTTTATGTCATTTTCCACGTCACCCATCTTGTCCTCAGTCTCGCTTGGCATCTTCGTGGTATTTTGGTTCTTCACATAACTTTTTAATCATCTCGTTTTTAAAATCAGTAAAATCAGTTTTCTGATTTTAAATTTGTTTTGACGTTTCGATTTCCAATGTAGAAATCGTTCAACAAATTAATAAATTGCATTTACACAGGACCAGCTGGGAGTACTGGAAGGAGCCAACATCCAACAATGAACCTTATCGGTTGCGTGATGTTGATATTAATTAGGATACACGGTAGATAAAATCTTAGTTTAAATAGATTCCAGTAAAACACGCCACAGATATATATTTTTTTCAAAATTCCTATTACTTTTCTATTATTTTCCTTCCCCCTATACACTGACACAATTTCTAACATACTTAATTTAATTAAGGCTGATTAATATAACTTTTATGACTTCTGCGCCCTACCTTTACCACCAAAAATGCCAAACCACTGATAAAAATGTTATTTTTAACTTGATCAATAGAGACGTGTATACTTCATTAAAGAAAATTCTATTTAGATACCGCCGCCGCCACCGTATGGCTGAAAGCACTTTAGATAATGTGCAAAACATACTCCCCGTCTCGCCCTATTCTTCCTTTCGCCGTCAATAGAGGCGGCTGCATACTATGGAATGGAATCTAATTTTGCTCTGCCGTTTCTTACGATTATCAGACTGTGGCGATCTGAATAAATTGATTGAAATTCCTTTTGATCTAGCGCTTTCAAAGACGAAGTAAAGCTGATCGAAAGGGATTAAGTTTTAACATAGTTTGGAACAAGATTTACAAAAATATTTACCTTATCGAGTTTTTAAAGGATAAATGAGATAATTTGGAATGAAATGAAAAACACTTAGGTTTTAAAACAATTATATATCCTTTAAACAACACAAAAAAGTCACACAGAACTGTGATAGAGAAACAAATAGGAGCCCAAATAGGTAATGTTGTGAATTTCTTCTAACTCTATTACATACGTTCTGATGTTAATTGGTTGTAACGTGTTGACAAACATAAGTTTTATCGAAGTATTAATCCATATTCAACAAATGTTTCGGTTACCCTGCTGATATGTCGTTGCAACTCTTTTTCATTGGATGAAATCATTACTCTATCGCCTGCGTATCCGAAATTGTTGACATTGATTCCGTTGATTTTCATGCATGTATCTTCATCTAAGGCTTCTTTGAAAATAAATTCGAAGTAGATATTAAAAAATAGAGGTTATAAAATATACCCTTGCCTCACTCCACGTGGCATTTTAACTGCTTCCATCGTATTCTGACCAATTCGTGTGTTTGCACATTGATACCAATGCAGTTTATCCTGGGTGATTCTGACAAAGGTCTTTTCGAAGTCGATAAAATTCATATATACTGTTGTTCTATAACTCTACATCTTTGAACTAGGACCGGAAACTGAATAATGCTTCTCTGGTTCTAATGTTGTTTCTGAAACCAAACTGTGTTTTCCTTAGTTGTACTTCTATTTTGTTGTAAATTCTGGAATGCAGTATTCATAAGAACATTTTCAGTGCGTGGCTCATTAAAGCGATAGTGCGACGATAACTACATTGTTTAGCGTTGGTTTTTTTTTCGGTATCATTACAAATGTAAGGAAGGACACTTACTGCATGACAATGACCAAATACTAGATAGATGGAAGCAATATTTCGAGGATCTACTGAATATCCAAAACGATGTAGACATTATCACAGAAGAACCAGAAGAGGTAGAGCAAGAAGACCAAATTCAAGATGAAATAACTATAGCAGAAACAAAAGAAATTATACAAAAGCTTAAGAAAGATAAGGCGGCTGGATTTTATAAAATCACAGCAGAAATGCTTAAAAACATGGACGACAAGGGCATTGAACTGCTAACAAAAGTATGTAATATGGCATGGAATGAGAGCTAAATACGAAAAGATTGGGAAGTGGGAGTTATTCTACCCATTTTCAAAAAGGGAGACAGACAGGAATGTACTAACTACAGAGGAATAACACTACTGAGCATCCCATCCAAAGTAAATGAGAGAATACTAGAAAAACGTCTTTTACAATAAGTCGATTCTAAAATGGAACAATCACAGAGTGGACTTAGAAAAGGCAGAATTATCCAATATCACATTTTTACTATCAAGAAACTAATACAAAACGCACGGAACTCAACCAACGAGTTATATCAATCCTTTATAGACTTAAAAAAGGCATTTAATACTACTCCAAGGAAGGTGATTGACATACCTTTCTTTAAAGAGTGACATATCTTTAAAAAAGAAAGGTGTGAAAATCAAAATCAGGCAAGCCATTATGAGTATATATAGACATACAAGGAACAGAATCAGAACCGATAATATGGAATCCGAAGAGCTCATAATAAATGAGGGTCTACGTTAAGGAGGAATCCTAGGCCCCATACTGTTTAACATTGTCTTGGATGACATAATTAAAGAAACTAGAGCAGAAACATTGAAATTATATGTTGGACATAGAAATTTAGATGCAGTGTGGATCTGAGAGTGTGCATACGCAGACGATCTAGTGATATTTGGGATAAATGAAGAAGCATTCAATCGAAATTTACAAGTATGAAACGCTGCACTAATTAAACGAAATTTGAGGATCTTCAATTCCGTCATCTGATAAATTGAATCTTCGTAAGTATCAGCTTTAGCAGATTTTTCTAAAAAACTTGATCCGTAATTTTCTTTATAAGCTTTCATAGTCTCATATACGCTAGATGTATTAACTTCAAATCTAAAAGAAAAAAATAAATCATTCTAGTACTTAGTGGCAACTAAAGTTGTCACGTGAATTCAGGGTACGATAGTTATGTTATAATTCAATGAACAGTTAATTTTCTTAGATCAGTATAATATAATAACAAACCCCCTCTGTGGCTCAGTGGTAAGAGCGCCTGCCTTTAAATCTAAAGGTCGTGAGTTCGAATCCCACCTGGGTGGAAATTTTCGTTTATTAAAAAAAAATTAATAAATGAAAATAATTTCTATCCTTGTGTGATCGGTACACACCGGAGGGACCGCAGACGTTCGGATACAATTAGCGTCTCTTAGCAAAGACAATGACGTCGACTTTGCTAAGTATCAAGACAATTACTCTACACACACACACACACACACACACACACACACACACACACACACACACACACACACACACACACTACACCTCAAATTGTAAGATTGGCGAATGGATTTAGTGTCCGCAGTCATTTAAACACAAACAAACAACAACAACAACAATATAATAACCCTTTAGTTTAAAATGAACTGAATATGAACACAGAATATTATAAATTAACTAAAAAATGCTTATATTGTTTAGACCTTAGTTTGATTACCGCAAAACTCTGAGATTGAAATAAATACTAGAGTTGTAGAGCTTCAGTTGTAGAATAGTTCTAGTATTATTATGTTCTGTCATAAAGTTACGAAAATTGTTAATTTTCACAAAATTTGGAATAAACGAATTTAATTGTATAATAACTATTCACTAAATCGTTTTTTAAGTACTATCACATATTGTTCACTACTAAAGCCTCCTTTAACCGCAAAATTAAAATTAGGAAAATCATTTTTGCAAAAAGTATTATTCGGTTTTTAAAACTTTTACCTTTTTTTAAACATTTATTATAAATAAAAGCAACAAAAAACTTTGCCAACGCTCATTTAAAATGTTCTTCAATAAAACTAATCGATCAAATTTTCAGTTTTATAATAAAATAAAATGGCTTGATTAAATTAAAGACAACATTGGTTCCGTTATTATTCAGAGTGATTAACTAATTTTTATTTGAATGATTTTTGTTAGAAATTTTAAACAAATAATTAAAGAAAAAAATAAAAGTTCATCCAACAAGTAAAAAAGAGTTTTGAATAAAAAAAAACTTCACTTTAGTCACGCTGTCAAAAGCTTATATTATTAAGGAAGCTTTAAAACAGAGGTTTTTTAGAGGAGAGGTTGAAAACATATTTTTGACTCCTTAACATAACCGCATCATTCCTGCTAACTTTCCATTTTGGCATTCCGCATATTTTCTAGAAATGGAGAAACAACAGTTTACCTTTTACAATGCAAGTAAAGTTTGAGTACAATCTTCAATTACCATTTTTTAATTAATTCCTTTTAAAAGCTTTCTACTTCTTGTCTACTCCAATCTTACAAATAATATTTATCTTCCGATATAACAAACACGTATAGCCTTTTATCAAATATTTAATAATGTTTCTATCGACTGCCTCCACCCTCGCCAGGATATCTAAATAACGAAAACGCGTGCGAGCAGGGCAGTGGCACAATGCCACCCTTTTGTCAATCTACCCCAACCCCTAACATGGTTTATCTCTTTTGGCTAATTTACAAGTTACCCTACTTTTTCTGCAAGTGTTTTTCATGATATTTTTGTGAATAGAATCATCAAGACGGGGTTAGTATTTATTAAGATATTGATTTTTTTTTATTAGATGTACACCCTAAAAAGTTCTGAATAATAAAAGCTTACATTACTTCTTGTCTCTCCATTACTTGTTTCTATATTGTCTCATACTTGTGTCTCAGATCTAGATAATATTGTTACTCGATAGGGTCGTCGATAGGGTCCTGTATACTGTAGTCTTTTCAACATGAAATCTTCTGGCCAGTTTTCGCTGTGAGACCCCAATTTTGTTCTTAGCTGCTTCAATCAGTCTTGCCTCTCTTATATGGTTCAAAATCAGCGGTCGGCCACTTTTACGCAAGTTAACACATGGTATCCCTTCTTCACATTCTCTGATTGTGCGATAAATTATCGATTTGCTTATGTTTTGATCTCGATAAATATTAACAATATCTCGTTTCGACATTCGCCTAACCATATTATAAACACTGTCTAAATGTCAATAACTGATGACATTTCAATTCCATGGCCTTCTTTGTTAAATGCATTTTGCTTCTCAATCAGACCAGGTGAAATTGTTCCCAAAATTTTAGGACCATACGTTAGTTGAATTGTTGAACTTTTTTAAAAGTTTTCTATCTTGATTTTTCTCGTCTTGTTATCTTTTCTTCTAGAGTAGATTAGATAATTTGTTTTTACTTCGTTAATTTCTAGACCTCTTTTCGATGCTTCATTTATCAGAATTGTTACTGCTTCTTTTAATATTTCCTTTATTTCTTCCCTTAAGAACTACGTCATCATAATATACTCATTTCCTTATTTTCCACTTATTTTTTTTATCATTTTTACTGTGGATTTTTCTCACAATTCGGCAACGTAACCGTTTAGCTTTGATAGGTGTCATAAGGTTACCGTTCCTTATCTGTCAATTGTCAAGTTAAAATTTCCACGTTTCTTTTTTACTGTTTTTACACTATTTATGTATATCGGCTTGTAGTTTTTAAGTTTTGCTCGTTATTTTCTGCCCATTGCACTTTTTCTTGTCTCTATGCTGTTTGCTGTGTACATTGTTTCTGAATATTACTACGATTTTTCGTTGAAGCAAAATAATTTTCTCGTGTTATTACTCACACACACTGTTGCCAAGTCCTTTTAATGAATAAAAATCTAAATATTTTTTCTCCTCATATCCCACTATATAACAAAGTATTAAGGGAAGACATTTTGAAACAATAAAAAATATTTGTAACAAACCACAATCTGAAATGTTTATACATAATGGCACATCAGTTAAAATAAACAGACAACGAAGTATTAGGCAGGGATCTGTGTTTTGGCTGCTCCTAATAGTTGTTGAGTATCGAGATCATGTAAGGAATAATATTGATGGTCTTCAAGACAGAAAAAATTATGTTAAAATAAGGTAAAATTTCTTATCTTTCATTAACGAATATTTCCACTGATGCATAAAATCACGTTGAGCTATAAACCATTTCGTAATAGCCTTTCGTGACCTCTTTAATTGTAGTAGCAGTTGGCGGTGCAGGGTCACTAATCTAAGGTCATAAAAATCTTTTCATAAGTCGTTAAAATCCGGCATTCACGCGTTATGGACTGACCACCATTAACAGCCGTTGTCTGAAATACATAAAAATAAAGTGCCGCTTCATGCCACAATTACGACACTATCTACCCCTTACAATCGGGTTGATTTTGCATTTTCACTCGGCTACGTCATGACACGTCATGCCCTAACATATGGCGGGTTGGGAAAGCCACATGGATGAATTCGGAGTTTGATCGAATCAACGATATATTGATTTGAGTTAAATAATTTGGAAGTTTTTGGGGTGATAATATATAGAGAGTATATGGGCTATAACTATATTATAACGATGGGTAGTATATTTCAAAAATTGATGTTGAGGTAAAACCGTTAAGGTGGAAAACTTTTCAGACCGTCTAAGAATGATACAATTAAAATTAAAATTAATGAAATTTAATATTGAAAAAACAAAACGTATAGTAACAAAACTAACATCAAGAAACAACAAAATTTGATATAACAACAAAAATCATTATGGAAGAATTATGCAGTTCGCGTTTGTCTCCATACAGTGTCAGCTTCTAAGCATAAGACTCTTCTGTCTAAGACTTCCCCTCCAGGTATTTTTCGCTCTTTCTCCCCGTTTCCTTTTATGAATGAGACTAAAGAATTCTTCGTATTGGTTGATTATTTCAATTAATATCAAATCAAATATTAAATCAATTGGTGCTACACTTAGACGTTACTTTTGAGTAATCGTGAATGGCAAAAATAAGAAAAGTGAAGAAATAACGGAGCGAATTCTATCAGGAAACAAAACATACTGGAGATATCATAAGATAACGAAGGACAAAATCTTCTCCAGAAATATAAAACTGAAAATAATACAGTTGCAATCAGACTAGTTTAAGATATCAGCACCCATAGTACACCAATTACAAGTTTTCATCAATAGAGCGTTACGAAAAATCCTTCGTATATTTTGGTCTAACCGAATCTCCAATGAAAATTTATGGAACCAAAGCAACCAAGAAAATGTCATAAAGCAAATAAGGCGAAGAAAATGGAGATGGCTGGGCCACACACTCCGTAGACCGCCAAATGACATTGCCAGGACAGCGCTGGATTGGAATCCCCAAGGCCGACGGAAAGTAGGAAGACCTAAGGGAACTTGGAGAAGGACAGTACTGGACGAAGGGAGAACAATGGGAAAATCCTGGCTTGAAATCAAAGCACTAGCCAGAAATAGAGTTCGCTGGAGACACTTTGTGGAAGCCCTATGTTCCTCTTAGGAATCTTGGGACTATATATAATCAGACTAGTAGATACATACTCAGCTGATACAATGTGCCTCACAGATAAAAATGAAGAAAGATAAGAATATTCTAAAGAAAAATCTTCAGAAGAACTATGGACCTGATAAGAATGAAAAACTGAGAGAAATGGGAAAAAGAATCATGAACCATGAATATTATAACGCAGAGACTGAAATGGGACACTGAAATATACTGAAGGGAAAACGACCTACTGATTAAGAAGGTCACCAGATGGAAGACAGAAACTGACAGACCAATGGGGAGACCTAAAGAGAGATGGGAGGACCAGGTCATGAGAGATATCAAAATCCTGAAAGTGAGACTCTAGAGGGACCTATACATAGGTCGAGATGAGTGGAAGAAAATTGTATCGAAAGTCAACACACCAAACTTTGACAATACGCAAGAAGAATGTGAAGTGACTCACTTCATTAAGCGAGTCAAAGAGGTCTAGGTAAGAAAGGCAAACATTCCATCAGTACTGAAAGACCCTGATGATGATATATTAATTAGTACTAAATAATAATAAATTATTATTTAATATTAACTGGATCAAGACTGCGGCCCAAACAAATATTATATTATTGTATATTGTTTAAGTAAAGTGTTATGATTATTTAAAAGCCACAAGTCCTTTTGAGTTAGCAAAGAGTAATTTTTATAATCCTCTTTACATCGATTTACAATCTAGTATAAACTAAGACTATGTAAAGTAATTATATGTTATTATTCACTCTTACATACTGAACATTGAAAACAACCTACATGCAACAAACTTACATGGCGATTCTTCCAAACCATAAATAATGTAAAATCAAGGTAATGGACCTTGCAATACGACGTTATTCACGGAACTTATAATGTAAAAGCAAGGTAATTGACCATGCAATGGGATTCGCGGTACTTCAATTTTGTAGATACTATTTTATTGTCTTTGGATACCTCTGGCTTACATAAGTAGTTACTAACAAGATCACAGGGAAACATAGATAACTTTACAATTGAAAGTAGGTACTTCTTTATAGAAGTATTGAAACATACAGTTGACTAAGTTAAATTTAAGGTGCTAAGTAAAGATAAATATAACAAAATAAAAACGAACAATTTTATTGATAGCAAAAGCTATATATAGTTGTGATAAAGTGGACATTTGCAATTAGAGAGTTATATGATATATTAGGCGAGCGGTTTACCCCTATAAGCAGAGCATCAACCGACTAAAATTCTTTTTGCATTTCTAATGCACCAAACCTTTTTTATTCGATTCTATATATTTTTTCACGATGAAATGTATTTTTTTTTAAATTTTTACAAGTGGGCCGGCAATCGTTATTAACAAATATCTTATACAAAAAAGCAATTTCACCGAATTGCTTCGGAATCAATTTTTTAGGTGTATCTCATCAAAATAAACAGTTTTTCTTTCTTGATAATTCTTCGAAAAATGCTTCCTTTTCGAGTTATTTGCATTTTTTGTTGAAAAAATGCCTTAATTAGTGATTTTTGGGATTTTTTTTCTAAAAAACTACTAAATGAATTGCAATTTTACAAATAGCTTTATAATCTTTAAACCGTCGAGTATAAGTTAGAATATTTTGACAAGGATAAATGGTTTCTATCTCGCTAAAAACGTGGACCCAAATATTTCGAATATCGTCGTTCAGATGTCAAAATCTTGTATCTCAAAATTAGTGTATTTTGGGAAATCACCTAAAACTTCCCATAGTAGAAAATATAACTTTTAAAGTTATTATTTTTTCTGAAATGTGGGTAGTTCAACGAAATGAATTATTTGTGATAGTGATTAAACTTGAAAAAAATAGAGTTAGATTTTTTTGGAAAAAAATCGTGGGATACGAGTTTTTGAAATTTAAATAGTATATAATTTTAGGTCCTACGAGGTTTTGGTAGCATATTTTCAGCCCTCTTACTCGTTTTTACACGCAAAGAACAATATTACAGAAGAAAAATAAAATGTTTATTCTTAAATAAGAAATAAAACAAACATGTTACATAAGTACTCTGATATAAAATAAAATAACACAACTATTTTCCATATTTTGAAAAAAAAAAATTAGTGCTTCAACGAGTCATAAAATCCATGATAATCTGGGTGAATAACAGTCTTAAGAGACTGCAGGTGATTAAATTTGTCTTCTGTAATGGGCAAATGGTCATTATACATTTTTCTTACGATTCCTGCATTATTCGTATTTTTGCGAACTGGTAAAAACTGCAACTCCTCCTCAAAGTTTAGTTTGAATTGGACAGGCAAATCTCTGGAATACCTGAGAACCCTCAGATTATTCACGCATGCATCTCCCACTTTTTTTCCTGGACGAATGGATGAATAATACTTAATTTCGGAATAGTCATTAAAAAATTGGTGATCAATGTATTTAACTTTGTATGGATTTTGGAAATTTTTACGGGCCTCTTTAATTAGTTCCACATAATTGGTTGGTGAGTAAATGCATTTATTTTTTTTTTCTTTCTTTCAATGGTGGAGTGCACACTATCGCACTCCATTTGCGAGTGACCTTTAACTAAATATTTCTGTATAATTACCGTATCATTTTCGTTGCAGAAATGCTGAAGTGCATTAGCCAATGTTACATTGCGATTTTGTGCAGAACATCCATCGCTATAAAAAATTTTTGGTTTGTCCTTTTCTTGGGCATCTAACTCTTCATTTAAAAAATCAATTATACAAGATGTAAAGGAGTTGGCATCCGTTTTGTCGTCTCCCTCATGCCATACATAACAGACTACCTTATTATTTGTTAAATTATAGATGGTGAAGTTATGGCATGCTAGTTTCTGTTTAAAGTATACCATGCCTGCTAGGACGACAGGGACAAGTTGGACCGCTTGTACATCCATCATAAATACGCACACTTTTCCTTCCAACGCATCTTCTTTATCCTTGATTTTTTCCGTTCTAGCGCGATCTTTTTGGCTAATATGCGATTCATAATCTTCTTGCTCTACATTGCCCAGTTTATGCGAAAAACATAAATCACACTGGTCCTTCCTTGGATGATACACATCAATGTTTGTGTTTTTCATTTCTTTTAAGAAAACATCATATCCTACAGCAGATTGTGGTTCATAATTTTTGTATACGTCATATAATTCCTTATATGATTGAAAAGTTGTTTCCAAATAAAGTTTACTCGTTGATGAACGGCAATAATGGAGGGCATCTTTGGCAGTTTTTCAAGGAATGCTTTAACTTTATTTCTGCATTCAATATTGACAGGTTTAATCTTGGAAGGAAAAGTAGTAGTAGTTACTTTTGGGATACCCGCGTCACAACTAGTTTTCACCCAGTTTTGAACACTCCATTCACCCAATCCTAATGTGGAGAGAAACATTTTCTTGCAAACTGGAATTACGGTATTATCTATTTTCAAATGATAAAATAAACTTAAATTACGCCTTGATTTTTTTTGTGTTCTTTTTTGCTCTGTTGGCTGTTTATTAACTAGCGTACACACAAATATCTTTCGTTGATGCCAATCCATCATAGACCAAAACCCATCAAAAATTTTCCTTCGTTGATCATCAGTTATCATTGAACATTTTCTTTTTTCTTTTGCTGCTAAACACTTTGCTGAAATACATCTTGGTTTCATTTCCCGGGAGTTTCTCTTTATGGTAACTATAGATCCATCGTTCTCCTTCTTTTTTGCTCTATATTCTTTACCACTCATTCTTAAACATTTTTGTTTATTTCTTTCCCGAGTAGAAGAATCTGCTTTGCCTTTTTTGCTACGCCTTCTCTTCTCATTTTTTTCTCCTCGAAGAGCGTCTACTTCTTTAGGCGTCGCTTTAATTTTTTTGCGTCTGGCGACATTTACAGCTTCATCTTCAGAATCCGACGAACTATTTGGATAACTTGACTCTGATCCTTCGAAAGGTTCTTCAAATTCAATATTGGTGTTATAGTGTCAATTTTCTGCAGCTTCACTGATATTTTCTATATTCAAAGTTAGATCCCTACTTACATTCTCCATCTGAGTACTGTCCTTGACATCAACATTTATACTATCTTCTATATTAATACTAGCCAAACATCTGCTTTGGTTGTCATTTTTTAAATGAGATCCTGTTTGAATAGCAGTACTCTTTGAGTTAAAAATAGTACTGGAATGTACTTGAATTTTTTGTGAACAACCTGATGAAAAAGCAGTGTGCTGGGAACTCAAGGATTCTTCTCGAAAGGTCTCATAAACTTGTTAAAAGCCTGTATTTGCTTTTTTCCAATCTTCTACATGACAGCTCTTAAGAACTGCGACTTTTATCTCTTCTTCTGCGATCTCTTTAGAATGTAAATTTTGATTGGTAATACTTTCATTCTGCTCAATATCAGAATCCGCATTTAGACTTTCTAGTGCTGATTTGACCATTCTTAAAACCCGGCTTTCCTAAAAATAAAACAAAAAATACTTATTTTGTTTTCAAAGAAACAAAGAAACCTCGTAAATCAATATTGTAAATACTTGATTATATTTTGGTAGGTAACGAAACCTCGTATCACAATATTTTTCACTTAAAAATTTACTGTAATACATTATTTTGGAAATTCTTGTACCAACTGACAAGTTTTTGCTTTTCCTTAATTGATTTATATAATTTGTTTCAGTTGATCACTTGAAATATAATAATTGAGTCATCATAACCTCAAATTTTTTGGAACAATAAAAGTTATATTTCTGTTTAACGTAAAACAATGCGTATACGTATTATTAAAACAAAGTATTAAAATGTTTTCACTTACCATAGCTTCTAATAAACAGTTATAATTCTTTTAAACCTATATAACTGCACAAAACTATTCAGTATTTAACAATTTTTCAGACACGTGTTGACTTACGTGGTTTCGTGCGCAACATGTGAGATACAAGGTTTCTAAATTTGAGTGACGGAGGTGCAATTTTACATGCTTTGTAATAAGAGGTTTCTCAATCGATGCGGCTCGATTTACTAATATAGGCCACACAAAAAACGAAAAACCATCGAAAATTGAGATACGGGGTTTTGACATCTTAGCGACGATATGCCTTTCGAGAGTATCCCGCTAAGCGTGTACAACGGTTGAGGTGCTGTAGGTGCTCGAATCTTTTCGACTTTTTATAATGTAATATATACATGAAAAATATCTGATAATTGATTGAATGAAATTTTAATTTTATTTAATACTACGTGGGTAAGTAAATACTGGGTTACTTACTAAATATTCTACATTTCACTACAAATTTCTTAGATAATTCTAAATTAGCGCCAACGATATAGACTTGTTTTAACTTGTTATTGGGCGCGTGTTGCAACAATATCGTGCCGCACTTATATAGGTAAAGTTATTGTGAGACTACAAACGATTTTCGTTGCTTTCGCAAATATAAGAAAGATTCTGATTATTATGAAAAATTTTATCATACAAAAAAATCATTTTTATTAACTTTCAAGTATGGATTGTGATAAAAATGTGTCGAAGAAAAGAAAATCAGCTTCTGAACAAGTCGACACTTTGGAACATAACAAAATCTTAAGATCCAAAGTTGCAAGTTTTGATTGGGAAAATTTGTGCTTTATTTGTTTGGAAAACATTAAATAATATAGTCACCAGGTATATTAAAAGAAAAACTACATTATTATAGCATTGTAAAAAATTAATTTTAATTGTTTTAATTGTAATATGTCTAAATAAAAATAATTAGAAATATCTTTTTTTTTAATAAATTGTACGTAACATTTGTATTGAATTAATTTTTTAAATGTAAACAAATATTTCTACACGCCGCACGCCTGTATCGCCGCAACCGCTGTACACACTTAGCGGTAGACTGCTCGAAAAGCATATATTCGAAATATTTGGGCCCACGTTTTTAGCAAGATAGAAAAAAATTATCCTTGTCAAAATATTCTAACTTGTACTCGACGGTTTAAAGATTATAAAGCTATTTGTAGAATTGCAATTCATTTAGTAGTTTTTTAGAAAAAAAATCCCAAAAATCACTAATTAAGGCATTTTTTCAACAAAAAAATGCAAATAAATCGAAAAGGAAGCATTTTTCGAAAAATTATCAAGAGAGAAAAAGTGTTTAATTTGATGAGATACACCTAAAAAAATTGATTCCGAAGCAATTCGGTGAAATTGCTTTTTTGTATAAGTTATTTGTTAATAACATTTGCTGGCCCACTTATAAAAATTAAAAAAAATACATATCATTTTGGAAAAATATATAGAATCGAATAAAAAAGGTTTGGTGCATTAGAAATGCAAAAAGAATTTTAGTCGGTATATTCTGTTTCTAAACGTCTTTTGAGGGGTAAACCGCTCGCCTATATGTGATCCAGAAATTTATTTGTGCACTTCTCATCTTCCAACTATGCGATTTTCTATGTCTTGTCTTTAAGTAAGTTCCAAGTATGGAAAAGACATAGGTGATTCCAAGTAAAAAGTGGTTTATGAAAACCATCTTTTCAAGTCTTATAACTTTATTTATATTTTATTAATAGGTTTAATAGGTACTCACCTGGCATTGAGAACGTCTCTAGGATGTACCGGAGGAAAGAGTGGTGGGGCAATAACGCTCATAAAAGATCCATTCCCAGTCCAATTTTCTACAGTTCCAGTTTCAAAAATGTCGTTTAAATGATGTCCTGCAAAATCTACTTTCAGTATTGCTATAACTGCTGTCAGATGGCGACACGTAAGCATCAACTTGCAAGTGTCGCAACCAGTCACTTCAACTAGTTCTGAAATTAAAAGAATTATTTATCAGTTGGCAGTTATAGTCAGAAAAATTCTTATTTGTCACTTTGTGAACATATTACGAAACACAATGTGAAAATCATTACAAATTTATAGCGATATCAGAAAGTCATAATACGAGTAGACCAACGAATATCCAAAGAGATATCTATAAGAAGAGGAGTACGACAAGGATGTTTACTATCCCCTCTACTTTTTAATAAGTGCTCAGAATAGATGTTTAAAGGATCACTAGAAGACATCAATAAAGGCAAATTAATTAACGGAAATCTAGTAAATAATTTCAGATATACTTTACATTTTGAAGGAAAGAAAATGAGCTACTTTGGTCAGATACAAAAAATGAAACATATAAGTTGATGCAATTGGTTATACAAGGGAAAGTGGAAGGAAAAGGAGGACCGGGGAGACGATGCATGTATGGCTGAAAATTTTAAAACAGAGGAGCGGAAAACAACAATAGAACTCTTCAGATCTGTTGAAAACAGAGTAAAATGATCAAAGAAGAAGACTTTGAGATAAATAGCATGAGGATTCTAAATTTTAAGAAAAATTTACATTCAAATTTCCACTTTTGATATCTGACCTAGTAGTTCATTTGTAAACCAACCTTTTCCCAAACAGTGAAGGAATTCACTAAATAGTCTCACTATGGCCAGATATATTATCATCGGACTATGCTTATGGGGTCATTTAGAAAGGGTTATCGATTAAACAAAAGCAACATCGAACGAACTGCAACCAACTATAGTGTATTTTTATGTATGAGAGAGTAATAAAACAATAAATTATGTATGCAAATCCCTAAACTGTTGATACGGGTGACTCAATGAAAAACAGATATTTGTCAACAAGTTTACAGAAGCATATAGGAAAACAATTTTAAATTGAGTATGACCACCAGGTATAAAGGTTGGAGCTGAATAGAATACAATAGTTGTGAGGGTTACTAATCCCTAAATAAGGTTGCCAGTGTCGGAGTGATGGAGGTTAACAGGTACTAATGAATTTGCAAGAAATGTAAGATGTTTATTTTATTGGTTATATATAACCAATAAAAGTTTAATAAGTACCTACCTATTTGCAAAATAAAGTTTAATTCTTTAGATAAAATAAAACGTTTTATTTTATCTGAAATGAGTGCATTCCACGAAGTAAGGGTTTCAACAATCAAACATTTAATTCTTTAATTCCAGGAATCTACGACAGTAATTGACTAGATAATTACCTTCTAAACTTATTCCACAGAAAATGTGATAGTGGGTTTTTCCATTTTGTAGGAAGGTCCAAGTGGCGTATTCAAAATTCTTAACAGTTCACTAAAAGTAGGTACTTCAGTTGCAAGGTGCAGTTTATTGTGTATACTAGTGTTGTGGAAAATTTGGAAGTGCCGTGTAAACGCCGAAAAATTGGTCCTTTAACAGTTAATGAAAAAACATTAATATTTAATTGTTTTAAATCATTTACAGACAAACGTTTATGTGAAAGTGTTGATGAGAGCGTTGAGTTAGTTAGTAGTACACTTGGTGTTGGGAAATCTACGATTTACAGAGTTATTAAAGAAGAGAAATGTGGTAGTTTTCAAATGCCACGTAATGCTCCAGGGAAACCAAAATTTCAAATAGAATATCATTTTAAAGAAGGACTTCGACGGAAAGTGCATGAATTCTTCTTTAGACAAGAATTTCCAACATTGGATAAAGTTCTTGTCTCCGTTCGAGATGATAAGGATTACCCAGAAATGAGTCGAAGTACGTTATGGAAACTTTTAAAAGAAATAGGCTTTCGCTGGAAAAAGAATCCCAGAAAGTCTATTTTATTAGAAAGAAGCGATATTGTCATATGGAGAAGACATTTTCTAAGAACCGTAAAGGAAATGAGAAACCAAAAAAGAAAAATATTTTATCTTGATGAAACATGGATCAACGAGGGTCATACACCAAATAAATTTTGGCAGGATGAAACTGTTACAAGTCAAAGGCACGCTTTTGTAAATAACTTATCTACTGGTTTAAACCCACCATCAGGAAAGGGACGCAGGCTGATAATAGTACACATTGGCAGTTCAGACGGTTTTGTTGAAGGTGGTTTATTAACTTTTGAATCAACTCGTACCGGTGACTACCATGAAGACATGAACGCTGATGTCTTTCAAGAATGGTTCGAACAAATGATAGATCTTCTTCCTAAGAACTGTGTAATAGTAATGGATAATGCAAGTTATCACTCCAGACTTATAGAAGGACTGCCCACAACCAAGTGGTTAAAAAAAGACTTGCAGAATTGGCTGAGTTCAAAAAATATTACGTACCATCCCGGATCTATAAGAAAGGAACTTTATTCGTTGTGTGCCCTTCATAAAAAAAAATTTAAAAATACGAAATTGATGAAATTGTCAAAAATCGTGGAATGACAGTACTTAGATCCCCACCATATCATTGTGAATTAAACCCGATTGAACTGGTATGGGCACAGATAAAGAGTGAAGTTTCAAGAAAAAATACCACTTTTAAAATTCATGATGTTAAACAGTTGTTTTTGGAGGCCGTAAATAATGTAAAACCTGAAAACTGGGAAAAGGCAGTAAATCACACTATTAAAGAAGAGGAAAAAATGTGGAAGCTGGACAATATTACTGATAAAATGATCGAGCCAGTTATTATAAATCTTGGTTCTGAAAGTTCATCTTCTGAATCTGATTTGGATTTGTAACAAGTAGCTGTAAGTTTTATATTAATATTTTTATTCATCTATTTAACATACCTTAGACGGTTTTAAAAACTCTTTTTCTCTTTTGTAATTTTTAAAAATTAAAAAAAATGTGAATTTTTTAAAACCCTTTTTAATGTAGGCCAGTCAGTTCTAATATAGTGTGTGATAAAAGAGGTCAATTTTATTTACATACACATAACACTTTATAACACTGAAATAATTTATTTATTTTTTACAATTATTCAAAGTAATTTTTCAATTAATCTTGAGCACGCCCATGGAGTGGTCGGAAGTACTATTTAAAATTATGCTAATGACTCTCTCGTTCATAAAAATAAACTATAATATCTGCAACATTATGAAAATCGTGGTGGAGTGTTATAATTGGACCATCCTGTATAATTTGTGAGACTGTCTATATACTAATAATAATAGTTTAAAGTTATTTTTGAAGCTTTATTTTTTTTTAACCCTAAATAAATATTGAAGTTGTATTGTAAAGTATCGTAAATCACTAAGTACACTGACTAGAAATGTAAACAAAAATTAAAAAATCCTTTTTTAAATAACACCCATACATTCATAAATTACACGAATTTCAGTCCCATAAATCTAAAAGGAGGTCCAAAAATATCCCGAGTTAAGAAAACTCATAGAGGTGTATAGTATCAACAAATATATATTTTAACACCTAAAGATATGTACTTTCGTTTCTAAAAAGTGAATAGTCTCTGTGATTTTCTTTTTATGTTGTATACTACAATGATATTTTGCCATTTCTAATCTATCAATCTAGCATATAGGAGTCTAGTTTTTTGTTTTTCCTTTGGAGCGAATAAATCTTTTGCTTCTTTAAGCAAACTTCTTACTTAAATAACACGAATACGAAATGAAAAATCAGGGCACCGCTGAAATAATTCAAAACAGGTTTTAATGCTTTAGATCCAAAATGGAATGTTTCTTGGACCTCTGAGAGATTTTAAGAATAACTATAATTTAATATTTTTAGGATATCAGAAGGATTTTGTGCAGTATGAAGGGCTACAGAACTGCTATAGAATATTGTAGAAGCCTCTGTAGCCTCTTCTGGAAAGTCCTGAGAGATTTCGGACAGAATTTAATACCAATTGACTGCTCTTGAATCTCTGAATAGTCCTGGCAACATGGAACTGCACTGTAACGTTGAAGGGTTAAAATTCCAGAAGAGCCTAGAATATTACAGTGAACTATAATATGCTTTAGACTTTATTGCTTAATATACCAATTGACAACTATACTATTGAACGTGTGGATGCCTTCACATATCTGGGCACAGAAATCAATCAGAAGAATTCCATTAGTAGCGAAATTAATACACTTATTTTTAGTGGAAATCGTACATATTATGCTAATAAAAGATTGATGACATCGAAATTATTAGATAAAAGAACCAAAATGACTATCTACAGAACTTTGATTAGACCCGTAGTAACAAATGGTCGACAGAGTTAGAAATGATGAGGTCCTTAAACGGCTGAACCAAACAACACAACTGGTCAATATAATAAAGAAACGCAAGCTGGAATACTTCGGTCATATTATGAGACACCCTGAAAAATATGATCTTTTACATCTGATCATTCAGGGAAAGATCCAAGGTAATCGTGGTCCTGGTAGAAGAAGAACATCCTGGCTAAAAAATCTAAGGTAATGGTATGGAAAATCAACTACATCGTTATTTAGAGCTGCTGTCAATAAAGTCACGATAGCGAATATGGTAGCCAACATGATATCCAACGATCGATAACGGTCATGGAACTAGAAGAAGAACAAATGGTAGTGAAACCTGGGTAATGACGAAAAAAGAGGAAGTCAACTCAGGACATTCGAGAGAAAGATATAGAGAAAAGTAAATGGCCCGGTGCAAGAGGAAGACAGCACATAAAGGATCAGGAGAAACGAGGAGGTTAATGAACTGAATAAAGGGTATGACATTGTAAGATTTGTGAAAAGTCAAAGACTGTCATGGCTGGGACATGTTCGACAAAACGACAAATAAGATACTACAGCGGAAGCCTGTAGGAAGGCGGATAAAATTAAGACCTAAGACGAGATGGTTGATTTGGAAGACATAGCCAGATAGGCAAAGACCTATCCAGGGTTATGATGCTAAAAGAAGAAGAATATGCTTTAAAACTGCATATTTCTAGGATATCTGAAAGACCTGAGTGCAACATGGTATGATTTACCATGGTATGATATTTGAAAGACCTTAGAGTCTTCAACACTTCAAAGCTACATGAATTATTAGAAAGGCCTCAGAAATAATTTATGACAGCGCTTAATGTTCCAAAAATCTCTTGGAATACTTCTAGGAAAACATTGATTAGTGATTAATAAGAGCCCTATATTATTTCAGAGATATGAAGAATATTATGTATATACAAGAGAATCCTGAAGATAACATGAAGAGAGCATGTAATAAACCACGAAGTCATTAAAAATATTAACAAATGAATGGAAAAATATAGAAACAATTAAAGCACGAAAGCCACAATACCTTAAACATTATGTTTTGCATGCAAAAAGCTACTTCATGCTTCAGTTGAGAATAGACCGGGAGATCCAAAGCAAATGAAGCATAGGAAGTAGAAGAATCTCATGACTGCGTAACTTAAGAAAATAGTCGGATATACAGCAAGCAGCTGCATCTAAGATTAGAATAGTCTCGATTAAAACCTACTTCGGTAGCGGAGTTTACACGTAAAGAAAAAGAAGACCAAAAACGTTTCTGTTTATCAAAATAATACAAAAGTTCTTTAAAAAACTTACCTTCGTATCCATTGGTAATCCTCAACAAGAAACTGAACACCAAGATCCATAAAGATGCGATCATGTCCTTTGCAGTAACTGTTATCCTTTATTCGACTTTTAAGGAACATAACTATCATAATGCTCGTACAATTTGAAAAAAATCATCTACGAAATATTTCCAAAAACTTTTTTATGAGGTTTTGAACATTTTTATCAAATTTTCTTTTATGTTCGAATTTTTTGACATAATTCTAACAACAATCTAGCATTTTTGTATGTTTTCACAACACTTTTAATTATCAAACTCCAATTTTTACACTTATATCAAACGTTCGTGTATATTCTAACGAAAGTGATAAATTTTTCTTAACTTTTCCATTTACTTTGCTATACGCAAGCGATCATAACCATTTGACCAACATTTTCCTCCACCTGGAAACTCATCACCGTTTTCGATGGCCTTGAAAGTATTTACTTTTTCTGAAATTTATTGCAGATTTTGATCTTGGTTTACATAATTTGTACTCAAATAAATAGCGATGATCGTTTGTAGATAAAGTGGATCTGAAAATAAGTAGAAAAATTATTTTTAGTGCATAGTGTCGGTAAAAATACCGTAAGTTGTTGGTGCAATTCTTATTATTTTAATTAATATGAACATTACCTACGTCATTAATAACGTAATATCCCATGTATATATTAATAGCATAGTTGGTGGGCTTTCTTATTTTTAATAGATAAATTGTGTACATGATATTTTATTAATAATTATAAATAATCTCTCTCCGCTTTGCAACCTTCAACTTACACCCTCTTATGGTGCCCTATCCAATTAGTGGATAAAAAAAGGGGTTAAATCTTTGTAAGTGGGTATATTTAAAAAAAACCCTTAAAAAGGCTACATCAAATTAACACAAACGTTTTTGGAATAATAATTCCATCATCAGGTTAAAAATGCAAGTTAACATGCCTAATTTTATATTATAGGTAATGGATTTTGGGAACAGCTATGACCTTGAAAATGCCACAAAGAATATAACTAAATATCTCTTTTCTTACTCAGACTCTTTAAAGTCTTTTACAATATTTCGAAGATATGTAATTATATTATTAATGTATTGGATTTTGACAAGAGCTATGCATTATGCCTATTTAGTACACAAGTTTATGTGAAATGTTCAAGGTCATATCCATTGTTCATGTCCATTACCTATAAATATAATACGGTTCAAGAAACTCAAAACTACTATATATATATATATATATATATATATATATATATATATATATATATATATATATTATATATGTATATAATCTTTGCAGATAAGTTAAATAGTAAACTCTTAAATATTGGGGAAATCTGCAAGAAAAACTCTAATGTGTATCAATTGTTTCGCCGAACGTTTTCGCCAAAGAGAATTAATTTGGCTTCTTCAGGGCTGAAAGAGAATAAATTATAATTAGCTACCATATAGTATCTAATAAAAAACATTTATCTTACCGTAACTTTTAGAAATGTTGAGTTATAATGTAAAAAACTTAGCTAGTAACAACATAGTGGTGTTTTTTGTTACTATGTGCAAAAAAAATTTTTTAACGTTGGAAATGTATGGTAGCTTTGAACTTAAAACGCAAAGGTTTACCCAAGGTTAATTGAAAAAACCCAATGTAACTACATTTGAAGGGAAGTAATTCTTTGAATTGTCGGCAATAACTAAATTTTTGATTGTTATAAAATTTAAATGTGAGGTTCTGTTTTATCAAAACGCAAGCGCTGACAATTACAAGTAGTGCTTTTTAATATTTATGTCGTTAAGGTTCATTGGTAAAACCGATGAAGTTAAATCTCAGTTTGGGGAGATATTATTTTAGAATTTTCTTAATCGAAATTCTTTTTTAATTAGTATATTGTTCATGTATTATTATAATAATATCTTATTGAGATGTATCTAAGAAAAGAAAGGGAATGTTATCTTTTTTAGTTAATGAAAATTATTATTAAAGTGGGTTAGTTGTTAATAGATATATTAGTCAAGTTAGTTATCTGTGATGTTGTATTGTTCTTGGTATCTGATTTAAGTTAGAAGTGGTATATATCACTTAGATTCTTAATGTCACTCTTAACATTGATGGAAAAATCGTTAAGGAAAATATAAGACATTTCAATGAACTCTCTTTTAGATTTATTGTTCTCACGGGGGAGAATTGTAGTGTTCGTATAGTCCATGAGATGACCAGTTGAATGGACATGTTTGGCTAATGCACAGCGGTCAGGGTGAAGTCGAGAATCACTTTTGTGTAGTGTAATACGTGATTTCAATAATTGAGATGTTTGGCCGATGTAGGAATTGCTGCAAGAGAGCTATGGAATGTTGTAGACAATATTACTAAGCCTATCTATGGTAGTCTTCTCTTTTGTCTTCGAATAAAGATTATTAATTGTTAGGGCTGATTTACAAGCCACATTAAGTTTAATGTTTTATTAATTATTATTATTCCCAAAGCTATTTTCAACACTTTTCAGAATCCTTGTTAACCACGGAGTGATATCTCGGAAATAGTGTAATGAAAAATATTTATTGATAGGAGCGTGGGAAGCCTTTAAACGTATATTGTGATAATGGATTCACGTTCAAGGGTGCTAAAAATCAAATTAATAATTTTTATAATCAATCAGTAAAAATAGAAAATGTCGGTTTAAATGAAAAAATTAAATTTAGTTTTATTCCCAGTTACTCCCCAGTTTTTGGTGGTTTGTGGGAGGCTGGAGTAAAAAGTGCCAAATTCCACATAAAAAGAGTCATGGGCACAAATGAGCTCACATATGAGCAATTTAATACATTAATTGTACAAGTGGAAGGTACCTTGAATTCAAGACCACTTATGGCTATGTCACAAGATCCAACAAATCTGGAATATTTAACACCAGGACATTTTCTTATAGGAGCCCCCATAACCAGCTTTCCAGAACCTGATATTACCGAAGTTCCAAAAAATCGTATAAAATTTTGGAATCTCTGTACTCAAATGCAACAGCACTTTTGGAAAAAGTGGCATCAAGACTATTTAACACAGTTGCAAAATAGGCCCAAATGGAAAAATAAACTACCTAATTTAAAGGAAGATATGTTAGTCTTACTAAAAGAAGACAATATTCCATCATTTAAATGGGCACTTGCACGTATCACCAAGGTTATCCCTGGAAAGGATAAAATGGTTAGGGTTGTTGAAGTTAAAACCAAAAGTGGGACCTATGTAAGATCAGTCACAAAGGTGGCAGTATTGCCATTCTATGAATAATTGTAAATAATGTAAATAAAATTAATTTAGTTTAAGAAGTAGTACAACTAGTATTTTAGATAGTAGCTATATTTGTAAGATTTCACATGAAATGCTCTGGCCCCCAGCAAGTTGGAAACAATATCCAACACCTATGCAAAATTGTTGGGACGCTTTGTAGGTTCGGGTGTGTTCGGTCGGAAGTGACAGTGTTTTTCCCTGACACCACCTGCAAGTGACAAGTGACATTTTGCGCCAGTGCATTCATTACGCATAACGCCATTTTTAGTTGTTGTTTTATAAAAAGTAAAAACATACATTAGCTCTGGCTTGTTGCCATCTAATTATTATTATTATTGAAATAGTAAATATTATATTAGCTTTGGCTTATAGCCATCTAATTATCATAAGTGAATGGTGAATAGTCTAAATTAAATAAAGGTGTAACTACAGTAAGTTTCGTGAGTCTTATTTCCATTAATTAAGTATACAGTCCGCTAACCATCGAGGCTTTAGTTGTGCGTCTCGTACAAAAGGAATAACGCAGAAAATACAAAAAATTGTTGATATAAATTTTGAATTTTTGCATTTAAAATTTCATAAATGTCAGTAGTGTAAAAATGTCATAATTTAGTGGAGTAATCTTGCTTGCGGTTGGACCAATTAGGTACAAACAATCATTACGCCGCGGTAAATTTGAATTACTCCTCCTGGTTAAAAAAAAACCATAGTACAACTTTCGTAGATCAAATCTTATTGTTTTAAACCACAAATTGTCAAGTTAATTTATTCAGACACACTAATTAAACTTGTATAAAAAATATTACCAAGATACACAAATCCCTGCGCGGCAGAAGATTACGTAATATTAGGAGAATGATTAATTACTTTAGTTCCACAAGAAAATAAGCGAATAAAACAACCAAATTTTCACGAAAGTTTGCATTGTTCATGAGCTTTCATTAGTTTGAACTTTCCCGCAGAGAACAGCCTGCGTTCTCCAGCTTATGTCTTCTAATATTTAATAGATCGTTTCTATAGAGTTGTAAATTATAGTTTGGAAAACTGGAACAGCCGTGAATTGAAACAATTCTGGTCGTGACACAAGTTGAGCTGATCTTTAAATTGGATAGTTGAATTATGCAAGAAGGTGCTACGTTTTCGTATAGTTTGCAGGAACTGGATGTTATAATTGTGAATATAAATCATTTTAATATTGACTTTTCGATTGTAGTATGTACAAATATTATAAAAGTCTTACAAGATTAAGAATTTCACGAATTTATGTTTTTGTTAGTAGCTTATGAATTAGTCATAAATACAAGTTTTTAAATTCGTTGAAGTTTTTTTTTTGTTTGAGGACGTCCTGGTTTAAAAAGGTCACTATACAGTATACTATAAGGGCATTTTAGCGTGAAGCATGTGCCCATGTTTAATCCCATTTATGATTATTCTCAAATGGCACGATTAGGAAATCGTAAGCATGAACAAAACAGTTATTAAAATAAAATGTCTGGTACTACAGAACCTTCTATATAAATCGAATAATGGTCTTCCAAAACAGGCTTCCTCTTTTCAACTAATAAGACACATTACACAGTTTTCAGCAAACGCAAGAATACCATTCCTGTTTCATCAATATTTAAAGGTCAACATATATCTCATTCAGAGGAATCGAATTTTTTGGACCTAACGTTTGATTCCAAATTAAACTCTACACACCTTACAACTTTACAACTAACTTGTCAAAATAGAATAAACTTGCTGAAAATTCTATCCAATAATATATGGAGAGCTGATTCTAGTATTCTGCTTAACCTCTACAAATCAAATATTCGCAGTAAACTGGACTACGTTGCAATATGCTACGATACAGCAAATAAAACGCTCCTAAAAACCTTAACACAATTCAAACAACAGCTCTAAGATTAGCCGTCAGTGCCTTCAGAACCAGTCCTGTAAGCAGCTTACAAGTAATATCAAGAGAACCCCCTCTACATCTAAAACGACATCTACTTAGTTTAAATTATGCAGCAAGAATATCTTCCAATAAAAAGCACCCATTATATTCTGAGATTATTAACGCACCTACATCCAATTTGTATAGAAACAAACAATATAAAGACAAACCCTTTAGGGAAAGAATCAATCAAAAAGGATTCAACACAGTGTCCAAAAAATACCACAAATCCTAACCTTATCATTGATACATTCAAAGAAATTATGGAGAAGTATCTAAATCACCACATAATATACACAGATGCATCAAAAACTGAAAATGGCCATGCTGCAGCCTTCACAAATAAAAATTACAAATATGCCATTAGAATTCCGCAGCACAGCAGCATTTACACCGGGGAAACCACAGCGGTATTACAAGCTATCAAAAACTCCTCTTCAACGACTGAAAATAATATTTTAATCACAACAGATTCACTCAGCGCAATTCATGGAATTGGTCAACTTTACCCTAGCCATTCTATTGCACAAAATATAAGAAATGAACTTAATGCACTACACCATATAAATAAAAAGGTTACATTTATCTGGATACCTTCACACATTGGCATTAAAGGCAACGAGGAAGTTGATCAATTGGCATTAAAATCCATCAAAAATGAAAATGTTCCAGAAATTACTAAATATTCCCACACCGACCATAAACGAGAGTCCATGAATCATATAATAAAGTTATGGCTAGCAACCTGGGATGCAACAGACTCTAAGTTGAAAACAATAAAGGCTCGAGTAGACGCCAGCCTACCACAACAAGGAAAAAGAAGATATCAAGTAATCGTAAATCGTTTTCGAATCGGCCACACAATACTAACACATCAACACCTTCTAAATAAAGAACCAGCTCCAATTTGTACCTACTGCTCTACTCAACTCACCGTGAAGCATCTGATAGTCGACTGTCCGCAGTTAAAACCTCAGAGAACATGCCGAGGAATTAGTGGAAACCTGAGAAGTGCGCTTACGACAAATATCGCGGATTTATTGCAGTTTCTAAAAGACATAAACATTTATAATAAACTTTAATTTATCAAACTGTACTACTGTGTATGTCCCCCCACTAATAACCCTTGTCGGTGATGTGGGTTTTGTATGTTTAAATAAAAAAAAATGTCTGGTATAAATTTAAAGAAATTATCGACATGTTAAATTGTTAAACATCGAATTATACTGGTAGCTAAATAGGCATTAAAATTATAGTTCAAAAATCTATCGTTTAAATTTCTAATAGATAGTATGAGATATTGTTATAAATCTTCGAAAAAAAAAAAACACTTGAATTTCGAACGGAAAGACACACGTACTATGAATGTTATGAGATTTGGACCTGTCTTTAAGGAAAAAAAACAGTGTTTAGTCGGTCACCATAGTTCTGCCCATTATAAATCAGTTTTTGTCACTTTGAAGATGTGACGATGTCAACAAAGCCAGTACGAATCGATTTGGAACTTGATTTTTACCTACCTATTTTTCTCCTAAACTTTAAAAATTCCTGAAAGTATTTGTATTCGGCATAGTAAAAGCTTTTGTGAGTTTTTACATTAATACATGAACTCCTCGGAGATTACCATAATTCAACATCGACAGCAAACGAACAAACAACATCCCCAGGGATGGGGTAGATATTCTGAAGGGCAACGTGAACAACTACATAAAAGAGGGAGAAGTGTAATAAATTGTTGGTTTATACTGATAGATACGTCACGAAAAACTGGGGCAATGTGAAAATTGGTTTATGGAGGAGAAGTTTTAAAATGACGTACTGAAATATTTAAAGCATTTTGAGTAAAGGGTATTTCCAAGAAAGAATTATTAGACTCATTTACACTGTTCGACACAAAAACATCTCCCAGCTAAATTGATGTGTGATAATTTCATCGTATGTAACCTTTGCAGCGATCTGTAAATTTTCATATTAATTACTAATATAAATATTTCATATACGTCATATTAATTACTAATATTAAATTTATTAACTCCGAATCCGGTAAGTGCTAGGTGGATTGAGTAGCTCAGTAAATTCCGGCGCCGGTCCCAAGCCCGGATAAAGGAGGAGGGTTGAGGCGACGGGCTAGCAACTCATCCCTTTTCAAAAGAATTAAATGCTAAAAATGTTGACCAAAAGTCTCAGAATACAAAGGATGGATCAAAACAAATAAGAATAATGCAACGGAAAATGAAACTGATGGCTAGATGGAATGTATAAGGACTTAAAACCAAACAAGCAGAAGTATTCAAAGAATTAGCAGAAAGAAAAATAGATATATGTATTCTCACTGAGACCAAGAAAAAGGGAAAAGGAAATGAAGAGATAGGAGAATATATACATATCTACAATAGAGTGAGTAAAGATAACAGAGCTAAGAGAGGAGTCTGACTGAAGTAAATGAACAACTGCTAATACTGGAAATACACACAACAATTTGGGGCACAACATAGAAATTGTCGAAGTGTATGCCCCGAATGAAGATGCAGATAAAGAAAGTAAGGACGATTTCTACAATAAGATGAATGAATACTCTCTGAAGTTAAAGAAAACTGTGAAATCTTTATACTAGGAGATTTAAACGGCAAGTAGGGAGAGAAGAAAATATAAAATATATAAAAGAGTCGTAGGAAGATATGAGAAACAAATAACCAATTAAAATGGAAGAGATTTTTGTGAAATAATGTCTCTCAAAATAATGAATGGATTTTTTCAACATAGAAACATCTACAAATTTACATGGATACAGAAAAACGGAAGGCAAGGAATCTATCTACCCACCTATTGTTTGTAGATTTAGAGAAGGCATACGAAGATCCAAGAAACACAAAAACACGCAATGGATATAAATATCTCGGATCTATAATATTCAAAGAAGGCACTATTAAAAAAAACATCGAAAACAGAACGCAGCAGGGAAAAAGCGGTAGACATTCCAAACTCTCTTATGGTCTAAAGATATTAAACAGGAAACAAAATTGTTAATCAATCGAACCTTGGTAGAGCCTATTATGACTTATGGGGCAGAAGTTTAGCAGATCACGAAAAAAGATAGAAAAAGCATAGAAGCAATAGAAATGGCAGTAGCAGTTTTCTAAGGAGAGCGTGAGGTGTATCCAAAAAAGATCATATCAGGAATGAAGTTATTAGAAGGAGGATAAATACTGTATATTCCAGTGTAGACAGAATTGAAACGAGACAACTAGTGTGGTATGGTTACGTGCACAACAAAGTTTATTTATTTTACATAATTTTTCCTTTAAAAATAAAAGATTACGAGGAAAGCTCCCGATCAAAATAATTTAACGATCTTATATATGTCTAAACAATTGAACGCTATTGACCACGTGATAAAAAAGCTCATATTAATTCAACCATAGTGAAAACTTCCGATTGCATAGGAGATCGATAGCGAAAATTCAGCACACAGTTGAAAGCTCCATGACGTAGCACTCTCGATATAACGATGTTTATTAATTAAGCATCTGCCTTTGACGTTAATTAAATGGCCTGCCGGTAAAACAACGGAAAAGCCGATGGCAAAATTCAGGATGATTTGTTTAAGCTGATGCAGGAGTAAACGATGATGCCGTAAGGCTAATACGAACGTTGGTGATGAGATTACGAATATTTAATTAGTGGATCCTGCACAGGGGAGGTTTTTAACAATTTTCTAGAAAAAATAATTATACATGGTAGTTTAGAATAAACTTAATTTTATGTGGGCAAAATACATTTTGAGAGGCCCTCTGCTCGAGCATAAAGATAGATTCATAGATAAATAATATAATAGTAGAAAATAGTAGATAGATTTTTTAAAAGTCATGACATCTGTCATTTTATTCATGCCTTTTATTCCTTTACCTTGCCTTAACCTTTTATTCATGCAAAAATCTAGTCACACTTACAACTAACCTAAAAATTTAATTTATATTTTACACTGCTGAATTGTTATATACGTGCTCGTAATCTAGCTTGTCTAATCTAGCTAATCTATACTCTGTTTTTTAACCAGGAGAAGTAAACCAAAAAGACAGATTCACACTCAAGAAAGTTACTAGAAAAGTCACCAAATACATCTTCTTTTTTTGTTGATTATCTCAGCCTTGCGGTAATCGAGTAATCAATATTGGACAACCTCACACGTCAATTAACTTAACTTTGTTTATTTATTTTTGAATAATAAAATAATTTTTTTCAATTCACTTCCAATATATATTACAATAAAAAAGGACGTTTTTCACATTTGGTCCCATGTATATATATTTAAATATCGGGTGATCCAGTTTTATAGATCTCTTATGTCTATGGTATTTAATTATAATTTAGAGAATATTTTGATCGGGAGAGTCAATAATGTTACAGATCTAAGTATGGTTTTTCTGAGAAATTTGTCTTTTAATAGTAGACCATATTCTTATTCTGGTATGATCAATTTCTTGAATCTAGTTTTTTTTCTTACCAGATTCTTTGTATAAATGTGTACTTACAATTTCTTTAATGCTGGATTCTTGTTTAATTTTGACAGTGAGTTTGTCCCATTTGTTATCAACAAATAAAATTTAATAAAAAATACTGGATTTCTGTGAGATAATCAACAAATCCAATCTATTATGTTACATTCTTGCATAATTTTGCAGTTTTCTTGTGATGATCTACAACCAGGAAGAACAAAACCAACTGTATCATACAATCAAACTAAAACACAACAGTACTTTACTAATGTTCTTTTATTGTGATGAAAACAAAATGGAAATGCTTTTTAACAAGTATACACTAAATTTAAAAGATAGTTGCCGTTTTCCTTATGATAATTAGATATAAATAACATACATTTATAAATTTATAAACACTTTAAACTATATTTAGTATAAATATCATCTAGAAAAATATCACATTAAATACTATTCGCATATCACCAAGTCCAAGTTATTACAAACAAAAATTAAAACTTAAAGAGTCAGAAATCGATTTATACATTAGAGGAAAATAATAATAATAATAAATAAATTTCACAAATATCATTAGTGTCAATATGTCATAATTTAGTGGAGTAAACTTGCCTGCGGTTGGACCAATTGCAAACAAACATTACGGCGCGGAAAATTTGAATTACTCCTCCTGGTTAAAAAACCGACCATAGTAGTCCTTAAAAAATTCTTAATGAGTTTTAATTTTGAGAAGCTCCTTTCAGCGGAGGCTGTACTAAATGGTATTGTTAATAATATTCTAATGACGATATAAATGGTATGAAAAATGCCCTAGGATTTATATTTAATATTCGACTTTTGATTCCACTATTTATCCCTACCATATTTGAGCCATTGTCGTATCCTTGGCCACGACGGTTTTGAATATCTAAGCCATTCTTTTCTAGTTCGCCTAGTATGGTATTACTTAAATACTCTAATGTTGTCTCACTTGTAGTAAGAAATTCAATAAAGTGTTCTTCTATTTTCTATTGTGCCCATTGATGCACTACTTAAAAAATTTTAAGATCACAGACATTTGTTCTATTTTACTAGTCTTTAGTGCAGTCAAGCACAAAAGAATATTATTTTGCCTCTTTCTCTTGATCACCTTATCGCCTCCTCACTTCACCAGTTACCGTTTTTGACGTCAGTTTGGTCAATTCATTATTGATAGTAGGATCAAACTTTGATATCAATTTAAATAAATCAATGAAGTTCCCACTATTCCTAAAGTCACCGTCTGTCGTTATAATTTATACCCGGTTCGCTATTCCCAGTCCGAACTGTCTAGTGATTTTAGTAATTATTTTTTTGCGTAGTTAGTTACTTTTTGACAGACTCGAAGTGGCTGGAAATTACTATACAACCAAGCATACGTGCTCTTAGTCAATATTAATGTAAACAAAAGTAAATAAAATAGAACTTTGCCGACAATCAATATTTATTTATTTACACCGTATAATGTATTGATAACAAATAATAAAATTATTTATTGTACAAAATAAAAAAAGTGGGAATAAATTCTGGGAAAAAGTGGGAAAAGTGAGGTTAAATAAGACACAGCAAGTTCCTTATGTTGTGACTAGGATGGAATCAATGATTAAAGATTAACAGTTCATTGGATAGCATTAACATAAACTGTTGTTTTATTATCTTACAAAATAAGTGTACTTCCATATGCCAAAAGCAAATATTAGTAATTTGACTAGGCAAATTCGTGGTTCAATAGTAGTTTTTGCTCATTAGCATTTGAGGATGTTAAAATCTTCCACATATGGTTAATGAATTCAGTGTCCTGGCCGCAGTCTGCAGTCATATAAACCCAAACAAACAACAAGAACCTCCATGTAGGTATAAACAAGTTTATATTAAATTAGAAACAACTAATCTAAAAATATTAACTTTTAAAAAACATTTTATCATGTTTATTAAGAAAAACTTACCAACACATTAGCTGATGGAACAAAAAATGGAAAACTTTGACTATCCATAATAATAAAATTTAAAATATAACTAACTAACTGAATAGAACTAACAAAAGAATTAAACAAAGATAATAAAACAATAAAACTATATTAAATTAAATAAACAACGCGAATAATACAAATATTTACTACAATATTTTAAATTGTAACAATTCAAATATTATATTTTAAATATGATGGGTTTAGTATACACTTCCACTATTTAGAATAATTCTTCTTTTTTTCAAAGAAAGAAGTCTGCAATAGTAGTACACTTGAGCTATTAATACTGAGAAGTAGGAATTGTTGTGTTGTAGGTTTCCGACAATGAGTCTGTCAAAATATGCCCTAGCTAAGCGAATAGACAATATCTGTGACCTCTGAATGCGAGAGTATAAGAAGCTATACGGTCGTCGTCTTTGAGATAATCTTCATAACCAATATTTAATTGTTGTGAATGGCCGTTTTAAACTATATCATGATGCTGAACATCTAATATGGGCATCGACCGTCGGAGTCGGCTTGTGTCTGAAAATTTTGAAAACGCGAAAGTGTGGGCACGCTCTGGATATTATTAGGCTTGTTACCATTTTTGTTTTGGTTCATTCAAAACAATATGAAGTTCATTCTTAAAACAAATATCAAGCTCTTCCAATAGAGAAGAACGAAGGAAGTGATAACACAAAAACTAAAGACTAAGGTACCTCCAATTTTTATATATGGAGTCACTAACTACTAGGCCATGATTGATAATCTCGCACAAATAACAGTAGAAGGAACGTACCATACAAATCAGATCCAGCAAGTAATTAAACTAGAATTGGAGAAAAAAGATTACAAGGTACGAAATATTATGAATATTAGACATAAAACGTCGAAAGAACCTTTGCATTTAATTTTTGGTAGATACCAAATGAAAATAACAGAAAAATATTTGATATCGAATTTGAGAATTACACGAGAATTCGAGTTAAACCATCTAGGAAAAATGTTTAAACCCATTTAAATGCGTCAAATGTGGTAAATCTCATGACTCAAAACTTTGTACAACCCACTATAACGCCAGCTACCTGTGCTTTGTGTCATGGAAATCAACAGAATGCTTTCTAAATTGAAAGAATGTACAGTATACAAAGATTTGCTCTACAAAAAAGTCTAAACTCACTACAACCAAACAGTAATATACAACAAATCATGCAATTACTAATTCTTTAAACATTAATAATTAACAAGTTCAGAACATCACCAACACAGAACATGAACGTACCTCAAATAATGTGGAACTACCAAGAAACCGACAGCAATCTAAAAAGCCAACTTTACATCTTTTTAACATAATAGCATAATAATAAAATTGCTCACGACAGTAATTAATAAATTAATTTCAATAAAACCTCACTCAGAATCACTGCCTAAAACTCATGTTCATGTACTCATTTTAGAAAGTTATACCACTAGTAGAACAGTTGTAAAAATCCCAGATCAAGGTATTCACGCTGGGACAGCAATTATCTATTGGTTTACATTCTCCATTCTCCATTCTCCACTACATTGAAGTCCGGTCCCCCATAAGCCCTTCACCCACCTCAGTATTCAATTTTTTGTTATATTCGTTAGCACAGTTCACCACAGGTTACCTGCGCCCTAAACTATATTATATGGAACTGCAGAAGTTAATTTTGACTTCCAATAGGAGCCTCATCCACTGTTTGTTTCAGTGTGATAGTGATCAGGTCCCCTTGAGCCTGATCTAGTTGAGCATCAGGATGGTCTCTGTGTGTCATTGCTATCATGAAGACTTTTGTGGCATTCCTACGTGACCTACCAAACGAATTCCATCTAGAACAAGGATGTATACTGTCTTCACAAGTATTTAATATATATGAGGAGCAGATTGTGAGAAAAGCGCTTGAAGGAAGGGAAAAGGAACACCTTAATAAATGGCCCAAAGGTAAACAACCTCCGTTTTGCAGACGACACTTCCCTTTTTGCAAACAGTCAAGAAGAGTTAATTGATCTTTTTATTTTGTCTTTGTTGAAAATGAGCGGAAGAAATAAATAAAACTTCACTTTTATTTTTTTTATTGTTGTCACAAGAGTGAGACCGTTAGTTCTAAGAGTTTGTGCTAATTCCATTGATTATACCAATTATCTGTAGTAACGTTACGGTTACTGCCAAATATTGGTTTGCACAAACTAGTATCAGCTTGGGTAGGTATACCAAATTTTTTTTCTGCTTCAAAGAGTCCAATACTATCACTACCCTTACCATAATATAGATATGAGTTATAGATATAGCTCGTTCTGGCGTCGGCAAGACATTGCAATTTTAATCCATATTTAGCCAGTTTTGATGACATACACATTAAGAAGGGGCAATTGCAACGAAATGCTATTAACATTTCTTCAACAGTTGTATTAGACCCTAAGGAAAACGAGGTTTGTGTTTTTTTCAAGTAATTTTTCAAGAATTCAAGAATTTTTTCAAGTAATTTCGTTATTCCAGCACCTGGGTCAGTTTTTTTCCGTTCTTGTCGATCAACTGGATCATCGAATCTCAAACAGTTGATAAGAGAGGAAAATCTTTTTGCAGACAAAAAATGTCTAAAAATATCTCGTCCTGTTCCGTCTGTTGCAAACAAGGAGGCTATATCCTCATGGTTTGATTTAAACAGAGCTGTATAAATCAGTAAACCTAGAAAGCAATTCATTTCTTCAACTTTGACATTGCGGAGTTCCGTTCTTGAGGGATTTGAATATTTAGATCTGACATTTTCAAGTTTTTTATTTGTCCACTTAATAAGCTCTTGTGATGACTACTTGATCAAGTAGTCATCGCACAAGATGAAGAAGATCTCAGCTTTATGCTCAGAAAACTAGAAGAAGAATATAAAAACAACGGAATGGAAATAAACTTAGAGAAAACCGAATACCTATCAACAGAAAACAAGGATATGAGAAACCTAGAGATAGACGAGGGAAGACAAGTAAATGGAACAGATAAATTCAAGTATTTAGGAACCATAATATCGAACCAGGGAACAACAGAAGAAGATATAAACAACAGACTAAGACAAACAAGAAACTGTATAAGAGAAATAATTCAGTGCTGTGGGATAAGAACATTACGATAAAGACAAAAAAGAGAATATATAATACCCTAACAAGAAGTATCCTGACATATGGGTCCGAAAACTGGACAATAAACAAGAGAAATAGAGGTAGAATAAGAGCAGTAGAAATGGAGTTCCTGAGGAGAAGCTGTAGACTTACAAAAAGAGACAGAATTGAAAACGCAGAGATTAAGCGGAGAATGGGAGTGCAATCAGACATAATCGACTATATAAAGGAGAAGAGACTATCCTGGTACGGCTACTTCAGAAGAGCTGACAGAGAACGCTGGATAAACAAAATCACAGAATGGAGCCCGATCGGAAGAAGAAAGAGAGGAAGACCCCGAAGGTCATTCAGAGACGAAATCGACGAGGCTATGGAGAAAAGAACCCTGCGAGATGCAGACTAGAATGACAGCGAAAATTGGAGAAAATGGTTGAGTGAAGGAAGACCTTCATCATAGGATACCTACTTCAACTGGTTCTTCGTCAGCAGATTCCTCTAACTGGGTTTCGTGGTCACTGAGTATATAATCAGCATCGTCCTTATCAGACAATTCCACATCAGAGTCGAGCGAATCAAATATGTCCATTACTTTCTTTTCAAAATTAGGATCAAATTGTCGTGATGTCCAAAGGACCAGAGAACTATTAGTTCTCTGAGAGGACCGCAAGCAAAGCACAGCGTAACTCGAAAACTAAACGGAATGCAATCACTACACTCCACCGTAAGGTTGACAATAGACCAAAGCAACAGACTAACTTAAAGCGTTGATTGAATAACCCAAAAGGTACTGGGAAGCGCAAATCTAAATGACAAGTAGTGGAGGAGGTACTATCCACACACCTAAGCGCAGCAATCTGTGGGATGTCACAACGCCTGTTAAGCGTTAAAATAGCTTAATTCTTCAATATTCTTTCAGTTTAAATCATAATATTTTTCTATCTATTTTCTAACTTCAACTGTTATTCTTGTTTTACTTGTAAAGTAAATATTTGTCTTTTAAAGCACGTGGTCTAAGAGATTTATTTATTAAGAGCGGTTTCAACATCCTATCTCTTGATGTATTGCTACAAAGTATGTAATAATGTTACTCGTTTTTATCAAAACCAAAATTATTCAAACCCGGAAAACTACAGAAAGCACATATGTATAACTCCCGCGGAAATTTCAAGTGTAACATATATTTGTATGTATATAATATACTCCCTTCATCCCGTATCTAAAGAGTATGGTATTGATTTTCACCGGAAGCAGTATAATAATCCCGTACATAAATTCTAAGGTATTAGCAAGTGAGACATAATGGCTGGGATTTAAACTAAACCGGCGACCGTACATCTTTTTTATATAATGATTTAGATTGTTCATGGTGACCAGAGTGGAACGACTTTCTAATTTGCCGGAACAAGAAATTCATCGTAGATCTCTTTGCTTTATATTTACTGTTTTGTGGAACCTATTACTAAAACAAAAATTGAATGTTGTATTTATTATTAGAAAAGTTGAATAGAACAAGGCTATATCGACACGTGATCTGAAATATTTTTTGTTCTTGTTCTTGTCTCCTTCCACACTATAAACAACTTCGAACTTTATAGAATATACCAGGAACTTGATATCGTAAAACATATCGAGATAGTACATCTGAGATGGATAGGACATGTAATGCGAATAGAACAAAATGACCCAGCCAGAAAAATGCTCCTTGATAGACTCATTGGTCAGAAATGAGAGGAAGGCCCAGAACAAGGTTCCTTGATAACATCGATGAAGACGAAAATATGGGAATATGGGAATCCCCGCTTGGCGGAGAAAGGCGATGGATAGGGATGACTGGAGAAATTCTTGAGGAGGCTAGGACCCATGAAGGGTTGTAAAGCCAGAATGATTATAATGATTTTTTCTTTGGGTATTGCACAAATTTTGTATTTGAAATACAGTTGATCTATTTGAAATTTATTGTTTGCGTACAAGTGTCCTTTTTCTTTTTTGTGTCTTCGCTTATATCATTAATGTGTAATCCACTTTACTAAATGACCCTGACCATCATCTATAACAACTGAGCAACGGTGCCTTCGAGACAAAAAGATGAATCAATGTCCTAAACCTACTACCTAGAAGTTTTGTTCACTGTGTATCTTAAGTGTTATTTAAAAACTAATGTAACTAAAAATTATCAGGTAATTTTAGTAATTTTTGTAAGTTAATGTACCAAACAAATTAAAAAATTACATCGTAAATATCACATTTGGCTGCATACTGTAGAGATGAACATAATAGGCTTTATTTGCAAATTATATTGTGGTACAAAGCACGTGGTGTTCGTGTGTATCAAGGTATAAAAAATGCGTATTTTCGGAATTAAACCATTCCATCATCAGTTTAATAAAAACTTGTTAAAAAACATTGTTTGGCCACAAAAAAAAAACACTAAAAGGACATCAGTAACAAAAACAATCCTCGTGGAATTTACAAAGGTAAATGTAATAGACCGTTAAGTTCGGTAATTAATAGAAAACTACAACTGGTGGCATCTAACATGACCCCCAGGAGCTGGTGAAATTTTGTCGACTTACATTACATCTGATCTGTGCTGGAGTCTAGGGCTATGAAGATGGTATGAAAAATCAGTCAGTACCCGTCAACGTCAAGTGGAATGATTTGACCACAGCACATATAGCCCTAGACTCCAGCACAGATCAGAAGTAATGTAAGTCGACAAAATTTCATCACCTCCTGGGGGTCATGTTAGATGCCATCAGTTGTAGTTTTTTATTAATTACCGAACTTAACGGTCTATTACATTTACCTTTGTAAATTCCACGAGGATTGTTTTTGTTACTGATGTCCTTCTACTGTTTTTCTGTGGCCAAACAATGTTTTTAACACCTTTTTATTAAACTGATGAAGGAATGATTTAATTCCGAAAACATCTTCTTTAAAATAAAGTTTTAAGCTTTTAATAAGTATTTTTTATACCTTTATACACACGAAGATCACGTACTTTGTATTCAACAGGTATACTAGCCACTCCTGGATATCTCCACTTCACGGTTTTGTTCCAGTTTTACTTTTAATATTATATTGTGATACTTACCTTGCCTCTTATCATTGCCTATTTCTAAATACAATGTGTAACTAGAAAAAACAACCCGAATAGAAGTAAAGCTGAAATACATAAAGCACATGGTGCCTGGAAAAATTATATCAATCTTATCACCAATTTATTTGACCTATACATGAAACGTAAATTAAAAACTGTCGACAATAGTAATTAAATGATAATATAAAGATTTATTTGAAATATATGCTTCCGCAACTGACGCGATGATGAAAGAATCGAATGAGCTTATAAAGAAATCGATAAGGGCAAGAACGAAGCTAAAACATCATTAACAATGATTACAATAATTGTTAATGTTGATCCAATGTTAATTGATTTCCAAATACGTTAAAAGCATCAATAATTATCGATGACTTAAACGATTTTGAAAATCAATTGGATGATGGAAGGCCTGAAATCGGAGATTGGAGATGTGGTATCACAAATAATAAACATTTAAAAATAATAAAGAAAAAGTTAATGAATATCCTGTACGATAATACGATGTCCTATACTGATCGTTGATTTCGAATATTGTAACGACTATTACCTCAGGGTAGGGACATGGGGTAGAAGATTGGGCAAACAAAATAAATCGAAACAAGTGCGTACGGCACTCAGTTGGTTGTTGGAGAGCTAGGTCGTTTATAAGTTGAAGATATGGGGGTTGGATTAGAGCAACTACAAAAAAAAAGAAATAAAGGAGTACTTATACAAATCTTTGGACAAACAAAATGAAAATAAACCAGAAACATCTCTAGGAATTTAATATAGGGCGCCACTTGAGGTGCCTAATTATACCTATTACAACCACTAGTTGTAACTAGGGAAATAATTATAAAACATCAAAAATATATCTTTTTTCAAATAAAAATCAAAATAGATGAAAAGAAACAAATAAAACGTTTATTTTTGTCTCAAACAAACAGTTATCAAAAATATAGATTTCACAAGAACATATTATACAATTTAATCCAAATAAATAAAAACTTACATGTTATTTATTTACATAAAAGATTACTACAAAAATTTTAAATGGTTTCTAGGTTATATACCTATGGCCAATTTAGATTAACAAAATTTTATGGATATCCTTTTTATGAAAATATTATTGAATTTAGCCTCTACGACAAAAATAATATAAAACTTTAATTATACAAATTCTTTTATTTTAATGAAAGCAATTATTAAAAATGTCTTTATAACTTGAAAAAAAATAATATATTAAAAGTTACCTCATTTCTCACATGTTTCACTTAACTTTGAAAAGGAAAAACTTGCTACATCTCTGGGAAGCTACTTGGACAGATTCTCAAAATTGAAAACAGGAAACCATTTCTGTACTCAGGCAGGAACGATTTAAACAGGAACTTGGTGGAGAAATCAAGCTGACGACGGGAACATTCCACATCATACCTTTCAAAAATTGCCAGTTTCTATTCAAATCCAATGACCACTCCGCCAAAACCGCTTATGCAAAGCATAGAGTATTATCATTTTAACTAGTCTTAAGACATTACTAAAAAATTAAATCGACTCTTCGATTCACAATTGCCCCAGCATTACATATCCGCAAAAGCGTCTACCACCGTTTCAAATCTGTTCTTCCACCTACATTGTAACACGTCTGCCCCATTTGAAATCTATTCGTCACTCCCATCTACGTAAATTTTACAAATTCGACGCCAAATAAAATTTCCCTTTTGCGTCTACAAAGCCTAAACAAACAAATATCCCCTTGTTATTCGTTCCTAACGATGAAAGACAAATAAAACCTCTTTTTTATATTAGAGGGCATCATGCAATATAATCCCTTCATGCGACAAAACACTTGTCGAAATAGATATAACATAATACAAATTAACAAAATAGCACGTAGTTTTCAAACCGGAGTTCTACCTGACTTTGTAACAGAGATAAAAAATATTTCTAGCGTTATTACGCATTTAAAAATCTCGTCAAAAAAACTTGAAATATTTACAACATACATTTAACTTCGTCGAAATATTTTTAAAAAAAACTTCCTATATTAACGATCGTTTTCTTGATAAAAACAACCAGGGTGTATTACAGAAATCTAAAATATAAAGCGCTACAATATCAACGAAATAAATGAATTGACCATGGATATACAATATGCTATAAAGAACCCAATATTCTATGATATCGAAAGAGTTTACAAATTCCACGAATGACATACATAAGGGTATTTCCTATACTTTTAGATTTTTCATTAATTATTTTCATAGTTAAAAAAATATTCTTCACATTCTAAAAAATCACATCTGGAATCATGAATTCAGCTTGGTCCTTTACCTGATAGATAACTAGTTTTGATATTAACTATTAACGTCTACACAACTTTCTTATGTTGGTGCATATCTTCGGTGATCTACTTAATTTGCAGAAAGTTACTCTGAATAAATGCACGGTCGTTCCGCCTAATATGTGATGTCCTGTTCTTTAAAAACAATGTTCTTCGACCCTCATGAGTTCTTTTGCCTGATATCTTCCCTTGCAAAATCAGCTGAATTAGTTGGCATTACACATTACGTGATTTAAGTATGACATCTTGTTGACAAAATGAATTGAAATTCTGAGCATGCGGCAATAACACCACATTTCGAAAGCTTCAAATTTTCATTATTCGCTCCAAATTGGTGCTATATTTCATTGTTTCTAAATAAAAGAATTTTCTTTCGTACCTTGTTAATGCTCTCATAGTTTCCAGCTACAGGCAGCGAACCAGCATGCATCAAAAATGTATAAATGGAGAGAATATATCGGAAAAGTTGAGAACATCGGCTATCATTACCATCATCAACCATATAGCAAAAGAGAGCTAAATACACATGTAAAAATTACAGAAGAATGAATAGCAGTGTTAGGCACTATTTTGGTAGTTTATGGAAATTTAATAAAAACAGAATGGGGGGAGAATACAGTGACATGGAGGCTAAACAACAGGCTGGTAGATCGACTATTGACCTCCCTTTAGAATTACCCCACTTATCAAAAAAAAGGACACTAAACCAAGCAATATACCTCCAACACGTAGATCTTCGAAAAGCGTACGACAATTAAACCAGAACTAGAACTATGAGAAGCTTTTGAAAAAAACAAATATTAACGTAATTTTATTCAAGGCAGTGCAAGAACAGAAAGCTAACACGAGCAGAAAGAAGATAGGCCAAGAGATATCCAAAGAGTTTGTGGTAGACATATTACTCAAGATGAGGCTATTTGCCCCCGACTTTGTTTAAGATCTTCTTGGAGCAAGCGCTGAAGAGTGGAGAAGGAAATGTAGTTGATGGAAACCCATCTTAACGACACATTGTACACACTATACTTTGCAGATGACCAAATAGTCTAGGATTAGGACTACTAAGATCTAGAATATATGACACGCAAACTTATTCAGGAATATTAGAAATGGGGCTTAGAAGTAAATGTCAAAAATACTGTATACATATGTATAGGAGGAGAAGAACAAATCATATGTAACTGCAGTAAATTCTGGACTGGGAGAGAGAGATCAGCTGTCCCATTGCTGCTTAACCTAAGACGAGAATGTGTTCATCAGCCAATAGCATAATTAAAATTAGAAGTTAAAAATATTTTAGCTACATTAAATATTGATCTGAAAGTAAATGAAGACAAAACAAAATATATGGTAGTTTCAAAAAAAAAATAACGACAAAAAGGTGAAATATCACTTTAGATGATTATAATTTCGAAGTGGTTAAAGAATTTTAAAACGCGAATAATGGCGGGAAACAAATTTTTCTTTGCAGTGTAACATCTAAGGTGGGCCGCACACAGAAAGAGCAAAACTGTTTTAGTCAAAAACGTTTTTGACTAAACGAGTCTGATGCTGATGTTTTCATATAAATGAAATGAGCTGACGCACACTGATTAGTCGTGTGTCTAAATCATGTTTAGGCTCATTTAGTTTTAGTCAGTCTGTTTGATGTTGATTACCGGATCGTCGTTTTGTGTCGAAACATTTCAATGTACGCAGACACAACATGTTTTTGGAATCCCCTTCTTGAAACCGCTCGCGTAGTCAACAAGAAGCACATGTGGAAACAACGATATTTTGCTTGTTTATATTGTGTGTATCATGGAAGTGGACGCAGAAAAATTAATTGTACTGATTGAGGCCAGACCCCTTATATAACTATCAATTAAAAGATCATCGCAATCAAAATTTTAATCACAAAGACTGGAGAGTTTTTTCAGCAGTTCTTTTCTTATTTATAGGATTCACCCAAGATTGTCTTTTATTTTGCGTTTTTCGTCCTGTAGGAGGAACCACTGCCAGAAAACTAGTGCAATTTCGTCGTTATCTGTCTGTCTTTAATAAAACTGATTTCAGTATGGTTTGTGCAAACATTTTGTTTCTCTTGAAAACAAAATGTTTCTTTTGGAAACAAAAACGTTTTCGTTTCAAACAAAAACGTTTTTGACTAAAACAGTTTTGCTTTTTCTGTGTGCGGCCACCCTAATAAGGTCAAAAATTCTCTCACGAGAATATAATATATTTGTACGATGAGAAGACCTCTAGGACTGCCTAGAAAAAAGGGAAAAGATGCAGTCAGAGGGGATTTGAACTGAAAATGGAATGAAACAATGGAAAATAGTGGCACAGTCCTCAAATATTTATCTATATTAATGTCTAAAAAATAAACAAATAAGAGCTATTATCATTCAGGTACCAATTATTATCATAAAAGATAAGAAAGTAATTAAAGGTTTAGCTACTCACAGACTTCTAAATTCACAGAGTTCGGTCGTTCGGTGTGAGGTGAGAATTACAGTCGATCACATAGGCAACAGCTGCAGGATTAGTACCGTATCACAAATAATTAAACTGGTCGTTTGTCCAAACTGCTTCAATAGGAACAACACTAAAATTCGATCCAATATGGCTGCTAATTTCTGTTTGATTTCCGATCTATAGGCGGCAGGCGGCATGCATCCAGGTATCTGGCTAGTGAACGACCATACGTATTTTAGCTATTACACAGGGAATGCTCTGATAGACACTTTAGTTACTAATTTGATTTGAGGAATGTTGAACAAACGAGTTTTACTTAATGATCTTTATTTCACCTTTTTAATAGTACACCTTGCCCGTTGAGGACTTGAAGAGAAGTTAAGTACATTTTGCGCTGTGGCTATATGCGCACAAGCGTCAGACACAGGGCCATCTCGATGTTAAAAATTAAATTATTAATAACCGACAAACATGGATGGCAAAAGTAAAAGCAGCAAAGACTCACGAAGAGTTGTAACGCCATCAATAATGATGATGAACTACAATAATAACAATTGTAATACAAATAAACATCGACCGAATTACAGATCACGACAAATAATAAGAAGAGCACTATAGACCAACCAATGAAAAGAAGACTTAGAGGATTATGCCTAGAATACTTAAGATATTGGCAGTGAACCATTAATGTATAGTCCCTAAATTAAACCCTTTCTTTGCATCATTTTCACTAACGATTTTATGTATTTATTGAGTAGATTCTAAAATGCAATAAATAAATAAAAAAAATATTCTTTGTAGTCTTAATACATATAAAAATATGTCTTCTAGAAATGAATGCTAATACAATGAGTTAATGTTTGTATTGAACAAACCAGAATCATGATTTGATAAATCACAACAATTTGAAAATCCCTCGTATACGTTAGTTTTAGAAAACGGCGTAAGGTCCAATAAATATTTATAGTTTTGAACAAAACAGGGTCACTCTTTGCATTTTATAATAGACTTCCTGTTTTCTATATTTACTTTTGTACGAAAATTACCTGTCACAACACTTTTGAACCTTTGTATCATTCATCTTCGCTTTCATTGTTATAAAAAGAATATTAAATAGATCTCACGCTGTTTGTAGTTGTTGAGATCAAGAAAGATTATAGAAACGTTAAAAATATATAGTTGTAAATAAAAAAAGTAAATTTTTAAAGTTGAAAAAAGAAGGTAGTCATCTAATTTTTAGTAAAAACTGTCATTTAACACTTCACTGGTCAGTTATTAAAGAACAGTGTGAAGAAATGGAAACCTATGAGAAAAAGTACGATGCGTTCAATATGCACAAAAAAGTAAAAGAGATAACAGGAAGCATAATGTCTAGATGTTAACCAAGAGGTACATGCCTCTTTATAGATTTTGAAAAGGCCTTTGACAAAGTACGCCACAATAAACTCAAAGAAATCCTGGAGGGTAAAAACATCGACAATAGAGACATACAAATAATATTGTACTTGTAAATAACAATATCTGTACTGGAATCAGCGAACTAATAAATAAATAGAAGACCAAACATCGGACGAAATAGAAATACGTAGAGGAGTACGACAGGGTTGTATATTGTCACCGTTCTTATCAATGTTATCAATAACATTCGATATGCTGACGATACTGTGATATTGGCAAGAACAGCGGAAGACCTACAACATCTAGTTGAAAGTATGAATGAGATATGTTATAACTACGGCATAAGGATGAACGTCAAAAAACCATATATATGACCTTCAGTAAGAATCCAATACATGACACTAGTATCGCAATGAACGGTACCCAACTCGAAAAAGTTAGCGAATACAAATACTTGGGAACCCTCATCAATGAAACAGGTGACCAAAATCACGAGATAAAAAGACGTATTGAAATTGCCAGATCTACCTTTATAAAAATGAAAAAATTATTTTGTAATCGTGATATTAGTATTCATCTACGAACTAGAATGTTAAAATACTATGTATTCAATACTTTGCTTTACGGTGTTGCGGCATGGACTCTTAAACAGAGGAATATTAAAAATCTTAAAAGCTTTGAGATGTGGTGCTACCGCCGTATACTGAAAATCAGTTGGGTGGATAAAAATACAAATGAAGATAAATACGCAGAATAAATAACGATCCAGAAGTTATACTGAATATAAAAAAGAGAAAACTTAAATACTTAGGCCACCTGATGAGAGGAAAAAAGTATACATTCCTACAAAATATACTGCAAGGAAAAATCCAAGGACGCAGAAATTCAGGCCGTAGAAGAATGTCCTAGATGAGAAATTTAAGAGAGTGTTTTGGCTGTACCATTAACGAATTATTCAAAACAGCAGTAAATAAAATTAGAATCGCCTTAATGATATCCAATCCCCGATAGGAGAGGCACTCAAACAAGAAGGAGAAAGTCAGATGGCTGGAGTCTTATAATCTTCACGGATTAAAAATTTCCTAAATTAAAAAACTTACAAAGCCACCTTATATATTATAATCCTAGTACAACTATAAAACCAGACATTTACAAACACAACTATAACAATTAATATAAAAGTAAAAAAGTGAAGAAAAACATCTCGTTATATATAAAGCGTAATACATACTTGCAATTCAATCAACAGTACGTAAAGCTTTTGAAAGATCTGGCAATCAAATTCTTTTTGTTCATCATTCCACACATTAATTTAATTTAATCTGCAATCGCTTCATGAGAGGAAAGATTTTTTTGAATGGTTACATTGTCTTTTTGACATTTAATTATTTTTTCCAGAATAGATTCAACCCTAATTAATTTAATTTCCCTTTCAAATATTTTCGTAAAACGTAGTAAGTGGTATATAGATTTGGGCAAATATTCAAAATGCATATATTGGATATTTTATGCAAATATCTGGTGATTTTGCATATTTATTTAAAAAATTGCATAAAATGCAAAAATTTCAATTTACTTCGAATTACGGATTTTAAATAATACTTATCTAACCGTAGATAATGGTATGACTAAGTAACTGGACATTTCAATGTCCATTTTATTTCAATACTTCAGTCTTCAATATTACCGATAGGACATAGATACTACCTAATATTCTTGGTGTTGTTATAGCAGGTAACCGATTAAAATCCTGTAATAAAAGAGTGTTTTAAAAAGTTCATTGTATGGGCTATGAATAGACTTGTCCTTTTGCAAATCATTTTATTCTCAAAAGTAAAAGTGAAAAATATTGTAAATTGAATATTCCAAGGGAAACAACTTTAAGGTGAAACCATTTCAACGTATGGTACTCGTCAGTAATAGATAATATAAAAACTAATATTAGTGACAATTACTTCTACAATTCTTTGATTCGACGCAAAAATATTATTTGCTATAGTAGAGCCCACATTTATAAACTAAGCAGGAATAAAATGGGCAGGTCACGTGGTATGATTAGAGGATGACAGAGTATTAAAGACAGTTTTTTTGAAAGACCAGATGGTAAAGATCAGTAGGCGGACCGAGAAAAAGATGGAAGGATGATGTTGAAGCCGATTTATCTAGAATTGGGGTACAACAATGGGAAATAGAAGCGCAAGATCATAGAGGATGGAGGGCGATAGTGGATGCGGCGAAGACTCACCCTGAGTTGTAAAGCCAGTGAAGAAGAAGAAGAATTAAATATATCGGCAATTTCTAAAGAGTTACACAAAGCTCATATTACCTCGATACGTAAAATGGAAGATAGAAAAACATGCTACAGCTACAGGGGCTGGGGCGTTAGTGAGACAGCATGTATGGGATGTGATTAATTGAAAATACTAAAAAAATATCTGGAAAAACTGTTCTCAAATAAAATCTGAGATGATTCGGCAGGATTTACTGCAGGAAGATCCTGCATACACCTTATATATATATATATATATATATATATATATATATATATATATATATAATATATATATATATATATATATATATATATGTTGAAAATTGTCTAGGTGAATATCAAGCAGGTTTCAGAGCAAACAGATCGGTAACTGACCAAATTTTTACAATGAAAACAAATTTTAGCTAGCTCATATGAATTCAACCTAACAGTACACATGCTGTTTATTGATTTTAGAATGGCATATGATACTATAAAAAGAAATAAAGTATATGAAGCACTAGAATATTTTGAATTTCCACCAAAAATAGTAAGACTGACTAAATGCATACTCAATGATACTAAAAGTAAAGTCATGTTAGAAGGACGGGTTTCGGATAGTTTTATCACCAATAGAGGTCTGCGACAAGGTGATCCGTTTATCAACAGATTTTTTCAATTTGATCTTAGAGAAGATTTTACGAGAATGTAACATCTACACTAGACATCAATGTGTAGCATATGCAGATGATGTTACCTTAATAACAAGGAGACCTGCAGAATTAAGAGAAATCTTTATTAGAATAGAGAGAATAGCCAGAGAATATGGTTTAGAAATAAACGAAGAAAAAACAAAATATATGGTGATGAGGGTAACGAAAATCATCTAGGAGAGTCCTTTAAGGTACAAAGCCCAAGTAAAGAATATAACTTTGAAGTTGTTAGCCAATCGACAACTTGGGAGTGACACTAACAAATAGGAACGAAGAGAACCAAGAAATCATAAAAAGAATGGCAAAGGTAGTAAGAGTGCTGGGAGCCTGACTAAGATACTGAGGTCGAAGAAAATATCCAGAACAGCAAAAAAAAACGAATATATACAACAGTTATCCGACCTACAGTACTCTATGCTAGCGAGACCTGGACACTAAATAAAGATATGGAAGTAAAATTAGATAGATGGAACGAAAAATTCTTAAAGGATATACGGAGGTGTAAAAGAGGGAACATCTGGCGAAGAAGAACGAATGAAGAAATAATGCAAATATATGGACAACCAAAAATAACAAGACTCGCGAAAATTCAAAGATTAAGATGGCTCGGGCATATAGCAAGAATGAAGGAAGGAAGAGTTCCCAATGAATTAATAAACACGGAGACTGGTACAAAAGAAAAAAGAGCCGCCCCCGAAGAAAATGGCTGGAGTCGCAAAAGAAGATCTGAAGTCGCTGCAGGTACAAGATTGGAAAAACTTAGCACAAGATAGAAAGAAATGGAAGAAAACCGTGAAGCCTTGGGCCTTTGAGGCCTGTGAGCTGATCTATATATATATATATATATAATATATATATTATATATATATATATATATATATATATATGTATATATATATATATATACATTCCAACAATTAATTCAGAAAAGAAGGACAAAAAATAGACTGGTACATCAATTTGGCTAAATCGTACAGGATGATGTTGATAGAAAAGGCATTGAGGTATCAATTGTCCGAAAATCTTTTAAGGTCTTTAAAATCTTTATACCGGAATGATGGCATCTCCTCATTTTGTTCGTATTTCTGGCTGAGGACAGCTACAGGAGAAACATCATTACACATTAGAAAAATATTAGGGTTTTGATACTTAGGATAGAACCTTGGAATATAGAATATAGGATTAGAAAATAATGGTAACGTGATAGAACAAGTTGAAAAATATCAGTACTTGGGAACTTTGATCAATGACACCAATGATCATACTGCAGAAATATACAGGCGAATAGAGATTGCCAGATCAGCATTTATACGAATGAAGCCACTCCTAATGTGCAAAAATCTAAAGGACTTTGGAGATCAGACTACCTACCATTCGCTGTTATATATTTTCAATATTATTATATGGAGCTGAGACTTGGACATTAAAAAAATACAATTTAAAAAGAATCATCATTAATTGCTATTTAACTGGGAATAAGCCACAAATAAAGATAAAAATACGTTTATTGACGTTTCAATTTCCACTTCGGAAATCGTTCTCAAAATACAAACAGTAAATTAAACAAATTTTGTTAAAAAAAAAATTGTTTAATTTACTGTTTGTATTTTGAGAACGATTTCCGAAGTGGAAATTGAAATGTCAAAATATGAAATTTTGAGACTCATAATACACGGAAAGATTCAAGGAAGAACTCATGGTTGAATAATCGATGTGATTGGTATCAATGCAGATCTATTGATTTGTTTAGAGCAGCAAGTTCAAAAATAAAAATATCCACTATGATTGCCAATCTACGTAGGGAGACGGCACTCTAAGGAGAAGATATTACAATTGAAAAATAGCGCGCAGTAATATTTTGATTTTTAAATGCTTTGTTACTTGTGGTGAACATTGAGGTAAGAACTAAAACTTAACCAAAACATCGGAAAACACAACAAAAATCAAGAGGCGGAAGTTAAGAGATGATAAATAATGTCTATTCGGGAGTTCTCTTTTGTTTTGTTTTTTTGTTATATTCGAAGTTTTTTGGGGAGGTCATATTATTTTTATAAATTCTAGTACAACTGAGGTAAAAAGTATCGATTATTAAAATTTTTCTGTCCAATTAAAAGTCCTATATAAATATCTTTGTAAACTATTGCCCTAAAACCAGTCAACAATTCATTTAAAAATCGAGTATAAAACCTTTATCGCTTTATTACATTTAAAGTAAAATTTTTAATACTATTTAATTCAGCGAAAACTTCTGTTTTAAAAAAATTTAATCGCTTTGATGTAGCCAAAATAATATTTTAAGCTTGAAATTGTATTATTAATGAATAAAAAATAGCATGGTTAATTGATATCGTCATAAAATCATATAAAAATAAAGATGTTAATCTTCTAATTGAGAAATTCCTCCTTTTAATTATTTGATAACCACTGATAGATATTCCGATCCAAATAAATTGTTAAACGGACAAAAAAATTGCACCACTTTTATCAAATACGTCAACATCCTTACCTTACGTAATCCGCACGCCAAAATTGCCGTCGCTAATAACTGGCAATATCTGATGTTGTTTTTTCAGCAAGCACAAAACGTCGTCAATCAAGAAAGCATGTCCGCAATGCAATCACACGTCACAGCCACCTTCGTCGGCATGTACGGATATCGCTTTTGAATCGAAACATCGAATACACCACGAGCTCTACGTCGATCAAGTCGCTCTCGTTAAGAGCTTTTGGCGGTGTTGTCGCATTTCCGTCGAATTTTCTGGTAAATATCATCTAAATTATATATCAATTGAATCGGTCGTTTAAGAAATAAGTGAAATACACAAGTCAATGACTTTTATGGTTTCTGCACATATATAGAATCAGTATACGTCATTTTAGAACAAAATCGAGATGAAAAAACGTTTGGTTTATCTTTGAAACAGCTTGCAAAGTTTTCTGCCGTCCTAACATGAAAGGTCCTATCTGCAAAATTTGGTAAAATGACTTTATTGGCTCACGGCATTCGTAAACATATTATTTATGTATGTACAAAATGAAATTGTCCTATAAGCGTCTTAAGTGCCTTATTATCTACCTAAATGTTTGTCCTAACTGACTAAGAAGCCATGTTCACTAACATAAATTGTCCTATCTCACATATACTAAGAAAAATTGTCCGTTTTGACTTTAAAAATGCAGTTAGGACTATTTAAGCTAGTATTTTATACTGAGCGGCATTATTTAGGACAATTTTTGCCTAGTATGATATAAGCATGTGTGTAACATAACTTCAAATAATTAATTAAAAAGGGTATTTGTTTTTGTCAGACATTGGGAATACTCTCATGCTTTTTGGTATTTTAAGTAAATATATTGTGAGAAATGGATGAAGGGTAATTTTAATAATGTTACCTTAGGTATAAGCAATAACTGATCGTAATTATTGTTTGTAGTAGTAGCAAAAAATATAGACGCACATGCGTCTATATTTTCTGATTGTAGCAATGCAGCATGTCGTAGCCAGAACAGCGATAGGTGTAAACGTATGGTATTTAGCCAAAAGCGAGAATGATCCAGATTATGCACCTAGGACGTCCAATAAATTCGACAATAATATAAATGGAAATGAGTCGGATTCTAGTTTCGAATCTAACTATTATCATTTATGTTACATATATTAGGATGTAAATTGTGTACAAAGTTTTAAAACTTCTTCTTCTTTTTATATAGACATGACTCTGTCTGTTTTTCAATGTACCTCCAGTAAGTTGCCGTTTCATCGTTTTCGTGGTCTTCCTACTGATCTCATCGTTTTCGTGGTCTTCCAACTGATCTTCTTCTTATTGGGGAATCGTCTCTTGCCGTATTTACTACTCTATTTGTTGTCATTCGGATTGTATGATCGTTCCATTCTACTCTTCTATTTCTTACAAAGTTTTTAATATCCTTACTTTGTCTGATGTACCTCACCTTGCATATACATTGTATCTCTGTACTCTGTATCTTATCTTAGCTCTATCCCATAGTGTTTTGCCATCAATGGTTCTAAGTGTTATAATCTCTTCTGTCTCTAATATCCTTTTTGTCCTCTCTGTGTCAGGTCTTGTTTCTGCTGCGTATGCCATTATTGGTCTGATGACTGTTTTGTAAATTTTGTCATTCATTTCTTTTCCGATATTTTTATTTCTACATATTGTTTTATTCAGGCAGCATGCGGCACTGTTTGCTCTATTCACTTGATCTTCCACTTCAGTTTTGAGCTTTCTGTAGCTAGATAATGTGATGCCTAGATATTTAAACTCCATCACTTCTTCTAATGTCTTACCTTCCAGCTCCAATTTACATCTTAGTAAATTTGCTGTTGTAAGCATGCATTTTGTCTTTTTTTAGGAAATTAACATATTTCTGGCGATTATATTAAATTGGTGCAGCATAAGTTGTAAATCATCTTCACTTTGAGAGACCAGTATTGCGTCGTCTACATAGTAGATTATTTTAAGTTGTTTTTCTACCATTTGGTATCTTTTTTTAGTTACTTTTTTTATTATTTCATCCATAATCAGGTTAAATAATAAAGGACTCATAGAATCTCCCTGCCTTATCCCATTGCCAGTTACAATAGGGTCGGTTAGTTCTTCTTCTACTTTTACTTTTATTGTGTTTTTTTGGTAGATATTTTTGATCGTTTTGATTATTCCTGGCGATATCTCTCTTGCGTACAGTAAGTGGATAACGTCTTAGTTTAACCCAGTCAAATGCCTTTTTAAGGTTCACGAAACATAGATATGCCGGTTTGTTGTATTCTAATGATTTCTCTTGCATTTGCCTCATTATAAATATAGCGTCGATACATAATCTTCCCGACCTAAAACCTTGTGGTTCTTCAGCCAGTGTTATAATTTCATTCAGTTTATTTGTTATCACTTTGGTTGTTAATTTTAGTGTTGTGTTTTATAAATTAATTCCCATTCCCTTGATCTTCATTCTTGAGGAATTCTATTTTGTGTTCTATTATTTTATAAAACTTAGTATAATAAAATTAAAAGTGTTTAGTTAATTTGAATTTTAGTTTTATTTAGGAAAATTTCAGTAAGTAACACAAAAAAACGTACTTCAGATACACTAAGCTAAATTGTCCTAAGTGGCAATATAATCAAAAATCGACTAATCTGGAAAGAATAAAACAAAATTCTGACTAGCAATTAAATTCTATTCTCTGACATAATATATAAAAAAAAACATAAGGACTTCTTTAAATTACCAAGCGTTATACAATGAAAAGAAACAAAAAGTTTTGTAAGTGATGAAAACGAAGCTTTGAAAAGAAAGCCTAAGCAGAGCTATTGTTAAAGACCGGAATTTTTGTTTGTTTTTACCAATTTTTTGCATATCTGACATATTTTGTATAAATTTTATATTTTTACAGGAAATTGCATGTATCTGCATATTTTTATATAAAAAAATGTACAATGCCGATATTTTCTGAATGTGTTGACCTTTTCTCGAAATTGTTTATTCAAATAATACCAATGGGCGTCCACAGGATCAAAACTAGATGGGGCAGATTTGAGAAATAAAAAAATTGGTTAGATAAGCAATAATAAATATAGACGTAAATTGAGAGTCTTCACTGAGAGGGGAAAGGGGTTTCCCTCAAAAAAGTTTTGAATATAACGTTTTTTAGCCAAAAGTATAACTCAAGGCCTTTATATAAAAATGAAGGAAACTAAATATAATTTAAATATTTAAAAACTATTTTTTTACAAGTTTATTTCGTCCTGGATAAGCCTTCGATTTGTGAAGCAAGATAAATTCTCTGTTCCTAAGCACAATTTACAGTGATCAATTCTAAATTCTTGTAAAACTTGTATGAAGCAAGATAAATTCTCTGTTCCTAAGCACAATTTACAGTGATCAATTCTAAATTCTTGTAAAACTTTTTCTACAAACTCTTCCTTTTTTGGTAATATTTGTTTCCGATGAATGCTCATTTGAGCTAATCCATTAAGGTGATCTTCGACCATTATACTCCGTAACCATTTTTTTATTCTTCGAAGACAGCTGAACGACCTCTCCACTGTATATGTAGTGCAAAGCAATGTTACGAGAATTTTCCGCAATTTTTTTGTTAACGGATAAAAAGTAGTGGATGCTCGTAACAGTTCAAATTCTTCAAGGTGTTGAAGTTGTCTAACTTATTATTAAGGCCGTTTTTATTCCACTGTTCTACCCATACTTCTAGCTCTGCATCTATTCCATCTATTTCATAGTGGTTTAACGATTATCTCAGGCATCAATTCGAAAATTACACAAGTCTTGGAAAACACCCTTACTCGATTCTTTTTCACGGAGAGGTAAATCATGAAAGCCTGAAAAGACGAGACATAAGATAACTGAACAGAAGACTTTTCTGTTAGTTTCTATTGTTTTGATCACAAACTCGTTGATATAAATGTCAACTGGTTTCGCTCATAAAAAAAGGTTCCGCAGCCTCGCTAGCCATCTTATCGTATTGATTTTTTGCATGACCTTTGAAACATGTGTGGACATCTTTGTATTTATTTAAAGGCCCTTATCATAAATGACCCCGATGTCAACGGGCTATAAAAAAGTTTCTTTTTAAATGTACAGCATCTCCCACAAAATCATAATCTGTAGGCGGCACCCAAGTTTCTTTCAGTTATTTCATTTTTTTGGAACTGACAGCGTAAATACACTTGACGCATATCTATTAATATCATAAATGTGGTCATAAGTATGTTCTTCTTCTTCTATTCCCTGTGCTTTATAAATAGGCTTAATGCCTGTTTTAATCGGTTTTTAGCTTCAATTTACGTTATCTGACCATCTTTTTCTCGGTCGTCCCAATGATCTTCTTCCATTTGGCGATTTGTCTCTTGCTATTCGTACTATTCTATTTTCTGTCATTCTTTCGATGTATTGATCCATTCCACTGTTCTTCTTTTGGTCCACGCGTTTATTTTCTCTATACCACATCTCGCTCGCATTTCCTCACTTCTTACTCTGTCTCTTAGAGTTTGGTTTATTATTTTTCGTAAGACTTTCATTTCTGTTGTGTCCTGCAGTCTTTGTGTTTTCGCTGTATCTGCTCTTGTTTCCGCTGTGTACGACATAATCTGTCTTATTGTTGATTTGTAATACTCTGGTTTTCGTTTCTGTTGTGAGGTATTTGTTTCTCCAGCTTGTTTTGTTGAGACATCCTGCTGCTCTGTTTGCCATGTTCACTTGTTTTTGTACTTCTTCTTTCACTTTTCCGTAGCTTGACAGTTTTATTCCTAAGTATTCAGTTTCCATCACTTGTTCTATTATTTTGTTATTTACGACTAGTTTACATCGTCTCGGTTCCGCTGATATCACTATCGCTTTAGTTTTCTCTGTTGAGATCACCATTTTGTATATGAGCGCCGTATCTTCGAATTCTTTAATTAATCTTTGTAGGTCATCTTCATTTTCGGCTGTTATTATGGCGTCGTCGGCGTAACATATTATCCTTATTTCCTTTTCTCCCATTCTATATCCTCTTCTTTTTTTAACTTTCTTTATGATTTCATCCATTATCACATTAAATATTAATGGGCTCAGCGAATCTCCTTGTCTAATGCCAGTTTTATATTTTATAGGTTGCGATAGTTTTCCTTTACATCTTACCATAGCTATGTTATCTTTATATATATTTTCAATGGTTTTTACTAAATCAAGTGATATTCCCTTTTCATATAATAAATGTATCGCGTTCCGAATTCTCACTCTATCAAACGCTTTCTTCAAATCTATCAGACACATATATGCTGGTTTGTTGTATTCCAGCGACTTTTCTTTTATTTGTCTTATTATAAAAACTGCATCCGTGCACGATCTTCTTGTCCGAAATCCTTGCTGTTCCTTTTGCAGAGATATTCGTTCGTTTATTTTTTGTCGCTATTATTCTTGTTGTCAATTTGAGTGTTGAATTTAAAAGATTTATTGCTCGATAATTATTGGGGTTTTTCTTATCTCCTTTTTTGAAGAACATCACCATGATCGCTCTCCTCCATTCATCTGGTATTCTGTTCGTAGTGATTATTTTATTATTAAGAAGTTGCAGTTGTTGTACAAGGTAATCACCTCCATATTTTAAGAGTTCATTTGGTATTTGGTCTTCTTCTAGTGACTTTCTATTTTTTAATTTGTTTATTCCTTCTTTCACGCGTTTTTCTTCGTTTTTTTTAACCATTTCTCTCAGGAAGGCCACCCTTGTATCCTCTTGTATGTGTTCATCAGTATCTAAGGACAATAACTCGGTATCTGATACTTCTTTGTCTTTCTTATTTTCTAAGGGCCGACCTGTTGGAACATCTGAACTAGTTGATGTGCTTATTCGGTGATACTCGGACCATTAGAAATGGTCCGAGTGAAGTTCTGTATCCTCTTGTATGTGTTCATCAGTATCTAAGGACAATAACTCGGTATCTGATACTTCTTTGTCTTCCTTATTGTCTAAGGGCCGACCTGTTGGAACATCTGAACTAGTTGATGTGCTTATTCGGTGATACTCGGACCATTAGAAATGGTCCGAGTGAAGTTCTGAAGAACGAAATTAACACTGAGATACCTGGCACATAAAGCTTTCTTTATTTTTTCTGTCAGTTCTGCCAGTCAGAATCAAAATCATACATTAATTTCAACATTAATGTTTTTTTTTTAAGAAACTTTTCTTTTCTGCTAAGAAATAACACAAGTGAGTTGTTTAAAATAATATGTTTTAGTTAACTTGGTCTCTCTTGGAGATTTTCTTAACTTTATTTTGCTAACTACTTCTTCTCTTTCTTTCGTACAGCTTCAATATTCCGTGTCATATTCAAGAAAAATAAAGATATATTACAAAATTGGGAAGTTTCAGTATATACGTCGAAAAATTCATACAACATTGAAAGATATGAAAAGAAACGATACTTTGAAACTTTATAAGACCATGGCTGTTATAAAGATGCGGAACTTGAGTAATGACGCCAAAAAAGATGTAAAAAAATTGTAAACATTGAGTAATCAATATTTCGTGTACAGCTACACTCGCTTAGGAATCGCTCTCTTGCCTCTTTTGTAAATTATATCTTAATTTAAAACTTTTTTTCTCAAGTGATTTAACAAAGGAAGAAAAACATTTAAGTATGGCAACGCTGTCGTCCACCCCCTCTTCCGTAGCAAATAAGGTCTCTTGATACAATAATCCACCCTCGCTAGGGCAGGGGGTGCACGGCTTTTGGAATATTTCACCAATTTTCTGCGCTTCCCACTGCCCTATTGTGCTACATAAAATCTCAAATCGGAGTTCCTGTTTCGACTGCATGCGAGATCTTCCCGTACCGGGGAAAGTCGTTTAGTAGAAATTTGATGGGAATCCCGCTACAATTGGTAATCTCCAGGGGAGTTTATCTGATGTATAGTTGTGACAAACTAATCTATCTAATCCCTAAGCTATTTTACCTTTCCATATCATAAAATTATTTATATAAAAACTTCTAGATAAAAAAGAGCAGTTTATCCATACAGTACATTCAACCAACTTACGCCTCTAAATGATTGATAGAATTTTAACCTCAGAAATCTGAGGTTAAGCTAAGGTCCATTCGTTACCAAACACTCTGTACAGTGTGCCTGTAAAGTTCGTTTTACTGGACCTGGTGATGAGATATAGGTAAACCCTGAAACCGGTCGACCTTTTTGTACAAGAAACCGTTTTTACTATTAAAAAAAAGAGAGAAAATAAAAATCTTATTAGGACTTATTAAAATTACTTTTAGCGTTATTAATATACCGATTTATAGATGTAATGTATTATGTGTTAGAAGGCATGAATGCCGTATCATTTCTGTGTAAACGTTTGTGCTCCGGATACACAATATGATTTTTTCTAGATAGATTTTTTATCTATATCGTTATTAATCTATATCGTTATTAATCGATCTTTGAGTCTTGCAAAATACTACCTGTCACTGTCCTATATCTATTACATATGTATAATTCATTCAAGTCAAATTAGAATAAATATATTTTTTATGTGTACCCAAAATATCAATAATTACTCTCTCATAAGTAAAACATTTAGAGGAGATTTTTTTGGCCCCTTGTTTGAGAATATAATAACATCATTTTCTTTTGTAAGACTTCCTTTCTTAACAGTATTATGATATGGTTGTTGATATTGTTTAGCCCGGATTTTAGTGGTTTTGTTGAGGATCCAAGTAATTCTTATATTAAATTTCAGTAATCGATATGTCTTGTCGTATCTGAACTCGCTATTTCCCCTCTGTAGATAATATCGATTATCGATTTCTCGTTTAGGTGATATATAAAAATAACCGTGACCTTATTGAATATTTTCTAGAATAAACTTGTAAATATAGACTTGTTTTATTTATTAAGATTGATAACTTAAAATTACCATTATAGGTATCAATTAATTTAAAACGACCGGAAGAATTTTCTATTCTTGGATCCACTGTTGGAAATTTTTTTTTATGTCAAGACTTAAGGAACAAATTATTATATCTGCTATCATTTTATCAATAACTTAATTTACAAGCCGATTTGCTGCATCTTCTAGCATCAAACTTCGCTATATCTTTTCAATTTTCAATCTTTAGCCTTATATCAATTGGTGTATTGAGACAATGACATGACAAAACATGACATCTGACAATTTTGTGATCAATGTATCCCCCTTGAAACTTTTTGACCTTGAAATATCGTTTATTTTGTGAACATGCCATTTCTGTTTTTGGAATTCAAACATTAGCAGATGTTTGCAGCAATAATTATAAAAATGCAACTTCTATTATTATCCCAGAAAAATGCTTGAACAACTACATTTTCCAAAAACTTTAAGGACTGTAAAGAAGGAAAGTTGCTTAAGCCACAAAAATATTTAACTCTATACCACACTTTATGCTAAACATATTTTTAACACTCATTCTAAAAATATGACAGAGATTTACCTGACGAATCCAAATCTTCATTTGTGGCTTCATAATCCTGGTCAGTTTCACCGTACTTGTCAGAAAACGTCGAGCTCGTCTTCACCATCTGACAGCTGGACCGTCATTTTTGTGTGGCTGAAGCAAGTATGGCTCATGGCTCACATCTTCATTTAGTTTTACCTATACTTCATCTAATTTACATACCGACGCACGTTATTATCTACGTCAGAGATCGAAGTTGACATAGTCATCATCATCATTGGCTTTTACAACTCTTCGTGAGTTTTTGCCGCGTTTACTATTGCCTTCCATTGATTCCGATCTTGTGCTATTATTTCCCATGGCCTTACTTCCATCTTCTCCAGATCTTCCCTGACTGCGTCTTTCCACCTTTTTCTAGGCCTTCCTGTCGATCTTTTACCATCTGGTCTTTCCCAAAACACATTGCTAATCAGTCTGTCGTCATCACTCCGTACCACGTGGCCTGCCTATCTTAATCTATTGGCTTTTATGTATCTTACGATGTTTCCTTTCCCGAAGAGAGTCTCTATTTCATTGTTGTATCTGCTCCTCCATTCATTTGTCACGCTGTCCCTGCAAGGACCATATATAATTCGCAGGATTTTGCGTTCCCATACTAATAGCTTATTGATTTCTTTCTTTCTCAATGTCCATGTTTCACTTCCATATGTCACTGCTGGTCGTATTATGGTTTTGTACATTTGGATTTTGGCACGCCTTGAGAGAAGCTTTGGTCTCATTACATGTTAAATGACAAAGAATGATTTATTCCCCGCCAGTATTCGTATTTCAACCTCCCGTTCTCCTGTGTTTTCACTGGTAATTGTTGCTCCTAGGTATTTGAATTCTTTGACCACCTCAAAATTATGATCGTTTATGGTAATGTTTTGTCTTATTCGCTGTCGTTCCTTTTTTGATACGACCATGTATTTAGTTTTTTCTTCGTTTATTTTCAGGCCTACGCTTAGTTTTGCTTCTTCAAAGTTCGATACTATATCTTTAACTTCCAGTGTTGTCTATTCTACTGCATCTACATCATCTGCAAATGCGAGAATAATCTTTGCTCCTCTGGCAGTTATGTCTGGTTTGACTCTGTTATAGATTTTTCGCATTGCTTATTCCAATGCTAGGTTAAATAGTAATGGGGACAGCGGGTCTCCCTGTCTGAGCCCGGTGCTTATGCCGAAAGCCTTTGAAGTTTTGCCTCCTATTCTAATTTGTGCAAAGGAATTGTTGACACACATTCGCGCAATCATGGTCAGCTTCTTTGGTACCCCTAACTCCATCATTGCACTCCACAGTTTTAAGCGATCTATGGAATCATATGCTTGTTTGAAATCTATATATCTATATAAGATCTTGTGTACTTCTTTATTATATTCCCAATACTTTTCTAGCATTTGTCTGATAGTAAATATTTGATCGATTGTTGATCTTCCAGGCCTAAAGCCGCATTGGTAATCGCCAATAATTTCCTCTGTATATGGCAGTAATCGTTTTAGTACAACTGAAGCTAATATCTTATATGTAGTACCGATTAGTGAGATTCCCCTGTAGTTGCTACATGTATCCTTTCTGCCTTTTTTATGTATTGGCACGATAATACTGCCACTCCATTCTTTTGGCATTATTTCTTGTTCCCAGGCTTCTTTCATTAATTGGTGTATTTTAGTTCTAAGTTCATGCCCCCCTTTTTTAATCAGTTCTGCATCAATATTGTCTAGTCCCGGGGATTTGTCATTTTTTAGGGTTTCTATCGCCGTGATAATTTCTTCCAGGCTTGGCGGGGGTACTTCTATCTCGGCCGTTTGGTACTCACAATTTGCTTTATTTCCATCCGCGTCTACCTGGACATTTAGAAGACTTTCAAAGTATTCAGCCCATCTTTCGATTATTTTATTTTCAGCTGTAATCATTTGCTCATTTTTATCTCTCACAAAGTTCGGTGTTCTTATATATGCACCCTTTCTTATGTTTTCTTACTTCTTTGTAGAATTTTTGCTCGCTTCTGTGTTCACGTTCTACTTTTTCAATTTGTTGTTGTAAATGTTGTCTCTTTTTTCTCCTTACTGTTCTTCTGGCTAAGGCTCTCTCTCTCTGGCTAAGTTGACATAGTTGCCAAAGTATAAAAAAATCCTGACTCCATTTTAAATCAAATAGATCAGATAATTATTGCAAAAGTATCACCATCTCTTTACAACGACTATTTAAATTCTTACGTAACATTTTTGAAATAAAACACTAATTTAGTTCTAAAAAGAACATATATTTTATTAAATAGGTAAAAATATGAAACAAGAGGTATTCAATCTAAAGCTATTTTCTTGTGGCATTTTAAATTAATTACTATTTAACTGGGAATAAGCCACAATTAAAGGTTAAAATAAGTTTATTGACGTTTTAATTTCCACTTCGGAAATCGTTCTCTTTTCGAAGCGGGCTATGACGCCGATGATGTGCATCGGTATGTAAATTAGATGAAGTGTAACTGCCTAACCTATAACTAGATGGAAGCAGTGGAAACTTTTATCATGAGTTGCAGGCAAGTTTGGTACACATAGAATTAGTAATTTTCTCTTAATTTATGCTGAACCAAATACAAAATTTTGTTGATTAGGCAACTCTGTGTTTTCTTTTATTATCTTTATTTTTGTCAGTATGTAACTTTCTTTATATTTCTTGTTGTCTTTGATCTTTTACAGTCTTATTTCAGCCATTAAATCTAGAATCTCTTTGGTTATTCCGGAGTTTATTTGCTGTTTCTTAAGTTCTTTTGAGATATTTTCCAGATTTCTGCAATATCATCTTAAGCTCGTTCTATATCTTGTGTGAAACTTTATCTTTAACAATTTTTTCTTTTATTTTTTTTACAATGCTTATTCAGTCTTGTTGTACCTTCTTTTTTGTATAGTTTTGATAACGTGTCTTTTATTTTTCTTGTTTAGGAAAACATGGAAAACAGTAAAATAGTCGAAAAGTTTGTTATTTTGTTATAGTAATATTTATTTACACATGTCGATACAATACTGCTTTATATTACAAAATATGACTTGAAAAATCTACGTGAGCACTACATAATGATTATATTAATTCTTATTAACTATTTTTTAAAAACGTCAATGACTTTGCATATTACTGACTATTAAATAAAGTTAAAAAATTAAATTTTCTTATTTTTTTCATGACATGCGCTAAAAATCTAAACGCAGGCTAGAACATAAATAAACGCAGCGCGCAGGCTAGAACATAAATAAATATAATACAGAAGGTATTGGAATTTTTACAAGTGTATTATTTCTATCTTACTAATTGAAACGATATAGTACTTTAATGCAGCGACATTGTCTTTTAGACGTAAAAATAAAGACCAAAATATTATTATAAGTATATTTTAAAGAAAATTGTTTAAGTTGTTAGCTTTGATCTTTGTTTATGAATTATAAGTTTATAGTTACTAAAACGATGTAAGGGAACACTTTGAAGTACCTACTAATAAAAGGAACTGATAAAGTCGATTACGAGAATGAGAAAATTACAGATCTAGGAATTCATACAAATAACCAAAACAAATCATAAAGAACCACCTACCCCATATGGAAACAAAAAACTTTTGACAATTTCAAAAGAAATAAAAATCCAAGAAGTGATTAGAGAAACGAAAGAAATTTTTAAACATGGAGAAACAACATATATAAGTGTATTCCAAAAATTTCTCGAAAATATTTCAAGATATATAAAAAATATACGAACGAAAATACGACAGTTACAATATGCACAATAAAATAAAATCGATGACAAACAAGAGGAAATTCAATAAGTCACCCAACAGCATAAAACATAGCGATGGAAATCTTATCTCGGAGCCATCAACGATCTTAAAAACATGGAAATCGTACATAGAAAAATTATTTGCATCTGACAGAACTGATGATCACCTATATGGAGAAGGAGAAACAGGACCTTCAATCCTTAAATCGGAGATAGAAGATGCCATTGCAGCACTAAAAAGCAATAAGTCAGCAGGTCCGGACAATGTACCCTGCGAAATATTAAAGATCCTATGTAAATCAGACAAACAGTTCCTTGATAATCTAGTTGTACTTTTTAACAACATATATAATAGCGGTAAAATCCCGGAGAACTGGCTACAGTCAACATTTATTACAATCCCGAAGAAACCACATGCCCAGATTTGTGATGACTACCGGCTTATAAGCTTGATCAATCATGTCACATTCATAGAAGAATATATGATAAATGTGAGTCAAATATTGATAGATCGCAGTTTGGTTTTCGGAAAGCACTTGGAACTAGAGAAGCAATTTTCGCTGTCCAGGTGCTTATACAGTGGTGTAGAGACGTTGATAAGGACGTGTATTTGTGCTTTGTAGATTTTAAAAAAGCATTTGACAATGTCAATCATGAACAATTGATAGGTATCCTGCGAAAGACAGGTATTGACGACAAGGACATTCGAATTGTGGCAAACCTATACTGGGGTCAAACAGCAAGAGCAAAAATTATCAACGAACTCACTGAAAGCGTGCAGATCAAAAGAGGTGTCCGTCAGGAATGTATATTATCCCCACTCCTATTCAATATGTATTCCGAGGAAATATTTAACAAATGTATGGAAAATCCAAATGAGGGCATAAAAATAAACAATGAGTTAACGAACAATATAAGATATGCCGACGACACGGTGATCCTTGCCAATACCACAGACGAATTACAACAGGTAATGGAAAGACTTTATTCAGTTAGTGAGGAATACGGCCTGAGCCTTAACTTCAAGAAGACAAAGTCGATGCTGATAAGCAAGAAGCAACAACCTCCTCGACAATTACGGATAAGTAACATAATAATTGACCATGTAGAATCTTATGTGTACCTTGGCACCAACGTAAATGCAAAATGGGAACAGACCATAGAAATTAAGGCGAGAATAGAACGAGCTAGAGCAGCATTTAGCAATATGAAAAAGCTCCTCATAAGTAAGGATTTGTCTCTTCCCCTAAAAATACGTATAGTTAAATGCTACATTTTTCCGATCTTGCTGTATGGCGTGGAGGCCTGGACGAAGACGGAGACGCTAACGAGAAAACTAGAAGCATTCGAAATGTGGGTGTACCGACGCATTCTTCGTATATCCTGAACCGAACATGTCACCAACATAGAGGTACTCCAAAGAATCGGAAGGGAGAAATAAATCGTGAATACAATTAAACAAAGAAAGTTTGAATATCTAGGCCACATAATGAGACACAATAAGTACCGTCTGCTACAATTGATTGTCCAGGGAAAAATAGACAGTAAGCGAGGACCAGGCAGGAGAAGACACTCGTGGCTTCAAAATCTGCGGAAGTGGTTCGGGCTCACATCGGTCGAACTATTCAGAAGCGTCGCAAACAAGATCAAAATTGCCATGTTAATAGCCAACGTTCGCAACGGACAGGGCACTTGAAGAAGAAGATATAAAGACGCATTACATGCACTACTGTGGCAAATCCGTAAGAAGGTGACAAATTAGAAAGTCACACCTACAGAGGCAAAGTAGATGCGTATCAAGAATGGACTGACTATGGCATAATTGGAGAATATTAATGTGATAAAAAAGGTTGTTGGTGTGGGCGCATATTCATAAATGTTAAGGAAAAGGGTCTTATAGTCACAATCCGTATTAGGTTTTTTCTAGATATTAATTCAAACAAATATTGGGCAGCCCCAATCAATTTCAGCCCCAATCAATTTCAGCAAAGCGAAACATTATGCTTCAACAAGAAACAACAGAAAATAAAGAAAACTATACAACATCACGACGAGAAACAAGAAAACTAATTAGAGAGAAAAAAAGAAAATACGAACAACAGCAGTATAAAGAAATAGACAACAGTCAAATAGTCGAGCATTTTACAAATCTGTGTCAAACGAAAAGAGAGGATTCAGACCTAACTGCGTGTCTGTACTGAGGAAAAATAATGATGAATTAATAATCAACGAACAAGAATTACTCCAAACATGGCAAGAATATTTCAAAAATTTACTTAATATACACCAAGATGAAGAATATGGAGAGGATATATATCTTGGGGTAGACCTACCGGTAGAGTACCCAAAAATAGACGAAACATTGCAAGCAATTAACAAATTGAAGTAAGCAAAAGCTCCAGGCTCTGACAATATACCAGCCGAATTTCTTAAGTACGGAGGAGAAACTTTTCATAGACAATTACACAAACTAATAACACTTATATGGAACGAAGAGAAAATACCAACAAAATGGCACGAAAGTGTAATAATTCCTATCCATAAAAAGGGAGACAAAACCAAGTGCTCTAACTATAGAGGCATCTCACTACTTAATACGGCGTACAAAATCTTATCGAACATCCTATTAAGTAGACTAACACCTTTTGTAGAAAATTTCATAGGGGAATACCAAGCCGGATTCAGAAAAAATAGATCGACCATAGATCAGATTTTTACTCTCAGGCAGCTGCTTGAAAAAGGATGGGAATTCAATAGAACCATTCATAATCTCTTCATAGATTTCCGACAAGCATACGACAGCATTAAAAGGGATCAGATGTGGAATGCAATGGCAGAACTTTCAGTTCCAAAAAAACTCCAAACTGTTCCAACTGTTCCAAAAAAAATCCAGCTCGTTAAAGTTTGTGTAAATGGCTGTAGATCTAGAGTGCGGATAGGTAACAAGCTCTCAGAGTCGTTTGAAATAAACAGTGGACTGAAACAAGGAGACGCGCTGTCACCTCTTCTTTTTAATATAATCCTGGAAAAAGTAGTAAGAACCGCACAAATTAGAACAGAACTACTGACAGTAAATGGACCAAAATTACTACTAGCATACGCGGATGACATTGACATTGTAGGAAATACCGTCACCAATGTAAAAGAAACCTTCAATAAATTAGATAGAGAGGCAAAAAATACCGGTCTGTCAATGAAGAGAAAACCAAATATATGTGCATTAACAGACAAAAGAGACGAGATAGAATAGGACAAAATGTAACAATAGACCCCTATAACCACAGATAACGATATCACGGAAGAGATAAAAGGGAGAATTCAGGCAGCAAACAGATGTATGTATAGCCTCCACGACACTATTAAATCCAAGAGCCTAACACGAACATAAAAAATCAGGATATATAAAACAGTAATTAGACCGGTGCTCATGTATGGGTGTGAGACGTGGACGCTGACAAAAGAAATGGAAAGTAAACTCAGATGCTTTGAGAGAAAAATCCTTAGAAAGATCTTCGGTCCTATCACGATCCGAATACTAACCAATACCGAATGAGAACAAATGCCGAGGTCAAACAAATGTATAGTGCTAGCGACGTAGTCCAAAAGATTAAATCCCAACGTCTAAGATGGGCTGGCCATGTTCATAGGCTCCCTAATAACCGCCTTACCAAGTTAATCTGGGAAGAAGTCCCGACAGGGAGAAGGCCCTTAGGACGTCCACGAATGCGATGGAGAGATAATATATGGTCAGATTTGAGAACAATGGGGCTACCCACTGACTTAAACATCATGGACGACCGTTCGAGATGGAAGCAGGTTGTGCAGTCAGCCAAGACCCACCCCGGGTTGTAGTGCTACCAGAAGAAGAAGAAGAAGAATCAATTTCAGCGTTTAGTTTCTTGAGGGCCTGAAGGCGCTGTACCACCTGTAAACAGTGAAATCCTTCATCAAATTTATGTTTTAATAAATAGCTAGAAAAAACCTAATACGGATTGTGAGTGTAGGACCTTTTTCTTATACATGTATAAATATTAATATGGTTTCAGAAAATGTAGATGCACTCTAGATCAAGACTTCGCAGTAAAATCAACTATAACTAAATAGTAAACTAAATTAAAATATTTCTAATTTGGGCATTGGTGTCCTATGATGATAATTAGCGATAAGACCTGTGTCTAGCCGTGAACAAAAGAATCGTAGACCTATATAGAGCATTTGAGGAAATAATCGTAGACCTATGTACAGCACTGGAGGAAAGAATCGTAGACATATGTAGAGTAGTGGGCGAAAAATATGCGTCGAGTACTAGACGAAAGAATGCAAGCTTATATGTAGCATTGTATAAAATATTGGGTTCTCCTGTCAAGCAGTGGACGTTCAATTAGTAAATAAAAGAAGGTGATATGGGACAAAAAACAGATCAGTTGACGAAAAGAAGAAGACGAAAGAGACGAAATGACTCGACTTGTCAGTGAGCGTGACGTCACTCGAACACTTGAACAGGTGCAAACATCAAAGGATGTCGCTTTTTCCCACGGTCGGTAAAATTTTCCCAGTCCCAACCGACGCAACATCTACTACTAAACTTATAACTAAACCAATACTAAATTTCAGGCTAGACGAAGTAGCAAGACTTATAAAAAGAAGGAGCGAAGATTTGGTGATGGAATAGGAACAAATATCTGTATTTTTTTTTTTTACCCAGAAATGAAGTCGCAAAAGAATGCCCGAAGATAAAAGTACTTTAATTTTTCTATGAGTCTCTGCCTTTGATGCATATGTTTAAAGTTAATTAAATTAATTAAAATTTACGTTTTTTCGGATATCCAAGGAATGTCTAAATTATTTGCCGCTGTAAACTGTTGTTGTAGCTAAAAAGAATTATGCACAAGTAAAAATCCACCGCTCCAACTGTAGTAGTTTATGTTTAATATTTGATGTTTGTTTCAGAACTAAAAGTCGAATAATTTTTTTTGTCCAATTATCTGGTAATAAAATAATGATTTTTACAATGTTGTATTTATTTATACTAATGTGGTTGTTGTGGTAGTGCTCTATTCATCATTGTAGCATTCACAGGTCCTCCGTCCTCGGGGATGCTTATCTGGAATTGCAGTAGCACCACCAGGTACGTAACCATAGTGGCTATTAACTGTAAATAGAAATTTATTTGGGTTAACTTGCATAGAAAAGATAATTAGAATAGATACTGAAATTGTAATCATACTTTTGAGTTACGGTCTATTAGGTTTGTTCGTAATAGTGTAGGAATAAAAAATTAAAAGAAGCTCATATTTTTGCTCAAAAAAAAATTAGAAAAAAAACATATACAATGAAATTAGATTTTTCAAACATACAAAGAATTGTTCGTTAAAAGTTACTTTAACAATTTAAAGGTTTTAGTCAAATGTTTCCTATACAGGGTGTTTCAACATAATCTGAAATATTTTTGTGATCGATTCATCATTTAATTTTAAGACTAAAAGTTTCGATAAACGTATGTAATAATTTTTGTTGTTATTGATACACACGAGGTGTGTATTATAGTGTATTTTTATGTATGAGAGAGTAATAAAACAATAAATTATGTATGCAAATCACTAAACTGTTGATACGGGTGACTCAATGAAAAACAGATATTTGTCAACAAGTTTACAGAAGTATATAGGAAAACAATTTTAAATTGAGTATGACCACCAGGTATAAAGGTTGAAGCAGAATAGAATACAATAGTTGTGAGGGTAACTAATCCCTAAATAAGGTTGCCAGTGTCGGAGTGATGGAGGTTAACAGGTACTAATGAATTTGCAAGAAATGTAAGATGTTTATTTTATTGGTTATATATAACCAATAAAAGCTTAATAAGTACCTACCTATTTGCAAAATAAAGTTTAATTCTTTAGATAAAATAAAACGTTTTATTTTATCTGAAATGAGTGCATTCCACGAAGTAAGGGTTTCAACAATCAAACATTTAATTCTTTAATTCCAGGAATCTACGACAGTAATTGACTAGATAATTACCTTCTAAACTTATTCCACAGAAAATGTGATAGTGGGTTTTTCCATTTTGTAGGAAGGTCCAAGTGGCGTATTCAAAATTCTTAACAGTTCACTAAAAGTAGGTACTTCAGTTGCAAGGTGCAGTTTATTGTGTATACTAGTGTTATGGAAAATTTGGAAGTGCCGTGTAAACGCCGAAAAATTGGTCCTTTAACAGTTAATGAAAAAACATTAATATTTAATTGTTTTAAATCATTTACAGACAAACGTTTATGTGAAAGTGTTGATGAGACCGTTGAGTTAGTTAGCAGTACACTTGGTGTTGGGAAATCTACGATTTACAGAGTTATTAAAGAAGAGAAATGTGGTAGTTTTCAAATGCCACGTAATGCTCCAGGGAAACCAAAATTTGAAATAGAATATCATTTTAAAGAAGGACTTCGACGGAAAGTGCATGAATTCTTCTTTAGACAAGAATTTCCAACATTGGATAAAGTTCTTGTCTCAGCTCGAGATGATAAGGATTACCCGGAAATGAGTCGAAGTACGTTATGGAAACTTTTAAAAGAAATAGGCTTCCGCTGGAAAAAGAATCCCAGAAAGTCTATTTTATTAGAAAGAAGCGATATTGTCATATGGAGAAGACATTTTCTAAGAACCATAAAGGAAATGAGAAACCAAAAAAGAAAAATATTTTATCTTGATGAAACATGGATCAACGAGGGTCATACACTAAATAAATTTTGGCAGGATGAAACTGTTACAAGTCAAAGGCACGCTTTTGTAAATAACTTATCTACTGGTTTAAACCCACCATCAGGAAAGGTACGCAGGCTGATAATAGTACACATTGGCAGTTCAGACGGTTTTGTTGAAGGTGATTTATTAACTTTTGAATCAACTCGTACCGGTGACTACCATGAAGACATGAACGCTGATGTCTTTCAAGAATGGTTCGAACAAATGATAGATCTTCTTCCTAAAACTGTGTAATAGTAATGGATAATGCAAGTTATCACTCCAGACTTATAGAAGGACTGCCCACAACCAAGTGGTTAAAAAAAGACTTGCAGAATTGGCTGAGTTCAAAAAATATTACGTACCATCCCGGATCTATAAGAAAGGAACTTTATTCATTGTGTGCCCTTTATAAAGAAAAATTTAAAAAATACGAAATTGATGAAATTGCCAAAAATCGTGGAATGACAGTACTTAGATCCCCACCATATCATTGTGAATTAAACCCGATTGAACTGGTATGGGCACAGATAAAGAGTGAAGTTTCAAGAAAAAATACCACTTTTAAAATTCATGATGTTAAACAGTTGCTTTTGGAGGCCGTAAATAATGTAAAACCTGAAAACTGGGAAAAGGCAGTAAATCACACTATTAAAGAAGAGGAAAAAATGTGGAAGCTGGACAATATTACTGATAAAATGATCGAGCCAGTTATTATAAATCTTGGTTCTGAAAGTTCATCTTCTGAATCTGATTTAGATTTGTAACAAGTAGCTGTAAGTTTTATATTAATATTTTTATTCATCTATTTAACATACCTTAGACGGTTTTAAAAACTCTTTTTCTCTTTTGTAATTTTTAAAAATTAAAAAAAATGTGAATTTTTTAAAACCCTTTTTAATGTAGGCCAGTCAGTTCTAATATAGTGTGTGATAAAAGAGGTCACTTTTGTTTACATACACATAACACTTTATAACACTGAAATAATTCATTTATTTTTTACAATTATTCAAAGTAATTTTTCAATTAATCTTGAGCACGCCCATGGAGTGGTCGGAGATACCAGTTAAAATTATGCTAATTACTCTCTCGTTCATAAAAATAAACTATAATAAAGTAAACTGGATCTCAACAAAGTGTCATAAAAATCAAATAATTTCAGGAAAGATTCAACATCTTTAGCACTCACAAGAAAGTGAATGAAAAGAAGATACAGAAAGAGACAAGACACAAGCTTAAAAAATAATTATAGGGACTGAAAGTAAACTTCTCAAGGATTATAGACTAACTAGCTAGCTAGCCTTTTTAAAATAACCGCTCTATTTGTTCGAGCTGTAATAGTTTTAAGCAAGCTTAAATGTCACTTTTCCTTTTAGGATATACTTCATATGATTCCATTCATAAGTCGTTTAACAAACTTTTAAACAAATACCTGTTAAATTTTGGATCTCTTCATTTATATTCTTCTCTTTGAAGTTTTCGCATGGTGTCACGTCGGTAATATTACTTTGTCATTTATTGCTTATAACAAATCTAATAAATAATGCTGCCTAAAGTTAAAAATACACTATAGTAATGTCTATTATTTAATAATATCAGTGATAATTTGGAACTTTGTTTATTTTCCATCTTGGATAGATTTTGTTCTGTTACTTACATTAAAGTTTACATTTTATATCTTTTACAAAACTGCATTCAAAAACATTTAAACCCCTTTCCATCCAAAAAAGAAACTTTGCAACCTGATCAACCCACGATCTTTCTACCTTTTATTATAGATGTCATAGACAAGATCAAAAAACCAAAAGACCAAATCTTCAATGAAGACCATAGTATCTACGAGATACCTTGTTCCAGTTGCCCACCTATATACATAGGACAGACAAACCGACAAATCCATAGCCGTATTTACGACCATTCTGTATCTGTAAAACATTCCGGTATTACTTCAGCCCTAGCCCAACATCATATTCAGACAGGCCACAAAATAGATTTCGAAAAATCAAAAACCATCTCCTCCATCCGCTCCTTAAAATCAAGAATCATTCGTGAAGCCATCGAAATTGAAAACCGGCCAAAAAGCTTAAACACTCGCGATGACGGTAAACGACTGCCGTCAACATGGGGAACGCTGCTTCAACGACCCTCCCTGCTCAGATTGAAAACTGGACTGCCTTCGTCTCGATACTGAGGAGTAAGCAGATTGAGACCTCGGTGCCATTTGACGGTTCATGTATTTCTACAGAACAAGATACTAGTACGTCACGAGTGAGGGAAGTAGCAATCGGTATCCCTCTTGAAAATGGATGCCGAAACGTCGAGTCTAAAATTCTCAACGTGGATCTTCCCGAGAAGTCACAGAGAAAAAGAGGTGAGTCTTCTACAGCTGGCTCCGTTCAGTGGGCGGATATCTTTTGTGGTCATCTATTTTCAGGCATTCCTTGCAGGTTTTGACACCAGTAAAAAGTTACTTAATATCAAAATATTACTTTCACGAAAATACGTAAAACTATATATAAAATTTATGCAGTGTAATATTGATAAATGATCCATAATATTATTGATAATTATCCAAATTGTGTAATATAAAAGCTTAAAAATTACGCACACTCACCGATTTAAACAAATTTCTGTTGACGTCAAAAAAACCTCCCAAACTCATGTCTGTAGGATTCATTTCTGTTGCTCTTAGAAACATATTTATCTAAAATGAAACATATTTTTAAAATTAAAAATGTACATGTTTTGACGCTTAAACTCTCACAAAGATGCCTGCTTTGAAAACCTCACTTTTTGATCCAAATCTCTTCCCCTGGAGAATTTTATTGAGATCTGCAAACAGGCAGTAGTATGTGATCATAAAATTTATTTCTTATCTAAATAATCTTCCATTTCCACATTTCATGGTTTGGTTATTTGTTGCCTTTTTCGGAATCACACTTCTTCCTTTCAGTGGCAATTTATAAACATTTACAGCATAAGATCCTTAATAATTTTTATTTTAAAATCGTTTGAAAAACGATTTCCGGATTAGAAATTGAAACGTCAAAACAAAACGTTGGCGTGTATTTGCGTATTTATTCCAGTAAAGAGAGCAAACCTAAATAATCTATTCTATTTTACTTGATTTTCCTCTTTCTATTACTCTTTCCCTTCACTCCATCCTCAATACATCCTTATAATTACACATGTTGATTATATATCATCCCCTTATTGTTATTACATTATCTAAAAAAATAATAATTACAATACCTCTTGTTGTGCATCATCATTCATCCAGTTCAACTCTACGAGCAGCAACTTCTTCTGGAATTGCACTTTCACCTTAAAATAAAAAAAAACTGAGATTAAACTTTAAAATATATTTCATTAATGAGAACAATATGACGTGCTGTCACTAGAAAAATCAGTTTTTGTAGCGTTAAAAGATATGATATGGTGGCTAAATTTTGAAAATGTTTAGCCAAATTTTACAAAAACTTAACTAAAACTATATTGATTTGGTGTACAATTTAACAAAACTATAAAGAAATAATAAACTATTAGCAACTCATAATAACCGAGAACATTTCTGGTGAAGAATCTACTACTGTTATCAAAATACATATTAATTATTTCTGCTTCAGTTCAGTTGAGCCTATGGCACAATTTTTTTCCGCTGAACCTTTGCTATTACTTGTTCCCAGGTTTCTATTGGCGGTTTCTTGAGTTTGTTGGCTTCCAGTTTATTTCCCGTTTAGTGTCGCTAGGTCTTATAATTCTTTGTATATCAAGTTTGGATTTTCATACTGATCTTGATTTTTGACTTGTTTGTCCTTCGGCAATGTTTTTTAACCTTCGGCGTATTAGTGAGCGTTTAAAAAGAGTATTATAAATATGCAGCTTTGTTCTATTTCTTATATGTACATATTATTTTATTTTAGAAGGATTTCATTGTAGAATTAAAAGTTACATATACATATAAAAATTAAACATAAAAAGGGACAAAAATTAAAGTTGAAATGTTAAAAAAGTAATAAATCGAGTATATTCTATTATCTTCACTTTGTACTTACACAATTGGATGCATAATGGGCTTCATCACTGATCAACAACAGCATCATGGCAGCAAAGAAAGCTGTAATCGCTAATCCAATATCTTTGACCCCCAGGCCTTCCTGAATCTGTGACATTAAACCATAAATAGTCAAAGTAATAATTAAGAACAAATATAAACACAAAAACGTTAAGGTGAAGCTGAAAGCATTGCCAATATCTCTTACGATCCTGCTCAGCAACATCCACAGAGATCTAAATTCGGCAACTTTATTAGCTGGTCCAATGTTCTTAAGCACTTCTTGAAAGTCATCAGCCACTGTGAGAGCCATGCTGCCTACCAAATCACAGAGCATGTACCAAAGACCACCGATCATGTAAGTAGCAACGTTAATGTAACAGTAAGGAATCACCTAAAATAGAAACAGCGTATAGTTAAACTAAAACTAAATTAGTTCAAGTAAAAAGTAAAAATTCGAAGATTTCTACTTGCTCAAAACCAAAATACAAATTTTTACTTAAACATGTGCCTTCTACGATTTACAAAGCAAGCAGATGATTAGTGAACCAAGATAAGAAATCTAAAATTTGCTACCTACAAGACCACCGATCATGTAGGTAGCAACGTTAATGTAACAGTAAGGAATTACCTAAAATAGAAACAGCGTATAGTTAAACTAAAACTAAATTAGTTCAAGTAAAAAGTAAAAATTCGAAGATTTCTACTTGCTCAAAACCAAAATACAAATTTTTTACTTAAACATGTGCCTTCTACGATTTACAAAGCAAGCAGATGATTAGTGAACCAAGATAAGAAATCTAAAATTTGCTACCTACAAGACCACCGATCATGTAGGTAGCAACGTTAATGTAACAGTAAGGAATTACCTAAAATAGAAACAGCGTATAGTTAAACTAAAACTAAATTAGTTCAAGTAAAAAGTAAAAATTCGAAGATTTCTACTTGTTCAAAACCAAAATACAAATTTTTACTTAAACATGTGCCTTCTACGATTTACAAAGCAAGCAGATGATTAGTGAACCAAGATAAGAAATCTAAAATTACATTCCACGTCATATCGGTTGGATGATCATAATATGTTGTATAATCATATAATGTTTATTATATTGCATTCCATATAGTGGAGCTCTAGGGATAGTTTACCTCCTGTATGGGTTGATTAACGGTCGGTCAGATAGCCAAGTGGGCTGGGCGGCCGGTTCTCATTCGCTTTACTGCGAGTAGTTCAGTGAATTGAACCGCGTCGATATCCATTTTGCCGAGCTTTCAGCATCCTCTCTGATTCCTTCCTCAGGGCTTCCGAGGTCTCAGTCTCCCGAGCCCCCAGACACTACTACACTGTTCACTGATCACTGCACTGTCACTACTAGTGACAGTCACAGTAGTGACAGCGCAGTGAACAGTGATCAGTGAACAGTGTAGTAGTGTCTGGGGGTTCGGGAGACTGAGACCTCGGAAGCCCTGAGGAAGGCATCAGGAAGGCATCATTCAACCCGGAAGACTGGTGAGTTTGATATTAATTTTAGTAATAATATTAATCTTAGCTCTAGGTTTCATTGTACTAACCGCGGAAATCTTTCCGAACATTTTGATTCTATAAGTACAATAGTAGAGAGAGTACTTAGTTGACGAATGACAACACTAGCTTCGAATGTTAACTCTTAATAATCTACTTTCGTTATTTTACGGGTATTTCACTCACTTCGTTTATGCATTCATGTTTTTCTAATATAATTTGTACACATTATTAAATAAGCCTTTGATTACATTGCAAATTTCACTAGGTCAGCGCGTGTTCTAGTTACACCGATATTTTCAATGTCATAAACAAACAGTCGCATTATCGCAATAAGCAATGATTAATATTATTAAAAGGATTTTAAATTTTTAAACTGCATGCTTAATTAAATCCCGTTACAGTACCTAGTGCCTCTAAAATTTACGTATAAGTATTACGTCATTTCAGGATTCATCAGAGCGACTCAGCAAGAGGCCCTCAACGTAAAATCAAATATTTTCCGTCAAACGTAACTTCCCAAAGACGCATACGTTTAGGGCTTTTTACTGAGTCGCTCTGATGAGTCAGTAAGACGTATAAGCGAATTTTAGATTCACTATAGGTGAAAGAAAATTTTAACTGTTTTTTTTCTATCTTTATTTACTCGTGTTTTGAGTATTATTTAATTTTCTCCTACATATTCCGTATTTTCTGTGTCACTATCACCATTAAATTTAATAATAAATTTATTTACACTATTAATGTGGAAGTGCTCAATCTTCTTATAGTATTTTTTGGCTTCGATCACTTTGGCGATTCTTTTCTGTCAGTCTTATTTTGGTAGTAATAGAGACTTCTTTTTTAATTACCTCAATTATCTTCTTATCGAATTTAAATATATTTGTACGCCTTATACTTAAGTTTAATTGTTCCCAAATACAAGAGGAAGTATCAATACAGTGTGTCCATGCTTTTTGTTAATAGTCTCTAGGACGTGTAATTTGTTAAATGTCTTCGTGTGTAGAACTTCAATAAGTTTTTTTTTGTATAAAAATATTCAAAATACAGATCATTATCCATCAACAAATATTGCATTTCGGCTTACTTTAATATGTTTAGTAACTCAGTGAGCTGTCGAGAATGATAGGAAGCGTTCTCAAACACTGTTACACTATTCAGCTTCAAGTTTGGGATCAGTGAGTTTTCAAACCAATCTTTAAAAATATCAGTTTCCATGCCATTGTGGTAGTCAACGTTACAATCCCATATATTTATCTCACATAATTTTTAAGCATTCGAAACCCATCACTCACTTCTACCGCAATGTACAATAAATAGCTACGATCCTTTATTTGCAGGCATTTTTTATATGCATTATCACTCTACACTCTACTGACGAACTGCTTCCCAATCGTAAAACGTTTATCTTACTAAAACGGCATCCAGTGGGTTGTAAATAAGAAGGGCAACATCAAAAGTTGCCCCATTTAAAGTGTTCTACAACATATATTACCGCGACTATACTAGTATATATCTTCTTTCCGGACAGAGTATCCACACTTCCATTCGTGTGTCATACTACCTCTGCAAGTTCCATACACAACTCGAAGGATTTTGCGTTCCCACACCAGTGGTTTAATAATTTATTTTTTATATGTCTATGTTTCACTTCCACACATGATTATTGGTCGTATAATGGTCATATAGATTGTTGTTTTCATACTTTCGCAATTCTTTGTTCGACTTTGGCTCCATATAAGTGATGTTTCATGTCTTTGATCAATCAATAGTTTCTTTTGTATTTTCTATTTTGATAACAATAGTTTTTTATGCTTCTTGTCTTAAATATTTCTTGTATGTTTGAATTACTGGTAGGTGTTTTATTGTTACAGTATTGTAAGTATGCTTTCCTACAACATTTGCCCAAAAATTCAAAATAAAACACGACGAAAAAACAGTCTATTAAAAATACCATTCAGAGTTTTCGTGAGACAACATTGTCTTGACAACGAAAACTCTTAAAAAGTAAGCAAATGGATTGAAAGTATAAAGTCTTTACTTTTCTATTGTTAAGAAAAACTAGACCTACAAAAAACGTATATACCTGTAGCAGTTTAAAGTGAACCATGGTCACATGCGTCACAACCATAGTAGAACAAGCCAAAATTGGCAATCCGATAGTCACAACAATAGGTTTGTTGCCGAGAAAATGCTGGAACTTCTTCTTAGTGATTTTGTTATACATGTTTTCAAACACGACAAAGTTCGTCAAAACCCTGGACAATTTTTTGGCTTCACTCCAGGTTATAGGACTTAAAAATATTGGAACCTTAAAATAATAATATACACATAAAAATATAACAAATTAAATTTGAAAGGGAGAAAGTCAACTTAGTATATGTAATAATAATAGTCTCCCGTTTTATACCGCACGCGGCTTTGGGAGTATAGCAGGGTAGTCTGCTATATCTAGGGCCTACGGTATACAAGGAAGGTAACATGGCCAGTGCTACGCTTCAACCGCCTATTATTACCCCTGGTTTTACCCAAGGTACTCATTTTATTCAGGCTGAGTCGACCTGGGGCCTATAGACATTTTAAAAATGCCTAGTTGTTCTTGCCGGCGGTAGGATTCGAACTCACGACCACCGGCATGCGAGGCAAGCACACTACCGCTTGCGCTACGCGGGCCCTATAACTTAGTATATGTAAAAGTGGAAAAAAACACTACCAAACAACTTATTTTGGGAATGGGTGTGTTTCTATTTGATTTATTTAGAACTAAATATGTATCTGATTATGCCAAAAGGCTGAAACACGAATAAAACAGTGGCAAATAGACGAGATACAAATATTCTTGTTCGTATATTATTAGCAGATTGTTTCGTGACAAGAAAAAAAGATATACGTGAATAAGGGCAAGGTAATAGTATGTAAGACTGTGAGCCAACAACACAAGTTGCTTGCGCTGGACATCGAAGTAGAAAGTGAAACTAAACCAAAGTACCGAAGAGGACTACAAAATATCAAATGGTGGATGTTAAAAAAACAGCAAGTCTATTCAGAGCAAAAATAGTAGAAAAAATGTACTGGAACATGAAAGACCTCCATGGTGGATGAGTATCCAGTATTATTAGAAATACTGCAATTGAAATACTTAAAAAAACTTTAGAAAAGAAGATCTAGAGTCAAGAAACCTGGTGATAATAACATGATCATCACAGGTGATAGTAACAGATCTTCAAAACTATAAGGTCTCCAAAAAGGAAGCAAAAATAGTGTTACGATAATAAATATTATGGCGTATAAAACTGTAAATATATTATGACTAATTCTTTTCTATTTCTAGTAATTTTGGCGCTCAGTTGAAAGACCTGTTTACCTGCCGGCAGAAATCTCTAGTCTCTTCGACGAAAGACCAGTCCATGAGTCACCTTGTCGTCTAATGGGTGGAAGGTCATCGATTCATCGCCAGATCCTTCTAGATAACGGCATTTTATATATATATATATATATATATATATATATATATATATATATATATATATATATATATATATATATATATATATATCCGTACCTCGGAGGTAAAGGACACTATGTCCATTTTCTTACTTTTTAAGGAGAGCAGTTTTAACATGTTTTAAATATGTAATTAGTAAATTCACAAATGTTTCTGATATTTAACCAAAATTAACATAATATATTAATTTTGGTTAAATATCAGAAACATTTGAGTATTTACTGATTACAAATTTAAAAAATGTTAAAACTGCTCTCCTTAAAAAGTAAGAAAATGGACATAGTGTCCTTTACCTCCGAGGTACGGATATATATATATAAAAGGGACATTTTATTTAGGGGAGCAGTCAGAAAAAAAGATCGCGACGGGTATTTAAATGTAACGATCGAATAAATAAATTATGTAATTATTAGTCAAAAATAAATTATTGTACAGTGGTTTAATAAATTGATATAAATTATCATGTTTTAGTAAATTAAAATAAGAACAATAAATTAGAATTAATAAAGACAGCAATAGCAATAACAAAACCTGGGGTGGTGCAAAGATATATAAAATAGCTACACATCTTCTTCTTCTTGTAGTTCCGACACCACTAATTAAGGTTGGCTATAAACTTGGTTGGCTAGGTTGGCTATTGGTGTTTGACTCTGGCAATCGCGAATTTTTTCAGCCAGAATATTTGTTGTCTACCAGGATCCCTTTTTTCTTCGATTTTAACACAATGAGCTTTATATCAACCATACTTCAATGCATGTTTCTATCATCTACTTTTCTTTGGCCTCTTTTTTTGTTCCTTATTAATTTATGTTTTTCTCTGAATTTATCTGAGTTTTTGTTTCTATATTTTCTTCTTTTTTCCATGATTTCCAGTACTTATTGAGTTCTCCAAGGATTTCGGCTTCCTTCTTTCTTTTGTAGAGTTTCGTTATGTATCTTTATAACAGAATCTCTGATTTCGATCCACATAATGTTCACATGTATATTTCATTTCTAATGTTAATCTGTTCATTTCTTGATTTATACAAGTTGAAGGCTCAGTACGTATTTCGTTTATCTTGAGCAAATGAGTATTCACCTTAGAACTTTTGGATTTTCCTCAGTTTCATTTTTGAAACAAGGAAGTTATGGTCTGATAGGACATCTGCTCCAGAGTAAGTCTTAACGCTTATAATGGAATTTCTTAATCTTAAATTGCTTAGTATAAAGTCGATCTGATTTCTAATGCAATTTTGCATATTACCCTGTGGTAACCACCAGATATACAGTTTGCAGGGTGGTAATCAAAACCATGTGTTCATAATCTCCAGGTTTTCTTCGTGACACAATTGAGCCAATATGTCGCCTCTAGCATTTCTTGTTGCTAAACCATAATCACCTATTATATTGTCCACTTGGCCTTTTCCTATCTTTGCATTTATGTAAATGGCCCATTAACTTCTTCCTTCCTGGTGTGTAGCAAAAGTTGTTTGATAGCCACACATAAAGAAAAGAAAGTAAAAGATTTTAATCAAATTAGATGTATCCGAAATGAAAATAATAAAAGATAAATTGAAATTATGCATAATTAAAACATCAACAAGTTGTAGAAAAAATATAGTGTGCAGTAGTGGGCGAATATATTTGTGTTGTTCTTACCAAGTAGACTGAAAATAAGTAATCAATTACAGCTTCTTCAAAGCGGCCTTCTGCTGATCGTACCATTTCCAGCTTGTCCCATTTTATATAACCTATATACCCTAATATTATTAAGAAAACTACTACCGAATATATCATCCATTGCAAAGTGACCTAAAACATGCTCTATTACTATTTATTATTAAAATTTATAATTTCTAATATAATCGTTAATTAAAACCTCTTACCTGAAACACCATATCTAATTGAGCGATTGGAGATATACCCGCAATCTTCATAAACAGCAAAAGAGGCCTTAAGCTGTCAAAAACTACGCTACTACTGCCGCTTTTGCTTTGAAAAGCTTTTATGGGTAGATGGTGTCCAGGTCCTGGACCTTGTGGTTGAAAAGGAGCTACTTTAGTGACAGGATTTTGCTCCGGATTCTGGTAATAAGGCAGTGTGCCTTCCAAATAGACGCTCCGTTTTCTTTCTGACGTTGGATCTTCTATGATGTTGATGTTTGGCCCAAACATGGTGTCTGAAACTATTAATATAAGAAAGCTAACAAATATAAAATCGTCACTTTGTGTTATCATTTTTGACTTGAATTTTAAATACATTAGAGGCATATTGATTTTCTAAAAGGTTCTTTTTATCAATAGACAAGTCATTTAAAAATTAAAAAAATGAAAAATATAGATCATAATGAGTTGACTTGATTTGCACTTCGAGTGTGAAGCTGGTAAATAATCAAACTCCGTGTGAAAAACTGACTTTATTTGAATTAACACAATACATTAATATATAAAGATAAAGATAGATGCACTTAGGAAAGCGAAGCTTTTAAAATATTGTTACCGGCTGTGTGTAATCTTAGTATCCTTCTCTAAGTTAAGTATATTTCTTTTCAAAGAAGAATTGGGATGATTAACCCTTCCTTTTCATGCAAAAGGTAAAGAACAGCTTGATGCTGATGTGTACAAAATGGATTCAAGAAGCTGCAATTTAATCCTACTCCGTACTTTAATAAGTTTAAACAAAGAAAAGAAAGAAATTACCCAAAAGAAATAATAGGTTAATTATATTACATATTATCATTTTTAGAAAATAAAAAATTAAAGTACAGGACGCAATAAACCAGATATCTGATTGTTAAAATCGAATTGAATAATACAATACAAAAACTTAGAGAAAATCTTAAAAAAATATATTATAACTGAACTCATTGGTCTCCCCAAGTAAGTTAACAAGTGACAAAACAACTGAAAATTCGCTGAAGTAAGCTCATAAAAATTCTAAAAGATCATAATAACTTCTCAACAAGAAAAGCAGATAGTAGCTGGGTCAGAAGTATAGAACGAAAAGCTGAAAGTTTTGCAGAATATGTATCTGAAAAGCACATTTTAGGCTTTAGGAATCAATAAGACAATCTAGACGAATGAACTAACACAAGATGAAATGAATATTAAATGTTTGAAATATCCAAAACCCAGATGAGAATTACTATATGAAATATCAGATCGCTTAATTCAAGAGACCAAGAAATAACATAAGTGCTGAAAGAGAAACAAATAGACATTTGCTCTCTACAGGACACAAAAAAGAAACGAGAAGGACAATCAAAATTAGGTGCATACATACTAATCTAAATTGGAGTAGCAAAAGAAAACAGAGCCAAAGAAGTTGTAGCTTTACTAATACACCAAGGGTATCAAAATCACATCAAATAGAGTCATTTTTTTTTTCATATCAGAAAGGACTGTAACAGTAAAGATAAGAATGGAGAAGGAAGACCTGAACATCATCGGAGTATACGGCCCAAAAAATTGCAAGCCTTAAACAAAAAGGGAAACGTTTTATGACCAATTACAACAAATAGTAGATCAACTCAGAGAAGACAAGACAATAATGTTAAAAATGAAAATGGATCCATTGGTATTCAAATAGCAGAAGAGCAATAAAACAAAATGACTGATGAATAGAGCGCGGATTATATGCAACTTGCATATACGTGCATATCATCATCATCATCCAGCCAAATTTTCACATCCATTGTTGGATATAGGCCTCCTCCAAACGTCTCCAGTTCTCTCTATCTCTAGCTGCTGCAATCCAGTTTGTTTTTATTCTCTTTAGGTCGTCGGTCCATCGGGTGGGTGGTCTGTCTCGACTTCGCTTGTCGGCTCTTGGTCTCCACTCCAATAATCTCTTCGTCCATCTTCCGTCTTCCATTCTAGCAACATGTCCAGCCCACCTCCACTTTTGTTTATTGATTCGCAGTATAATATCGTCTACGCATCTCCTCATTTCTACTCGATCTTACGCGATCTTTCAAGGTCAGGCCCAGCATTGATCTCTCCATTCGCCTTTGTGTTACCCTCAGTTTTTCAGCAGTAGCTTTCGTTAAAGTTAAGGTCTCTGCTCCGTAGGTCAAGACTGGTAAGATGCATTGGTTAAATGCCTTCCTTTTCAGGTGAATTGGGATATTTGTTTTAAAAATGTCTCTCATCCGTCCATATGCCGCCCATCCCAACGTGATTCGTCTATTTAGCTCGCAGGTTTGGTTGTCTCAGGTTATTCTAATTTCATGACCCAAGTATGTGTATTTATCGATTAATTCTACCTTGTTGTTATTGATCTGTATCTCTTCGCTGGGAACCATATTGGTCATCATTTTGGTTTTCTCAAAATTTATCTCCAGCCCAGTTTCTTGTAGTATGTCATTCAGTTCTTGGAGCATGTCTTTGATCTCTCCCAGATTATCTGACAGAAGCACGATATCGTCCGCAAAACGTAGATGGTTTAATCTTTCTCCATCGATGGATATTCCTTTCTGTTGCCATGTTAGTCTTTTAAATGCATACTCGAGAACGGTAATGAACAGCTTTGGTGACATGGTATCACCTTGCCTGACTCCCCTTTTTATCTTTATTTTATTAGTTGCAGAATATAGACTTATGGTTGTTGTGGCATTTTCATATATATTTTTAATTATATTACAATATCTGTGGTCGATCCTGCAATCTTGTAGTGCTCTTAAGATGGACGGTAGTTCCACTGTATCAAACGCCTTTTTAAAGTCTACAAATATCAATGCCAAGGGACGGTTATATTCGTTAGTTTTTTCTATTAGGGTTTTTAGGCACTGCAGGTGATCGTTTGTGCCATAATTAGGGCGGAAACCAGCTTGTTCCCGAGGTTGGTAAAAATCCAGCTTTGTCTCTAATCTATTCGTTATTATTCGGGTGTATAATTTATAAAGATGGTTAAGGAGACTGATTGGTCTGTATCTTTCCAGGTCTGCTATATCTCCCTTCTTGTGTAAGAGTACAGTTATTGAATTATTCCACTTTGTTGGGATATTTTGATTCCATAGGCATAGATTAAAGAGCTTTTGAATTTTGGCTATCAGTACTGAGCCTCCTAACTTTATCGCTTCCGTGACGACACCGTCCTCCCCCGGAGCTTTGTTATTCTTCATCTTTTTTAGAGCCTTGTAAATTTCGTCCAAGGAGATTTCTGGAATATCTTCGGAACCCTGATTTTGGACCTTCCTCTGTTGATATTATAGATATAGACTATATCTAGAGTCGATTGGTTGCTATATAATGTTTCATAGAATGATTCCACAATTTGTAACAAATGTTCTCTGTTTGATGTGATGTTGCCATTTCTATCCTTGAGTTTGACTATTTGTTTATTTCCATTTGTGAGTTTGCGTCTCATTATTTTCATACTCTTATTTTCCTCAATGGTTTTGATGATTTTCTCATCTTTGTATTTTCTTAAGTCTTTTCTGTGCATATATTGTACGCATTTCAAAACGTGGGTGCAAAATCTAAGCGGGTATAGAACTTTTTCAAGAAAACTTGTGTAAAACTATGATTGCAACTAACATACCACTAAGCAAACTTCAGCATCCCCAATTCAGAGATTTTTTATAAATGCATTGCAACCAAACCATTCCTGATAAGTCGACCATCAGAAAGAAAAATGTTCATTTGGTCTACAAGACAGTTCTTCAGGAAATACAATCTTCAATTGGCGAGAAAAACTTCTACATCATTGTGGATGAAAGTATCGATGCTTGTGGCAAATATATCGTACATCTGATGATTGGAGCACTTCAAGAAAATAATTCTACAAACGCATACTTAATAGCTTCGAAGCAGTTGGACAAAACCAATAGTGTGACAGTATCCAGATTCAAACAGCAGTCTCTAGCAATATATTGGTGCTTCTATCTGATGTCGCACCTTATATGGTAAAAGTAGGACAGAACCTTAAAGTATTTTACTCCAATGTGGTGCATGTTACATGTCTTTTGCACGGGATAAACCGCGTAGCAGAAACCATCAGAACAGAATTTCCGTTAGTAAATAAGCTAATTTCAAATTTAAAAAAATTATTCTTCAAAACCCCTTCAAAGAGTTCAGGTGTATAGGGAGAGACTGCCTGGAGTTAGTTTACCAGCAGAACCTGTAATTACCAGCTAAAGAACGTGGATTAACGCGGCTATATTCTACACAGAACATTTTGGTACCATTAAAGACCTAATTTTGGACATAGAGCACGACGCTCAAAGTGTAGTTCAAAGTAAGGACTTGTTACAAAGTACAAATGTAGCTAGAGATTTACTTTTTATTAAAGCTAATTTTACTTTATACCAGATATGATCACATCATTAGAGAATGAACAATTAAGTTTAAGAGAGTCCATTAGTACTATTGAAACTTTTATAGCTAAGTGAAGCAACGTTCCGGGTAAAGTTGGAGATCAAAGAAGGCGCAAAGCGGAAGTAACTTTAACAAAGAATGAAGGGTTTAAATTTTTAAAAATATTTAAAAATATCTACGAAAATAAGTCATCTGACGAACATGTACCATGGCCTTATAGTAACTTCAATATTGTCCAGTCGTGAAAAGGTGAAAGAACCTTTTCTATGTCTAAATACTTTTTTACTGGCAGAAGACAATCATTTTGACTGGAAAACTTCGAAAAGTATCGTGTTGTAAATGCCTTTTATAGTATGTTGTATAATATTGTAATACTTTTTTGTACCATTTTAAAATAAAATAAAATAAAATTGCATCTGACTATGTTTTTCTTACTTACTATGTGTATTTTTCTAAACTAAAACCAATTTTTGAGCATAGTAGCCTATTTTGTTCATCATTAAATTTTGTTACATATTGAATTGTATATTTTGTAATAAAAGTTAATATTTGTGGATATTTTAATGAAAAAAGATGCATATATATGCGCATATTTTTTCAAAAAAATGTTGCACATATTCCGCGCTTTACTGATAAATGAGAAAATGAATAAAATGTTCCTGGAATACACAGGAAAATGTAGATTCATAGTCTATGCCAATTCTTATATCAAGTCAACAAGTAAGAAAAACAACAAAAAATACTATCACTAAGTCAAAACTATTTACTCACAAACTGTTAGAAAACTGCTTTACAGATGTTTTTCTATTTAGTTCTTCTTGGTAAGTACCGTTTCGAAGCTTTTAAACGATGTAAGATAGCCTGAACTTTTCTAACGAACTTTCTTATTTTCACTACGACCATCTCCAAACTAATCCAACCACAAACTGAACTTATTGTTAAGAACAAAAGCTCATATGCTTTTCTAGAAATGTGAGGCTCAGAATTTTTAAATGACCTACGACTCTTAGAGGTCACGTCATAGACGGGTAACTGGTAAATTTAAAAACGAAGGGTTTGGGTATTTTAATAGTACTCAAAGCTTGTTTATATGGGCATTCACAGTTATTTAACAAACAAGTATAATAACAGGGTGGTTAATAGTAGACAAAAGAAAAGACGAGGAGGATAAATTCATCTAAGCTACTAAAGAACTTATAGATAAAAGAAGAGAATTTAAAGGCATTACTTTACGTACATTGAACATAATCACTAATAAACAGCATAACAGAAGAAGAACACAACATTAGAAATATTAGATTTAGATAAATTAGCCATGAAATAAAAAAAACAATAAGGGAAAATATCAGAGCCTAAAAAGAGCCAAAACAACAACACACCCAGCATAAATATATCAAATAAACAAAATTGGTAGGTGAAGCAAGAACTCTAAAACCACAGATCTCAGTTGTGGGAATACATGAAAAAAAATAAAAGAATAAGATCCAAGCATGCAGGTCGTATGAAAGTTTCAAAAAATTTTGTGAAACGAAAAGAAACCAATACCCCCTACATGGAAGGAATGGTATTGTCCACAATACAGACGACAAACTTGAAGTTATGGGAAATACTCTCGAAAGAGAGCGTATATTAAATTATGACTATCTAAATGATATTGATATGAATGATAACAAAACCCTAGGACCAGATGACCAGATGATATGTACGGAGAAACAATCAAGTTACTTAATGAAGAAAACCTAGACATTATTGTCAAGCTCTTTAACGACATCTACGATAGGGGCCAGATTCCAAAAGATTGGCTTCGATCTACATTTATCGCCCTACCAAAAACACCACGTGCGAACTTCTGCAAGGACCACCGACTAATAAGCCTAATGAGTCACTTTTTAAAACTTTTCCTGAGAATAATTCACACTAGATTGTTTAAGAAATGTGAAGAGGTCAGTGGATGGAGTCAGTTTGGTTTCAAAAATGGACTTGGCACGAGAGAAGCGGTCTTTAGTATGCAAACATTGATACAGAATTGTTTAGTTCAAAGAAAGGATGTTTTTATCTGTTTCATCGATTACGAGAAAGCATTCGATAATGTAAAACACGAATTGATGATAAAATACCTACAAGAGTTGGGATTGGATGCAAAGTATATAAGAATCATCGCCAATCTGTATTGGAATCAGACAGCAACAGTACGTCTTCAAAATTCCAACGAAACAGAAGATTTCTCCATTAAAAAAGGAGTAAGGCAAGGTTGTATACTGTCCTCAATGCTGTTCAATTTATACGTAGAAAAAGCCTTCGCAGAAGCAGTGGAAGACTCTAATAAGGGTATTAAAGTTAACGGCATATTTATTAAGAACATCAGGTATGCCGATGATACAGCCATAGTGGCAGATAACATCGAAGATATTCAATGGCTTTTAAATGATCTAACTCTTGCAAGTGAAGCTCGGGGTTTGAAAATAAATATCAAGAAGACAAAATCAATTATTATAAGTAGAAATGATTACCCCAACGCAAAGATATATGTCTCTGGAGAAGAAATCGAACAAGTCAGGCAATTCAAATACTTGGGATGTTTGCTGAATGAGGGTTGGGACCCCGAGAATGAAATAAAGAGCAGAGTTGAACAAGCCAGAAATGCTTTTTTGAGGCTTCGTAAGTTTCTGACTGATCGCAAACTGGACTTCAACCTCCGATACAAGATGCTTAAGTGTTACGTGTGGCCTGTTCTCCTGTACGGAATGGAAGCATGGACGTTAAAGGCCAGTTCCATTAACAAACTTGAAGTGTTTGAAATGTGGTGCCTGCGTCGAATGCTCAGAATACCATGGACGGACATAGTCAGAAATGAGGAAGTACTCAGAAGAGCGGGCTTACAGGATAGGGAACTTTTTAATTATGTAAAAAGTAAGAAGACTGCATACTTGGGGCACATTATACGAGGAGAACGATACACTTTTCAGCAACTGATACTCGAAGGGAAGATAGAGGGTAGGAGAGGTCTCGGACGTAAAAAAATGTCATGGCTGCGCAATATTCGACAATGGACAGGAATCCACAGCTATGAAATGCTTCGCAATGCTGCTAAAAACAGAATTATTTAATCCAGAATATTTAACATCTCACCTGACAAGACGATGTACGGTGGACGCCTACGCAGAAATGCACGGCACCTTAAGAAGAAGCAGAAATGATATTGACTTTAGAGAAGAAGACGAAGAATTCTAAGAAGAGCTAATCAAAAAGAGAACCCCAAGAAAAACTAAAGGACCAGTTATAATGACTAAGAGGACTCTGAAATATCTTCCTACGAAAGCAGTACTTTACTTAGTTAATATGATAAATACCATGCTTAGCTTCAGTTTCTTACGAAATCGATGGGAAGAAGCCAATATCACAATCATAAATATATAGCAGAGACAAACAGCACGTTTCTTCAATACTATAGTCCGATAAGCTTACTTTCGGCAATCAGCAAGAGAGCAGTAAGAATCATTCTCTTAGAAACTACAAGGAGAAACTGAAAAATTTTGGAAAAATTCCCAAACGTCAATTTAGATTCAGAACTTTACCAAAAAAGCTAAATGTATTCAGACTAACGAAGTACATAGCTGCAGGATTCAACTACAAACAAGACACAAGAGGAGCTTTGTTGAGTGTAAGCAGACCTTTCGGCAGAATACAACATCAATTACTGCTATTCAACATAACAGAACATGGATACAGTACAGTCGTGACGAGACCGATTTCCTCGTACCCAGCTTACCAGAAGTACAAGGTTCTGATAGGATAAGTCCTGTCAGAACACATGACTTTGGACGGAGGAGTACCATAGAGAGCAGTATTGTCGCCTCTATTATACAAAATATATATACAGCAGATATTCCAAGAACTACCGGAACTGCTATTATGAAGACGGCACAGTCACATAATGACCAAACCCAGGAACCCCAAAATAGCAGTAATAAATATACAATCACTAGAAAACTGGTGCATGTAATGGAAAATGACTGTAACCCTAGAGAAAAACTAAGCACTTATGTTAAAAAAAGAAAAAAACTCCACAAACCAACTAAATGTGTTCAAGAGACCTATCAAGTGGAGGAACATGGCACAATACCTAGGATTCATAGTAGACAAAAGCCTAATGTGTTATAGTGTTCATTGCCCGTGTGGACACTATAACATACAGAGCAGCAGTTGCTCAAGTCAGCATCAAAGGACTCATTGGGAAAAGAAGCAAACTAACCATATCGAAAGCAAATTAATGGCATCATACAATCTATACTGACGTACATCTCTTACATGGGGTATACGGCTTACTGCTCATTTACCTCTTTCTCCTCAATATTTATTTCTTTGTTTGTCATCAATGGGTTCTTCTTCTTTCAGTGCCTATTCGTTCCGAATATTGGCAATCATTCTGGCTATAATTATTTTATTAACTGATGCTTTAAATAGATTCGTTGTTGTTGTGGAGAACCATTTCCTCAGGTTCTTCAACCATGATATTCTCCTTCTCCCAATTCCTCGCTTTCCGAATACTTTACCCTGTAGGATTACCTTCAGTAATCTGTATTTATTGCTGTTTCTCATGATATGTCCGAGATATTCCAACTTTCTCCTTTTAATGGTATACATCACCTCTCTTTCTTTGCCCACTCTTCGTAATACGGTCTCGTTGGTTATCTTGTCTGTCCATGATATCCTTAGAATTCGCCTGTATAGCCACATCTCGAAGGCTTCAAGTTTTTTCTTCATTGCTTCAGTTAGTGTCCAGGATTCAACTCCATAATACAATATTGAGAAGATATAACATCGTAGGAGCCTTACTTTTATCTCCAGATTAAGATTGTGGCTTTTAAAGAGTTTGGCCATGTTATTGAATGCACTCCTAGCCTTATCTATTCTACATTTTATTTCCTGTGAGTGATCCCATTGTTCATTTACTGTTGTTCCAAGATATTTATACTGTTTTACTCGGTCCACTGGTGTATTATTGATAAGTAGTTGAGCGTCTCTAACTTTATTTTTGCTGATGATCATAAATTTAGTTTTTGTTATATTACTTGAAGTCCAAATCTTTCACTTACTTCATTTACTTTGTTTATTAGTTGCTGTAAACCGTTCAAACTGTCTGCACAAATAACGGTGTCGTCTGCATAACGGATGTTGTTTAGGCGTTCTCCATTTAGAAGTATTCCATGTTCGCATTTTTCCAAGGCTTCACTAAATATTTCCTCTGAATATAGATTAAATAATATAGGTGAAAGTATGCAACCTTGTCTAACGCCTCGTAGAATCTGGATCATTTCCGTTGGTTCACCTCCAAAATTCGTTCTTATTGTGGCTGATTGGTTCCAGTATAAATTTTGTATTATACACCGATCTTTATTATCCATTTGGGCTTTTGTTAGAATATCCATCATTTTTTGGTGTTGAACTGTATCAAATGCTTTTTGGTAGTCCACAAAGCAGGTGTAAATATCGCAAGTCATATCTCTGCATCTTTGAAATAATACTTGTAGACTAAACAGTGCATCTCTTGTACCTACACCTTTCATGAATCCATGAATCTATCAATGGGTATCGAAAGTAATCTACCCATGATTTCTTCGAATGTGTTTCGTTTTTATCAGTCCGTTCATCTTTTTTTTTGTCCTCTGAGTATTCTCCATATTTCTTTTATGTGTTCCGTAGAAGTCGTGTTTCATCTGTTTTTGAGAAGATCTGTCAGTGTTTGCTTTTTATTTGTCTGACTTAAGTCTACCTTGTGATTGTAGGTATCTTTATTGATTACCAAACTTCTGAAAAAAACTTATACAATTGGCTTTTAACTAACCGTCTCTCTTTGAACAACTCTAAATCACAAAGTGTTAATGTTACCCTAAGAAATAACACTTGTGTCGAAAACGTTGCTCTACCACAATGTGTAACCGGAGCAAAGTTTCTGGGCATATATTTGGATGCAGGATTAACCTGGGAACAACATATAGTTAATCTATCGAAAAAGCTTTCCCGACAACTTTTTCTCTTCAGGAACCTTGTACAAGTGACTTCCAGGGAAACTATTTTAACAGCTTATCATTGTAATTTTCATTCTCATCTGACATATGCTATTCTCTCCTGGGGTCACTCTTTTGTCATATCGATAAAGTGTTTGCACAACAAAAAAAGGTGTTCGTATTATCTCTGGGCTCTCTTATAGAGCAGACTGTAGAAACTCCTTTAGAATTTTAAACATTTTAACTTTACCTTGTGTATGTATACATTATGCAGTGTCTGTTGCACATTAAACAAAATCTTAGCCAATACAATGCGCATGTAGATTTTCACAATTAACAATAATCTTATACCAGAATTTAGCCGCCTTGAGAGATCCAGAAATGGTTCAAGGTATTTAGCCATAAAATTCTACAACTTAGTGCCAACTAGAATAAAGGCTCTTAATTTTCATCAGTTTAAGGCAAAAATTAAGAGTTACCTTACAGTGAATGCTTTTTTTTACATATGAGGAGTATTTTACTTCCAATTTTAATTTGTTGTAATTGTTAACAGTATAATTTAAAACAATGTATCTATGTTTTGTGTTTATATTTATGTGTGCATATTAACTATATTGACATTTACTACTTTATTTTATTTGACTTGTAAAAAATACTTATGTATTAATTTATTACCAATAAACCATCTATCTATCTATCTATGAAACTGTGGCCAGAGTATACAAAATGTATGCAGCATATAATGAAAGTCGAAGTAAAGACTTATTCAAAAATTTGCAGATCCAACAACCTCATCCCTTCCTTAACGAACTGCTATGAATCAATTAGCAAACAAATATTTAATTTTCTTTTCGAAAGCGGTCAAGTTTCCAGAAAATGACTTCATTCGTAAATAGAATTATTGACTGTTATATATCAGCATTTTGTGATTAATTGGTCGACGTGTAATTGACAAGGTTTTTTTAAAATAGGGGTGAGAGCCAAGGATAGGGTTGCCCTTAGTAGTAGTTTTTAATAATAAACGTTACAGTCTACTTGCAATATACATAAAAATACTCTGGTGGGGAGTTCAAGGTTAAATTTTTGTTGTCTTTTATGACTAAAACTATTTATCTTTGTATCTACATTCTTATTTTCTTTCCAAGTTTTCTTTCATTAACTAAGGTTATAATTAGACTTCGGCAAATATGCAAATAAAAATGTAGAAAATATGCGCATAAATATGTATGCACGTGTTTACCCGAAAATATGCAAATATTTTACAAAATATGCATACAAATAAATAAAAAAATCGTAAAATAGTAACAATTTTATTTAAAAAAAAGTGTACATAACTAAATATTTCCTTCTATTCATTAAGATTTACATTTATTTTAAGTAACTACATCATTTTTAAATATGAATAAACTTATTTAGAATTATGGTAACAATAAATGACCAAGTGGTGTTCAAAATTTTCTAACAAAAACTTGTGGCTTCTGTCTGAGTACATATATTTATATATGGAAAAACTTCGTTCAACATCAACTGATGTAACGGGAGCATTTTTCAAACTAACCAAAACATTTGGTTCTAAATTAATTGTTTCCGAAATATTTCCAGCTAGAACACTGACTACTTCAGAAAGAATACGGTAACCTTTATTTTTTTCCATAGTAGCTTCAATTTCTTTTAAAATATCTTTTCCAATATTACCTCTAACGTTCCGACAACATGACGCAAATTCTTTTATTAATGCTGTACTTTCGAACAATGACAGTTTTGGTGATTCTAACTGAGTAATTGTTTTTTGAACAAAACTAAAATTTGATTTTATAAATGAAAGTTCTTGTTGAAGCAAGTTACTCTGAAAAGTTTGTTTAGAATCCAAAAGAGATTGGGAACTTTCATCTGTTAACGTATCAATTATGTCCTTTATTTTAACAAAATGATCTGCATAAAAATTAGCTGCTTCTAACCATGTCCCCATCGCGTTAAAATAGGTTGTGGTGGAAGAGGAATGTTAGGTAGCATTTCTTTATAAAGTTGAATTCTTATAGGAGATTTAAGAAATACTTTTTTGACACTGGATATCATGGTATTTACAAGAGGAAACTTTTTTCGTATTTCCTCTGCAACTCTGTTTAATCCATGCGCTACACAAGTAACATGTATTAAATCTGGGAAAAATATTTTTAAATTTTGTCCTGCTTTCACCATATAAGGAGCAGCATCCGATAAAATAAGCAGTAATTTATTAGAAGGAATAGTTGTCGGAAGAAAAAAAGTTGCTAATGTTTCTTGTATAAAACGCGAAATTGTTAAAGCATTTGTTTTCTCAAGTTGCTGGCATGAAATAAGATGAGATTTTGGTAATGTATCTTCTTTAAGAACACCAATCAATAAATGAGCAATATACTTTCCTGAGGAATCAGTGGTTTCGTCTACAGATATGTAAAAATAATTATCTGCAATTTCTTCCTTAATATTAATTAACACCGACGAGTATAGCCCGTTCACATTATTTCTTCTTAGAGACCGATCACTTGGAACATTAAGTTTGCAATATTTTTTTAGAAACGAACTAAAATTTACATTTGCTAATTTTGAAAGCGGTATGTTTGCAGACACTAATGCGCGACACAAGTCTTCATTAAAAGTTTCTTGCTCATCTAATTTTTTTGAAGTAGATTGGAAACATTTAGCCATTGAAGTTTGATGTTTTCCTCCTATTTTTCCTTTTTTTGCAATGTGTGAAGCAGTTCTCACATGTTGGTCTATCTGAAATTTCTTCTCACATGCTATCTATAAATAAAAATAAAAACCTTTATTTTAAGCCAACCTTTAAAATATAAAAATATACAAGGTGTTTTTGGTTAATCAAATAACTGGTTTGGAAAAAAAAACACTCGCTAAGTGTTTTAAATGCAGTATTAATCCACAAATTAGTTTTTGTTACTAACCATTAGTACATCATATAACTTATTTTAAAATTCAACAAAAGTTTTTTTTTTGTTAATTCAATTACAATAAAAATAATTGTGTTTTAGAATAGCTGACTTCATAAAAAAAAGTAAAGGTGAAAAATTTTTCTAAATACACACCATTGTATTGTACCATGGACAATTTTTTCTCACTAAAGGAAGCTATTTTTCATTTAAAAACAACCTACGAGTACTAAATTTCAAGTAAATACGTTTATTGGTTTTAAAGTTATTGTTGTTATTAACTAAAAGAATTTAATTTTTTTTTATTTTAACACCCTGTATCTCGAAAAGTAAATAAGTTTGACATCTCATTAACTATATCGTTTTGTTCAATTTTTCGAGAAGTATCTACAGTCAAACGTTGTAAGTGTCATTTGGAAACACCCTGTATGTATGAAATATGTATTAGATATTTAATAGAAAATATTAGATACTTACAATTTTGCCACAGACTGAACAGTAGATTTTTCCCATATCCATAGACAGCTCTTTATAAGGTTTAATCCAAGATGAAGCACTGGTTGTTTTAGGCATTATAAAATCACAATCTTCCTTTTTGGTACGCACAACGAGTGTTTACGCTTTGAATATCAAAACAAAAATGATTTACAAATCTGAGCATCAAATTAGAAATGTTTAGGTATCTAATTCAATAAACTGGGAGATTTTGGAAAATCCCTAAATTAGGAACAAAACTATTAGCCGTTTACCTGCTGTTAAGATACAATAAATTGTAGATAGATTTGGGGATTAGATCATAAAATGCAAATGAGCGAACCCTTAGCGATTATCCAATAACTGAATGCCTCAGTGACCGAGACTTTCTAAGAATGTTGAGGGCTACTAAAATTGATCTTCTTTGAAATTGTAAATGTTTTGTACCTGTAGAGATTACGTACTTAGACCATTTCTTGATTAAAATGACTACAAAATTTTATACAAGAATTGAAATAAATTGGTATGTTTAAAAATTTTCAAATACAGTATAAAAATCTGAACTTTTATGCACTTTATGCAAACTTTTATACAAATATGCCAAAATATGAAATATTTGCATAAAATATGCACAATATGCAAAATATGCAATATGCATATTTGCCGAAGTCTAGTTATAATAGTTCAATACTGGTATTCACTCCATAGATCCTTACCGGACGAGCATGTATGCTTAAAAACCGAAATGTAGATTATGTAGAGACGATAGCTTGTACAGTGGAACCTCGATTATCCGTCTGTCTATTAACCGTCACCTCTGTTAACCGTCAGGGTCCATACATAAGTTAGATTGACAACATAAGTAAAAGTTTAGTCATCAATCCATTTTGTTTGCAAAAAATTTTCCACCAAAGACGATTCTTATTTTGGACAATGAACCTGCCTATCCTAAAGCCGGTATGCTGCGGAGTGACGATAAAAATATCACGTCCTCTATTCTGCCCGCGAATACAACATCAATGATACAGCCAATGGATCAGTCGGTCATTAAAACATTCTAGAGAAGATACAGAAAAAAGTTTACTCAAAACCTAGTTATGGAAGAGTAATATTCTTTGCCAGAATGCTGGAAAGCAAACAATTTAAAACACGCAGTCGACAATGCTGTGTATACTTGGGCTGATGTTTCGTAAGTAACGCTGAAAAGAGCGTGGAATAAAGAGCCTGAATCAACTTAAGATGAAAATGCTCCCCTTAAATGTAGTTATGGCTGAATCAACTGTTTTGTTTCGTTGCCTAAAGATGACATAAACGAATGGTTGATTTGTGATGAGGACGCAAACGGCTACCGATTTGTTGACAGATGATGAAATCGGCAATGCCAACCGAGGGGGACGAAACTGATTTAGAAGTTGACAGAAACTTTGATTGTGGCGATGTTGATGGTGCTATTAGTGCTATTACATCTCACAAAGATTTGCGTAAATAAGCTAGAGGAGCTGCATCGCAAATACAACAATTCATCAAGTGGTATTCTCGGCAAGAAGAAGCAAATAAGCTAGATTTGATGATTGTACGTCGATTAGGAAATTCGAAAAAATTTCGAAAAAATGGTTCGAAAAAATACAAAATTAAATTTCTATTACAAAAAAATTACTTTTGTATTAAAATACACAAATGTGACTTTAAACTTTTATTTAATACAGTTTGCTTTGGTGGTACAAATTCGACAGACTATTGAATATAATCTACGCAATTATAAAATTATAGTTATTTATTGTACAAGACGATAAAATTGTTTTTTATCTTCGAGAGCGTTTTTTAGCGTCGAGACGTCAGTCGAAACGCTAATTATGCTCGAGAAGATAATGCGGTTTTATCGTCGTGTGCAATACAACATTTTTTTTTCTATAGCAAGAATTCAGGTAAAAAATAGAATTTCAAAGAAAATTGTAATTTTTAGCACAAAAATCGCAATTGTGTTGCTCCGTTACTAGGGATATTAATTACTCTGTCAACAAATGTCAAACAAATCGCTACTTCAATACAAAAGGGCCACAAATCAAAAAAATCGAAAATAGCGTTTATTCAAAAAATCTAACGTTAGTCATATTTTGATATACCTACCACCGAAACCCCTACATATTTTACGTTGTTTAATATCGAAATGACACTAGCGCCCTTTTTGCATTTTTATATTTGAGAGAACAAATATGGACAAAACCGCCAGTTTGTTAGTTGCTGACAGTCGAAGTGATCGCACATTTTTTTGTGTTAAACAGCCACATTTCAAAAAACCCTAGTCGTTGTTATCGTTTTTGTAAACAAAAGTGCCACATTCCGAAGTACGTCCGTTTTGCACAGAAGATTCACGTAAGTATATTATTATTTCTTAAACAAAAGGGATGTGTAATGAAATACGGCCATTTAATACAAAATATTGGCATATATATATATATATATATATATATATATATATATATATATATATTTACGGCATAAAGTGGACTCCGCCCATGTTAAAATTCAGGTTCAGGTGAGCTCCGTGGTCAAGTGGACACCGATATACGGAGCTCACTTGACCATTCCATAATATTGGCTCTGTCGATTCGTCAACATGTATAGTTTCATAATTTTTAAAAAAAATTTGGAGCCCATAATTATCCCTGTATCATAAATGTATATCGCTTAGTTCACGTGTATATATTATAGAGGTCGTTCAGATCTTTTTCACTGTATATTGGAACCATAAGTATATCGGTTTAAGTAAGCTCTGATAGTTTGGCAACTCTGCTATAAGATGTATAATTCTCGCGTAAAGTCTGGACGGTTTATATGGACTCCATAGTTTTGTTATCATTCATACGCATTACAGTGTGTAACAGATATGTATACTATTAACTACCTGTTTTTGGTGGGTACGAGTTCTCTAAAAATAGCTTTATAGATACAAAAGGATTTCATTACCAAATTGGATTTTGTTTCATATGCGGAAATTTCCTAATGTATTTTGTTAACGTGAATATGTCTTCATAAGTTTTATTTAAGAATCCGATTAATAAGAACTTCTTTTAATTCATCCATTGTTTTATGATATCTTGTATACAGCTTTTTTATTATTTTATTTCTGGTTTTATCTATGTACTACATATAAGTTTGGATAAAAGGTTATCTCAAAATAAATATTTAAGTGCTAAAATAGATATTTTTGTGTAAAAATGGGTAGTAGTGCACAAAAAAAGAAAGAATTTATCTAACAAGCATTATACCACTTCTCCAATATTACATACTTCTGAATGTTTTATTTTCTATTTAGGGGTAATATGTTATCAATATAAGTGGAGTTAGTTTCAAATTTGCAGTGATCTTTATAAGTAAAAGCTTACTGGCTATACTTAACATGTTTAGTTCAAATAAATAAACCTTGTCCTTTCAGAAAAGAGCGATTTGAATGGAAAAGTCAACTAAGAAAGTGTGATGAATCTTATACCACCCCACATTCACACAGGTTAACCGGTGTTTGCAGGCAAGAGTCCTCCAGGCAAATTTAAGGAAGATAACAACCATAAGGAAGTTCCTTTCGAGGGTTCAGAAATGACTGACTAATTTATAGCGAAATATACTTACGTGTTAAGTATGTGTTTTTGTCACCCATACTAGCAAGGTATATTCGGTAGCATAAGCATAGAGTTTAAGTCTACGTTTTAAGGGTGGAAGAATGTGCTTCCTATTTTGAGCTGACAAGTTTGCGGAGAATATTATTTTTCTTTTTCTAGGTTGCCATTTGGTTTTAAACAAAGTTCTGTGATAGAAACTATCTTCAAGGTATTTATAGCAAGTCCAGAGTTTAAGGATTTCATGACACTATTGGTTCAGGTATATCTTCAGATTTGTGAAAGCGTCTCTATTAGGAACATTTCCGGGTTTGGCTTAAAATTGATTTATAATCTATTTTTATTATTTCTAATTCTATTCCTATTACTACTTAAAACTAAACATTTGTCATCATTGTCCGGTTTATTTAGTAATTCTTCTTTCTCTACTCGTTGCTTGGCCTCTCCTTGGTTCTTTTTATGTTGCTCTGGTAGTTTTTTGAACACGCTATTTCCAACACCTTTTCTTCTTTATAGCACCATCTCCATTCTTTGCCGTCCACTGTGATTTTATTGTATCCTATTTTGACCATTTTTCCATTTTCCCTCATTTCTCTTGCTTTATCTCTTAAAGCTTCCATTTTCTCTCTCTCTCCTTTTGTGAGATCCTCTGTAATCCATATTTTTTCGATCTTCACATTCTTAAGTTTGTATTTGTTTCTTAAGATTGTTGTTTTTTCTTCTTCGCTTTCAAGTTCAATTAAGCATGTTTTTGTTCTTATTTTTTGTGCTCTTTTAATATTGGTTTTGACTCCAAGATGATTTTCTAATATAGTAGTCATTTCCTCTTTCAATGTTTTTGGATCTTCAGAGTCTATTTTTGATCCACTGATGATTATATTCTTTTTTCTTTGTCTAACCTTTCTAATGAGCGTTTTAGATCATTTAATTCTTCCGTTATCTTTTTGTTATCGGTTTTGGTTAGTTCGTTTTCTCTTTTCAGTTCTTCTTTCTCTTTTGTCCATTCTTCCTTCACCCTTTCTATTTCCAGTTTTATGCTTTTTATTTCTTCGTTATTTTGTTTTATCTCTTCTTTAACTTCATTTATATATCTTCTCATCTCCTTATTTTCTTCCTTCATTTCTGTTTTCAGCTCTTTTATTTCCGTTTTAATCTCCTTATTTATTTCTTCTAGTAGTTTCTTTAGTTCATCCATTTCGCGATTTGTTATGTTATCCTTTGGAGATGTTCTTAACGTGGCTTTGCTTCTTTTGAAGGCTTCCTCCTCGTCGAATGAGTTATCGTGTTCTGGCTTACTTCTTTTGCTGTTCATTCGATTTAGTTATTGTATTACATTTACTTTTAATTTATTATTTTAATTTAATTTAATTCTAATCCCAACTTTAATCAAATCTATTTTAAGGCCAGATCTGGATTTTTGTAATAAAATTATGTGGCTTTTATTTTGATCATTAATTTCTTGTCAGCACTAATTACTTTCTTATCTGCCAAAAAAAAAAAAACAAAAACAAAAAACGCGTAGGAATGCCTAAGCAGGTCGACCCTTCGAACATTCGCCAAAACCACTTTTTTAATCTTTCACTCAATTATTCATTTACTTAAGACTTGTTAAAATTATTAAAATAGTTCTATCTTACTTGTCTGATGGTATTTTCTTTATTAACTACTATCACCTGTATGCACTTAACTTTTGATACTTATTTGTGAACTCGGTTGAATTTTCTAACTTTTAATTCCCGAATAATTTTAAGTTTATTACGAAGCGAAATTAAATGAACCTACTGTTGTCACTTGCAGGACCGTTTCAAATAGTCAAAAAACTAATAAACAGCCTACTAAAATAGAAATATCGCCTATTTAAGACGTAATCCATTACCGGCCCAAGGTACAAAGCACTCCTAGCATATGCTAATGATATAGATCTCATAAGAAACTCTCTCGTCCGCAAACATCTTCAATAAAGTGAAGAGAGCACGAAAAATTTTCACTTAAAATCAACGAAATGAAAACCAGATACAAGCGAATCAACAAAAGAGACCAATTCATTAAATCTAGATAAAATTTTAAAGTTAACAATCACAATTTCCAAAATATGGAACACTTTAAATATCTTATAAGTTAAATTATCACAATTAATAATAATGTTACTAAAAAATACAGAGAATAATTCAAACTTCAGACCTATTTTAATACATGGATGCGAATCATGGACAATGAGTAAAACAAGTAAGGAAGAATTACGAATATTTGAAAGAAAAATAATAAACAATTTTTAACCTCATTATCATATCGCTGCAAATCTGCATAGAATAAGAACACATACTAAATATAGAAAGCTCTTATAACGATATTGTTCCAGAAAATAAATCCCTTAAGGTAGATCGGACACATGCATAGACGCCAAGATGTCAAACTTATAAAACTGGTATGAAAGGAAGTTAGCATAGAAAAATGCCATATCTAAAAAAAATAACATTTCAGTTGATTACAGATTCGTGGAAAATCGATCAACTTGGAGAAAATTTGTAGTTAGCGAAGACCCACCCAGTGTTGTAGCGCTACGCTATGATAATGATAAAGACAAAGGAGAAACAGTGACAAAAAGCAACAAACATGGACTAATGGAGTGAAGCTGCTTTAAAATCTTGATTGGAGAGGATTAAAATGAAAGTATAAGAAATACAATGTACTTTCTTAGCAGTGTACTTTTACCTCTTTCAATAAAGTATGTTTATATGGACTTCTTATTTTTGTTATCATTCATACGCATTACAGTGTGTAACAGATATGTATACTAATAACTACCTGTTTTTGGTAGGTACGTCGTACGTGCTTCTCTAAAAATAGCTTTATAGATACAAAAGGATTTCATTACCAAATTGGATTTGTTTCATATGCGGAAATTTCCTAATGTATTTTGTTAACGTGAGTATGTCTTTATACGTTTTATTTAAGAACCCTCTTAATAAAAACTTCTTTTATTTCATCTCTTGTTTTGTGATATCTTGTATACAGCTTTTTTATTATTTTATTTCTAGTTGTATCTGTGTATTACATATAATTCTGGATAGACGGTTATCTCGAAATATAGTGCTAAAATAGATATTTTTGTGTAAAAATGGGTAGTAGTGCACTAAAAAGGGAAGAATGCTTAATTTATCTAACAAGAATTATATCACTTCACGATCATTACATATTTCTGAATATTTTATCTAGTATTTAGGGGTAATATGTAATCAATATAAGTGGAGGTAGTGTCAAATTAGCAATGATCTTTTCTGAAGGAACCTTTTCCTTCAGAAAAGACCGATTTGGATGATAAAGTCAACTAAGAAAGTGTGATGAATCTTGTACCACCCCACATTCACATAGGTTAACCGGAGGGTTTAGATGTCGAGGAGCAGCTTACTTTTTTTTGTATATCCTGCAGATGTGTTGATCTGGCCAGTTTTTTCTTCGATATTAGTCATAAAATGGGCTGGTATGCGTGGAGTTGATGTTACGAATCTAGACTTTGTTTCTTTCGTTCTCTAGCTACTTATCTTCGGATATTAGGTGGATTGATAGCTACGATATTGTAGAGCTTATTTTATAGCTAAGGTAGCTAAGGTATTTATAGCAAGTGCAGAGTTTAAGGATTTCTTGACACTATTGGTTCAGGTATATGTTCAGATTTGTGAAAGCGTCTTTGTTAGAAACATTGAAGGAGCATACCTAACTTTTTCCGGGGTGTGGCTTAAAATTGATTCAGATTCTATTTTTATTTTGTTTAAGGTATTATTTAGATTTTTCTCCACTTTAGCAACAAAAGTTTTTGGTTATGCAACAATAGATGTATCGTCTACATAATAAAAGACCTACTATTTACCGGTATGGGTTGTGTAAATGTTATACAGCGTAGGTGCGATTACGGTACCCCAAAGAAGACCGTTCTTCTACGTTCTCCATCTGCTATTCTTACCGTTGAGTGATACGAAAAATCTTATGTTGTGTAGGCATACACGGATAATACAAGTGAGTTTATTACCTAAGGGGATATCACATAGATTTTGAAAAAATGCCCTCTAATTTAAGGTGTCGTAAGCGGCATTGAGATTGACAAATACGACTCCTCATACCTGATATTTTTCATACCCGTCTTCGCTGTGTTGGGCAAGATTTAGTATTTGTGATGTACACGATCTTCCCTGTCATATATAGCCACTTTTGTCTTTTAATTTGAGTTCTTCTTCTATTATCGGTTTATATTAAGGATCATGTGCAGATTTATTTTGTATAGCTGGCAAAATAAATAGATATATTGGCCGATAGCTTTTGTGGTCTTTGGAGTTTTTGCCAGGTTAAAGCATAGTGATAACTTTGTCTTTGCTGTGCTTGTCTACAGAATCTAAATATATTAGCCATTGTAGTATTTTTGGTCAAAATTTTATAATTAGTTTTGTGCTCAGATCCTCAATCGGGAGCCGTAATATTGTTTATTTTATACGTGGATAGTGGATCCAAGCTCAACATAGTTAAATGGTTCCCACAGTGACTAGTTTGAGTCCTCTCTCATTTTAAGTTTTTCTTTGCTTCTTTGCCGGCACTTATTATGTAATCTTCTGCGATCATTTTTATACCAAATACCCTAGGTTTGGCCCTCTATGTGCTTACTGCACTAGAAATACGTCACATTTGTGTTAAGCGTTTATGTCTGATAAGCTTAAGTAAAGTAGAACGTATGTATAATACCCAGTTAAGTGACAATCATATTATTCATGTTAATGTAAAGTTAATATACTTTTTGATTATATAATTACTCAATATAGTATTTGCTTTATTTATTACACCTTCCATTAGGCTTATGAATTGTCTTTATCTCTAGATATAGTTTACTTTATCTCGATAGAATAGTTGGTCCTAAAAAGGACCGATTTGACAAAACTTATATTGGACGAGTGATTGAAGAATTACCCAATTAATTAATTATTCATTACCTAAGGTACGGCCGATTGCGGTGGTCTTATTAGTACTTAAATTTTCGTGAAGGCTTCTACGTTGAACTCTATAAAAAATGACAAAGTATTTACTTTTGACTAAAAATCTAAATTTTATATACTGTTACTTTTAGACGATATTTCGAGTCAGATTTGTATAGTTATAACTGTAGCCATTGTAGCTAATATATAGACTCTTTGTAAAAAGTAAATGACTTTGTAACATCGGTCAAACTCATATATGGATAATAAGGAAACAAACAGGTTAAAATAGGTGTACAAAATTTTAACTACATATATATAGGCGCCATTGTTCAGGAGATGAGTTTATCCCAGATATCAAAGATTACATTCTTTTACATGGATATTCTAGGTTCTATTTACTTATTTTCATTACTAAAAAGTATATTTATAATAAAGGCCTTAAGCTGTCTTTAGATTTTATGAAATTTTTTTGGCATAGACTTTTAGTCATTCAGCCAGACTCAACATGGTACAAATAGTTGTTTGAGTTTATATTAATAAATATACAAAACAAAAGACAGGTAAACAGGGTCACTCTCTTCTTGCCTAGGGGCCCATCAAGGCATTTTTTAAAAAGACGTACAACACTAGGCCACCGTAAGAAAGGAATTTGACAATTGGGTTAGAAACAAAGGTTACGTTATTAACTAATGCATAATTATTTAGATGGTTATTTTATCCTTTAAAAACATAACTAAGGAATCATACACTGCTCTCGAGTCTAGTAATATCCATGAAAATTTAAACCTATGGAAATTGGCAAATTACAAAATACAGACATAATTCTGAATACCAACTTGGGACAAACAGTTTTCCCCTCCTCAACTTATTCAGTTACAATCTATAACGTGTAAACGCATACTTGTTTTATTGTTAGATACAATGAATTTCCATCAAGGAACTTTCAGCAATGTGACAACAAATTGCTATATAACAGTACGAGGCAATATGATCATATTTGCGTTACATTAATATTTATGTGGCAATCAGCTGTAAAAGTCATTGCCGTTTTTCCGATCGTTTCATATTTTAGCATAGTCACATAAGAATTCTTTTTAAGCAATATACTGTGTCATATTCTTCTGATTTATTTTGTTGACAATTTATTTATGCTTATTCGTTCACCTTTTGTAAAGCAGTCTGTTTAAATATTAGGGATTTATATAATCTTTTTGTTTATATAATTTGTTTATCGATTTTACTATTTTAGATAGAGTTTCATAATTATAGTTTTTTTTTATTTTTTCTATGGTAATACATATACATACCCAATTCGAAAGGGAGAAAACCAACGAGTTCTAAATTGAACATAGACATTATTCTCCATTTCTTTCTATATGTTATATAGAGATCATCGTCATCGTATAGTCGGAACGCAACAAGATTTTATTACCATTTCTCCTTTTTGTCTCCTCATTCCTATTGCAAACTCAGCCACATAAATGGCGTTTTAAAAATATATGTCAATATTGCCGAAGTGCCTTTCCTAGGATACTTTTTTTAAGCCTAGTTCGTTTGATTACATGTAATTGATTTGATAGTCCTCAACAGATATGTATTGATTGTAGGTAGGATAGCAGGTGTTGGTAAATATGATGAGTCGGTAAGTAGTCTCATTATTCCTAAATCTGCGCCCTTCATTCGTGGACATCCTAAGGGCATTTTTTCTCTCGGGGCATCCTACCAATTTAACTTGGGAATGCAGTTAATGAGAGAGCCTTTGGATAAAGCCAGCGCAACTTTGGAGTTGAGATTTAGGTTCTTGTACCTCGTTGCTATCTTTATATATGTGTTTGACCTTGGCATTAGTTTCGTTCGGTATTGGTTAGTACTCGGATCTTTGTAAGTCGGGAAATACCTCTGATGGCTTTTCTAGCAATCCTGATCTAATTAATACGTTCTCGTTACATATCCACACATTAGCACTGGTTCACTGTTTTATATATCCTGATTTTAGAGATTTATATTAGGCTTCTGGATTTAAAAGTGTTATAAGGGTTCTATATACATTAGTTAGCTACCTGAATTTTCCCTTTTATTTCTTATGTGACAACGTTATCTACGATATCTAAAACGCTGCAATCTTTCAAAATTATATAGCTTTATTGTTACGTTATGCCTTACTCTACATCTTTTCTTTTGTATGTTAAAAAACATTTATTTGATTTTCTCATTAGTGACTATTATACCGTTTTTGCTGCTAGTAGCATTATTTTATAGCATTCTTATATTTAATTTATGGATTATATTCGGATAGCAAATAAATATTCTTTACTTTCTCGGAGAAATAATATTCTAACACACAAAATCCTATTAAATTGCCAAAAACCTCCGTACATATTCTATTCACTTATGAGGGCAGTATAGTCCTGGACTGGCTAATTTTTGGATAATAGAAAACATGAGTGTAGCAGTTTTAATGTTTTCGGGACTGCTACTTGGTATCGGGGAGCAGAAATATCATAAAAAGGTATTGCATATAGGAATTGATACTTGAACTTTATTATTATTAAACAACACTATATTTCCTTGTAAAATCATTATGACTTTACAGTAAGACAAATTTTCGATGTTGGTTATGAAAACATCATGTACATACCACCGGGTTCCCTATGTCGATCTCCAGAAAAATCTTTGTAATAATGATACGCGAAACAAAAAACCAAGAATAAAAATATGCGCCAAGAAACTCTGTGATATAACAGTTGAATAAAATACAGATGGTCGATTCAAATAGTCAAAAAATTAATGAACAGCTTACTAAAATGGAAATATCGCCTATTTAAGATGTAATTCATTAAAGGCCCAAGGTACAAAGCACTCCTAGCATATGCTAATGACATAGATCTCATAAGAAACTCTCCCGTCCGCAAACATCTTCAATAAAGTAAAGAGAGCACGAAAAATCAACGAAATGAAAACCAAATACAAGCAAATCAACAGAAAAGACCAATTTAATAAATCTAGATAAAATATTAAAGTTAACAACTACAATTTCAAAAATATGGAACACTTTAAATATCTTAGATAAATAATCACTGTTAATTATAATGTCAATAACTAAATACTTTTAGCATAAATCAAATTTTAGAGCTATTTTAATACATGGATGCGAATCATTGACATTGACTAAAAAAATAAGGAAGAAGTACGAATATTTGAAATAAAAATAATTATAAAAATGTTTTAACCTCATTATCATACGCTACAAATCCGTATAGAATAAGAACCCATACTGAATAAAGAAAGCTTTTATAACGATATTGTTCAGAAAAATAAATCGCTTAAGGTAGATCGGATACATGCATAGACGCCAATATATCAAACTTGTAAAACTGGTATGGAAGGAAGTTAGCACAGAAGAAAGAATGCCGCTTAGGCGTCTAAGTAAGCAATGGAGAGAAAACATCCAATTATATCTCAAAATATTAACATTTTATTTGATTACAGATTCGTGGAAAATCGATCAACTTGGAGAAAATTTGTAGTTAGCGAAGACCCACCCAGTGTTGTAGCGCCACGTAATGATGATGATAATGAAAAAGGAGAAATAGTGACAAAAAGTAATAAAAATGGACCAATGGAGCAAACCTGCTTTAAAATCTTGATTGGAGAGGATTAAAATGAAAGTATAAGAAATACAATGAATGATTGATGGATTCGAGAAACTTGAGACTTGAGAAAAGCACACTGACGTGTGTATCCATATTAAATTCCTTAGATTGTTATACTTTTTTTTAGACTTTTATACTAATAGCTTTAAAATTGAATGTTTGGTGAAAATAGCTACGCTACTTTAATGCATCAAATATTTTGTTAATTAAAAATCAACATATTGAAATTAAGACAGCAAAAAATTATAATATTAAAGATTAATTTATAAATTATTATAGTCTAATTTTAACTATTTCATGAAACAAATATTACACGCCATAAACTGCAGTAATTGAAAAAATAATAAAGATCTTACAGAAGAGTTTTTTAAACTGTTAGACGATTACGCTACTCGATGTTCATATTAATAGGTTCCAAAATGTACCACCTATAAAATTTAAAAATCTACTACTAATACAATTATTGGCAACATCGCAGGAGTTAAGAAGTGTACGGGAAAAGTTATATACGGATCCCAAAACTGTTTGATCCTATTACGGAGTCCACTTGATCCGACGTATTGGTCGGAGTCTACATAAAGCGCTACTCAGATAATAATATACACGGCGTATATTCTCCTGGAGTTAGTATAATACCGTTTTAGTACGGAGCCCATATTAACCGCTAGAAGTATATATATATATATATATATATATATATATATATATATATATATATATATATATATATATATATATATATATATATATATATTTTTATTTCTTAATCAAAAAGGATGTATTACGGAATATGTTCATTTTGCTTATGATATTCTCGGAGCTGTTATATCATTTAAATTAAAAAAGGGCCATATACTGTGATAGATACGACTCTTTTGCATTTTTTATGGCAGTAAAATGTTATTATAAAGTAAAATGCAGTTTTTTTCATTTACTTGTATATTGTATTCATTGTGATAGTCTAACATCTTATTTTAATATAATTCAGAAATTTGAATATCATATTACACAACGTGTTTATTTCCAATTTTAATTGAGAGCGTAAAAAATACCGTGTATCGTATTTTGTTTTGGACATTGTATGATATGAATATGTATTTTGCTACTCCGCAAATTAGTTCATAATGTAAGCAATCATTTAGGTACTTGAATTTATCGTACGTAAACAAAATATCCTTTTTTGAGTTGCTTCCCGTGGATATCAAGTTATTATTAATGGGACTGATTGTCTTTTATTTTAATTTTGTTTAGGCTTCGTAATACCATAGTGAAAAGTAATCACATTCTTATCTCGAAAAAGAAAATATTATGTATAACGATCACATCACAGCTGTATAGGGAAATAAATTACTTTTACTTTTAAACGCTTTTAAGTAAAGTACATAATTTTTAATTGTAATTAATTTGTTCCCAGCTCTGATATCTGAAGTCTATATTTATGTATTTATATAAAACCAAAATATTTTACTTGTGCAATTCTAATAAAAAGAGAAATCTGAGATTGTTAATTGTACACCCCCGTTGTTTGGGTTATTCAATCAACGGTTTTACTTAGCAATTCATAATATTACTTACTATTTTTCCCAGTATCTGCCATAGTAAGCATAAAATTAGGATAAACTACTGCTCCTTTTTTTAAATACATAATTTATTTAAAGATTTATTGATATAAAGTTATAAAGTAAAATCGTTTCTAACCGCATTGATGTAACAATTTTCGCACTTTTTAAAAGTTGCAGATTCTTTGAAGTCCATTTACTCATAATTATAAGTATTACAAATGCTGTGGTTTTCCTTAGAATGGCAGTATAGCCATTAAATAAAACAATCTGGTGAGGTGGAGGGAATTTATTAAGGAACTGTTTGATGATAAAAAAACAGAAATTCGAATGGAAAATATATCAACTAATCCAAACATAAGCTCCCGGTTGCTTTTTAAAGAACAGGAAAGCAACCGGGCCAGATGAAATTCTCAGAAATAATCAAACTACTCAACGATAAAGGTAAATTATCTTCTAAACATCTTCAATAAAATATACCAACAGTATGGCTATCGTCAATATATGTAATAATATAAAAAAATCGCTAAAAAATTTTGCAATTATTGCACCTACATTCTGATGAGACATGTATTGAAAATTTTCTTACTGCACTAGAGAATTTACAACAAAATATGAGTAGGGTAATTGATTCAAATATGAGACCCTTTTCTTAACTTTATTTATATAACTTAAAATTCCTTTAGGGTTACAAAACCTTCTAATCAGAGAAGCATTATTCAGTGTGCAGGTCATAATTCAAAAAGAGGAATCTTATGCAATTTCCATTAAAATGTTTATACATTAAAAACTGACTGCGATATAAACGTTTTAAAATCTAAATCATTGTTAAATTACATACACTTTTATTTTTTGGAATATATGTAGAATACAGAATAAATAGAATTTAAGTGTAACTAAAGTATATGCAACCAGCTTAACGAAGTCTTTAAAATCGTTAGTCTGTGCTGCCATCTATTGCGTGATACTTGAATGTGAGCGAAGGATAACTTCCTGTCAAGTAGAAATTTCGTTAACCTCTACAAATATTTAATTACAGATGTCAGTCTCGGACGTTATTTGATTGTAGTTTCACTTTTGTGTCGTGGTAACCAAAACTGGCGGATTGTCTACTAACATAACCTTGCAGTTGGTAGTTAGCATGTTATTATTCATAAATATACAATTAGAAGTGCTAAAATGAAAAAAATAAGTTGTATAGTGCCGGATTGTGGTTCCGTAGATTCCCAAAATGAGGGTGCTAATACAAAGTTCCACCAGATACCTAAAGAAGCCGAAGTGAGGAAAAAATGGTTAAAGGCTATAAAACGTACCGAAGGAGAAGTTAACAAAAGGTCTAAAGTGTGTTCCAAGCATTTTAAAACCGACGATTATGCTATAACCAGGCTCAATTATGGAGTTGGAGGTAAAACTACAGCTTCGGGCTCTAAGAACACCTGTACGAGTATATGGAGGTACTTGTATATTTTCTCTAACCACCCTGTATCTTTTAGGTGAGTTCAAAGCTTTGAAAACGGAGGCGGTGCCTAACATGAACCTGCCGCCAAAATCAACTTTTAAAATTAAGATTAGTAAAAAGGATAACAGCAAGCAAATTAAAGTCGAAGAAATAAAAGTGAAGGAGGAAAAAGTGGAAAAGCCTGAAAGGGTAAGTGTTTGTAATATTTTAATATAGGGGGCTCTGTTATTAAATATTCAATGTAAACTTTTGTTTATACAAATAGATTGTCTATGAAATATTGTTGTGCACTAAAAAAACGTATTCCAGCGTCAATATCCACAAAAACAAAATGACTTAAACCCCTTCCAAAAACATTTCATCATTGTGTATCTGACAAACAGAAATAACGAGTCAGCCAATTGAAAAATCAACTGAAATATTCATTCATCATATAAAAGCAGTTACTGGTCCACTATAATGAATGTTTTTATGACCGGCGTCATCTTTCAAGTATACAATTTACCAGAGTGCTTATTTTCACCAAACGTCGACTTAACTTATTTTTATCAACAAAGACATGCATTGTTAAGCCCAATTTGTGTTGTACTATTCACATTTCGTTCTTTAATTTTTAAAAACATTTTTCATCAAATTCGTCCAAATTGAAAATTTAAATTCGCCGCTGATGGAGATCCCGCCCACAGGCACTGTTGCCAATAATTCTGATATTGTTTGTTGACGATATTTTTGCCATAAAAATAATTTTTACTCATTGTATTTGAAATTAGATCAAATTTAATTTAACACAATTCTTGTTTTCTACTTTTTTCTTCTGCTTTTATTAATATTTGTTTAATTTTTCTGTTTCTGTACTATATTGTTAACAGATGGAAGCCATTTTTATTTTGTTTGTCTTTCATCTACACATTTGATGAATATTTATCATCCAGGTGTATTTAAACGTTTTTCAGTATTCTTAATTACATTTTTGTTATAATTTCTACTATAAATAAAGTAGTTAATTTGATTTATCATTTTTATGGCATCTTCTGCTTTTCCAGATCAGTTTTCTTTGGTATTAAGGGTAGGGGAATGTTGTTTAATTAGAATACTGCTAGATATATTGGGTTTTCATGTTTTTCTTTCCATTGTCAGTAAAAATTGTCTTCATTTTTCTCCCTACCAGTTAATTTACTTCTTTTTGATTGACATATGAGATAAAATTGTAAAAAACATGTTCTTGGAGTTTTATAAGTTTAAATTTTCTGTTCTGGATGACATTTTTTCTTGAATGTATCAGTAATTTTGATAATATTACCTAATCCATCATAAATGAAGTATTATTTCATTGAATACAGTTCTAAACCTTAGTAGTAAAAACCAGAAAACCTTAAATATACTTAGAATGACATAAAAACGAAATTTTTCATATTTTTGAATCTTGAAAGACAAAATCGGTAATTAATTTCTTCTTCTTTCTTTATCCTGTAGTTATTTAAGTGGATATACAAAAACTGGCATTATTTTCTTCCTAATAATTATCAGCAATCTACCATTTCTGTTTGACTGTCATAAATAGCTGTAGTTCAGTTCATTGACATTTTTGGTGCTTTTTATCCAGTCATACCATACCATTTTCATACCAACTATGTTCTTTAATCTGATAAAACACCATAATACTTTATAGACCATAGGAAAAGGTGCTAAAGATTTTGTGAAACTAACAAACTTGTATTTCCTCTTCCTTTTTCAATGCTGAATTTTAATAAGCAACTACAACTTTTCTTATCAATTAATATACTTTTAAACAATTCCAAACAACTACGAATTGTATTTTTACTATATTATTAAAATTTTATTATTATTTCCTAGATAATTATCTTTGTTAAGCGACAAAACTAACTGCTGCTTTAATTGGGTTTTTCTTCATTAAATATAATTCCATTCTTTTGTATATTATCCCTAATGTGCAATAGTTTGAGTCTTAATTGAGAAATCATCAATAACCTTTTCATTTGCCCCAGAATAAAGTGATATTTAAGTTCATTATACGACAGTTGGATTCGGTTCGTCAAAGCGAATAGACGTGCGATACTTAAAATCTAATTAACGAAATCGGTGTTATCACCTTATAAATAAAAAACTAGTTTTATTCATATAAAAATTACACATATCGATTTAAAATAAAAAAGTAAAGTTTAAGTGGTTTAAAGACCATGAGTGTTACTAGCGGGGGTAGAAAACCCCCCGAAAAAGATGAGTTGGAAGGTGTTATGGATGTGTCCCATCCGGATCTTCCACCTTCTCCAGTGGAGGAATTTAGAGGATTTCAAAATATCAACCCTATTACACAGATAAGTACTGATAATGTTTCTGAAATTGTTTCCGAAAAAAATTTAAACGTAAACACGGTCATTAACACAATAAATCAATATTCTCCAAAAGATAATGGGCCATTTTTTGTTTATATTCAAAGTAAAACAGGTAAAATAGGCAATTTACATAAAATAGCTACGGCTAGACTAATAATTAATGCGATACCAGAAATTAAACATGATATAGCTAACATATCAGTAATAGGAGCTAATAAAATAAAGGTTGAATTAACTTCTTATGCAAGCGCAAATAAATTATTAACAGCACAGTCATTAAAGGATAAACAATACGATACATACATTCCAATGTTTTTTACTCACGTAAAGGGAGTCATAAGGCAAATAGATTTAGAATTATCGGAACAGGAATTAAAGGAAATTATTAAACCGAAATTAGGATATAATTTTAAAGTAAGTCACGTAAAAAGAATTTCACGTAAAAATGACAAAAATGAAATTGTTCCAACAACTACAATTATAGTTACATTTAGAGGTCAACTTTTACCCACTAGGGTAGTAATAGAAAAAATGGTGTATGAAGTCGAAAAATACGTGCCAAGAGTAATGCAGTGTCTTAAATGTCTAAGATACGGCCATATTAGTACACAGTGTAGATCAAAAGAACGCTGTCAAAATTGTGGAGAAGATCATAAAGTAGAAAGTTGCCAAAAAAATGAACCAATATGCATTTATTGTAAAGAAAAGCATTGCGCCACTGATAAAAAAAATTGTTCAGAATTTAGTAGACAAAAGAGTATTAAAAAAACTATGGTTTATGAAAATTTATCATACACTGAGGCTTCTTCTAAGCACGAAAGAAGTTTTTCAAGTGTAGCAAAAACTGACACAAATTCAAACCGGTATACCGTTACTTTAAAAAGAAAGAGGTTGGCTATAACCCCAGAGATCGATGAAACATTTGAAAAACATAAAGAAATCATTTCAAATCCAAAAGTTTTAACAGAACCTGTTTTCAATAAATTTAAAAATATACCAAATTATAATAATACTTGTGATGGTAGTAGCACTTTAAGTAAACAGATAAAAACTTGCGAATCAATATTAAATCTTATCAAAGATGTTTTAACTTTTTCAAATGTAGAAATTAAAAATAGTACACTTATTGAAAATATAAAAGACAGTATAACGCAAATTCTGTCAGACTATGAGTAACTTAAATATACTGCAATGGAATGCTAGATCAATTTTGTGTAATAAAGGTCACTTTGAAAAATACATTTTCGATAATAAGATTAATGTAGTGTTGCTTTCGGAAACCTGGTTAAAGGAATCTTCACATTTTTTTATTAATAATTTTAATATATTTAGACACGACCGTAATGACGGTTATGGAGGAGTTGCAATCTTATTAAGAAAATACTTTACCTTTTTTCCTAAGCCAAAATTTACTCCAATAAAGTCCGTGGAATGTGTGTCGGTATCAGTGTCAATAAATAAAAATATCAAAATCCATCTATACTCTATATACGCCAAACCAAAACTAAACATTAGTGAAACAGATTGGGTTACTTTTTTTGATAGCCTAGAAAAGCCATTTTTGGTAGGAGGTGATTTCAATTGTCATCATACTGCATGGGGAAATAGTTATTCAGATATATCGGGTTCAAGACTTCTCGGTGCTATAGAGGAGTGTAACTTAAATTATTTAAATACAGGAAGCGAAACATTAATACCTAGATTTGGAAGTAATAATAAATCTGCTGTAGATATAACAATATGTTCTAGAGATATAACTTTAAATTGTGATTGGAAAACTGATATTATACCATTAGGTACTTCCAATCATTTTCCTGTTCTAATTGAAACACATTTTAATACTACTCAAGTATCCTTTAAGTGTAAAAATAAAGTTAATTTAAATAAAGCTGACTGGTCCCTGTTCTCTCAGATAGTATATGAACAATTAGATGAAAGTAATAACGAAAGATCTTATACAAATTTTATAGAGTCACTAAATCATGCTACAAAACTAGCAATCCCACAGAAGAGAACAGAGATCAAATCAGAATTTAGCAAAGTTTGGTGGAATCAGAGATGTGCAAATGCCATTAAATGTCAACAAGAAGCTTTCTTGCTTTACAAAAGGCAGTCAAATTTAACTAACTATTTAAAATATAAAAATTCAGTAGCAGTCGCAAAAAAAATAATATTACAAAGCAAAAAAGATTCTTGGCAAAATTTTTGTAAACAACTTAACAGAAACACACCTATAAAAGATATATGGAAATATATAAAGAAAATAAAAAACACATTTAATCCTCCAAAAAATAGGATCCAGGTAGGGGAGTGGGTAGAAATGTTCTTCAATAAAATTGCTCCAAGTTGGGTGGAAACAAATATTCGGCCGATTAGTTCACTGAGCACGGATGATATAGATAGGGAATTCTCAAGTATGGAAATAAAACAAAGCCTCAAAACTAACAATAATACAGCGCCCGGAGTGGATAACATTTATTATAAAATGCTCGCTAGTTTATCTGAATCAAGTATAGAAATTTTTCGCAAAATAATAAATACAACATGGAATAGGGCAGAATTTCCAACAAGCTGGAAGGAATATTCAGCAATTCCAATTCTAAAGCCAAATCGAGATGCGGAAGATCCAGATTCATATAGAGCAATTTCTCTAGCTTCTTGTGTCTTAAAAACTTTGGAAAGAATGATCAAAGTCAGACTAGTTCATTGGCTTGAAACCAATAAAAAATTACCTAAATTGCAGTTTGGCTTCAGAAGAGGATGTTCAACCATTGAAAATATAGGTAACCTAGTAAGTGATATAAATATCGCTTTTACTAACAACAAGTCACTTCCAGCAATTTTTGTTGATATAGAATCAGCATATGATAATGTAATATTAGACATTCTCTATGAAAAAATGGAAAAAATGGGAATTTCTCAAGCTTTGACCTCACGTATCAGATTACTATATTCCGATAGAATAGTTTCAATAAATATAAATGATGAAATATTGGGCCCTAAAACTACCAATATTGGGTTACCACAAGGAAGTATACTAAGCCCTGTACTATACTTAATATACACAGCAGATCTGGAATGTAAAATTAAATGTGAGACCATTTCTATACTACAATTTGCCGATGATATTTGTATATATTCACCATGTCAATATATTGAAGAAGGGTGCAAAAAATTAAATATAGCGTATAAGAACCTCAATAAATGGTGTAATGAAAATGGTCTAAAAATTTCCAGGAAAAAAACAGAAGTTTGCATTTTCACGAGAAAAAGAAAAAACATTCCAACCGAAGTAACATTGGATACAACAAAGTATAGTGTACGTGCATCAGTAAAATACCTAGGAATGTATCTAGATAAAAAAATGACATGGAAAAATCACATAGATTATCTAATCAAGAAAACAGAAAAAGGAATTAACATCTTACGGTCAGTATGTGGAACAAAATGGGGATCAGATCCAAATGTAGCAATCCTTCTGTACAAATCCTACATTAGGTCAATACTGGATTATGGTTGTTTCTTCTACGACCAAGCTTCAAAAAGTCAACTAGAAAAAATAGACCACGTAGTAAATAAGTGTCTAAGACTATGCCTAGGGGCTTTAAAAAGTACACCGATTGATTGTTTATTTGCAGAAGTAGCGGAAACTCCACTAAAATATCGCCGAAAGATTTTAGCTTCCAATTTTATAGCTAAATTAAGCTCCAAAAAAAGCGACTTAGTCCAAAAAATTAATATACTGTTCACATCGGATCTTACCCATAGTTATTGGAAGTCAAAAAAAAGTTTAACTATTACAGAGTCATATTGTGTAATACATAACGTAATAGAAGAAATACACTCTTCAGATATAGATCCATTATATAGTATAAATATTTACAATATCCATCCAATTAACTGTGTTTTTCTCCAAGATTATTCAAAATTTCACCCAAGAATTAGACAATACATATTTAAGCAAGATTTAGAAAAGTATCTTCCCAGATGTCAATATATATTCACTGATGCATCAAAGAGTAACAATAAAGTAGGTTGCGCTATATTTGATTCACATAATAACATAAAAAAATCTTATAAATTAAATGAAAAACTAACAATATATACGGCAGAATTAATCGCCATATTAGAAGCTCTTCTATATATAAGTAATATGAAAGTTACAGAAGAATCATTTGCAATTTGTTCAGATAGTAAAAGTGCTGTTATCAAAATAAAAAATATCCACCAGGTCAATAGTAATTATATTTTTACCAAAATAATTACTAAACTTCATGAACTACAATCTCAAAAAATTAATGTATCACTTGTTTGGATTAAAGGGCATTGTGGAATAAAAGAAAATGAAGAAGTAGACGAAGAAGCTAAAATAGGAAGTAGAACAGGAGAATATTTAAAGTATAAATGTCCTCACAATGAAATTGCTCGCCACGTAAAGCCCATATTACTGACAGAATGGAGAGAAATGTATAGAAGCAGTCCAAAAGGAAAATTTTATAAAAACATAGTTACCGAGCCTCCTAGCCAATCTTGGTTCTCAAGACTGTCGGGAAGTAAGCGGTTTTTCTCTGTATTGTGCAGATTAAGGTTCAACCATGTTTTAACTCCGCAGTATAAATATAAAATAAAATTAAGTGATTCTCCTAATTGTCCATGCGGAGAAGAAGGTACAACAGAGCACATGATATTAGGCTGTCCTAAAATAAGTAATGAAGTAAAAATATTAAATGAAGAAATAACCAAAATACCTAAAATCATCCAACCATATAACCTAACCCAATTATTAAGTTCAGAAGATTGTAATATTTATCAAATTTTGTATAAACATATTTTATGTATTAGATTAAGTTTATAACCTATGTTTTTTTTCCCTTCGTGCAAAGCCCTAAGTCTATCCGAGGTCCACCTGTCTCGTCTAAATGCTCTGATCGACCCCTGAGCGTCAAATTGTATCCTAGTCTAATATCCCAAATTATATAAGATAAAAAGATGAGAAAAAATAATATTTATATTTATGTATATATGTATAAATGTATGTATAAAAAAAAAGAAAAAAAAGAAAAAAAAAATAATAAAATAAATAAATAAATAAATAAAAAAACACACAACAAAAGTAAATAATTCAAAACAAGCTGAATATATGTTGAATTATTGTAAAATTAGATATATAGGAAATAATTCTTTGTAAAATTAGAGCAGGACTATGATTGTATAGCAAACGAGAAGAAAGCAAGGAGCACTCCTTTATTGTTTCCGAATAAAAATACAAAATTATCCCATAAAGGTAAGATGGCGAATGGACAGAGTCTCCGAAGCCAATAATGCACAAACTCACACACACACACAAGTTCATTATACATTTATACATAACTAAGAAATGTTCTTCCATGTTCTTTCGAATTTTTATAATTTCTTTGTTTCATTTCCACATGTTTATTAACTTATATTTCAGTTTAAGCTCAATAATATGTCAATACAATTAGTTTTTAGGTTGTTTGTTACATTCTGTGGTTAATTCTTTTTTTTCTTTGACCCATTCTACCTTAAATGTCTATAATATCGCATATATTGTTACCACATATCGAGAAAACAAATAAAGGCGTGGCATGAAGAAACCCAAACATTAAATAATAACAAATCTGAATCATATTATCTCAAGGACGTATATATCCACTCTATTCAGTTAAACTGAATCATAGTTCATAATACATATTTAATATTTCGAAGAACTTTGTATGTATCAGGATTTTCTATAGAAAAAATGACAAAACAATAAATATTAAACATAAAAATTTCTCTAAAATAATTTATCCATATTTACGAAATTTTCTCTCACATCGGCAACGTAGCCAACGCAGTAGCGTTTTGACAGGACGTTTCCAAGATGGACGGCTCGCCGGCCAAAGCAAAATAAAACAGCATCCTGTTTGTTTATTTACATGGAAACTTGGAAAATATGAAAAAAGTACGCATATTTGTCCACAAAAAATCATTCTATACCCAAAAATATGATTGTGCTAGTGCTTGTTTCATCATTTGTGATATATTACACCACAAGTTGATTTAGCGCCATAATTAATTTAATATTTTTATGAGCCTTTTTCTTTCTAAAACCGATCTTGTTGTTGCTTAAAGTTTAAATAAAGGTTTGTAATGACTTTTTTAAGAAGTTTAGAAAAGTATTACTTATTTGCCCCACCTACAAACTTGCAGTTTCAGCCTTTTTTTTGTTAAATGTTAATTATTTATGATTTAATGCCCCTTTTTACTAAAAAAAATATCTGCTTATTTTGCTGGATAGACGTCTATGTATTCTTCTGTTAATTTTGGCTTATAAAATGTATCAATTTGTTTGTTATTGCCTCTTTTTGAGGTTAAGTTTGTTTATCTTATTTGTTTATAAGTTTCAATGTCAGTGCATGGGTTGGAGTAGGGTAGATTTTTTTATTTTATCTCTGGCTATTAGTGGACCTTAATTTGTTATGTATGCCATTGTGTATTTTGTGGTTGACTATTATTCTCCCACCTATCTTAATTTTTGCTTGCCATGCTTTTGTTGTCTGCTGTCTTCCTCCTTCATCCTTCTTTTCAAAACTATTCTGTAAGCTAGAGCTATATCCTTTTACTTGTCCCAATGTTTTAACAATATCTTTACAATGAGCCCTACTTTTAGAAAATCTGGATCATTCCAAACAATGTTTCTCTATATTCCAAATCCAGCATTAAAGATCACACAAGAAACTATTAGCACATAATAACATTCTTTACTAGATATGTGTAAAAAAAGGGTGTGCAAGATTTTATATAGATATCTTTTGGTTTATTTTTGATAGAATGCACATCTCTCTTTTATAAATATCCTTTTGTAGTGACAACAATATACAGAGGTAAAAAATGGTATGACTGCCTGCATAAACAACTAAATACAATCTTCTTCTTGATGTGCCTATCTGTTGCGAATGTTGGCAATCATCATGGCAATCTTTATCTCATGTGCAGCAGCGCGAAAAAGCTGCACAGATGTTGTATTGAACTACATTCTGAGGTTCTTTTTCTTCCTACCTCGATTTCCAAATATTTTTTCTTGCAGGATGGCTTGAAGTAACTACAATACATGTATAACAATATCCTCCTCCTTCTCAGTCCTAAGCCCTTTTAGGATGTGGTGAAACCATCAGGCCTTTACAGTTTTTTCACAATTTCCTTCTATGCTTCTCTGTCCTGGGCTAGTTGTGCGGCTTCATGTAACCTTTGGTTAATCAATATTTTTGTTTGATCTACCTAATGGCTTGGGGATCTTCCCCTACGTCTCTTTCCTTTAACCCTACCCTTGACTATTAGTTTTTCCATCTTGCCTGTTCTTCAGCAATGTGTCCAAAAAATACTGCAAATATCTCTATTGTATTTGTTTAAGCAATCTATCCTTTACTTTAAGTTGTTCTAATATCGATACATTAGTGCCATGATCAATTCAGGATATTCTCAACATGTAGCAGTATACCCACATTTTAAAAGCTTCCATTTTATTTTTATTCTCTTTAAGTGATAATTTCTGATAATAACCTTACCACTGTTATTTGCATCAACTCAATAGTTTTTCTGGATTAGGTGCTTTTATAGTAGACTAGTTTTTACATTATTTCTTCTTTTGATAGGTAAAAATGCCTAAAAGACCTGCACCTCCAGACAGCCCTCCAAGGTCTAGAACACAGTCTAGGAGAGCAGCTAGTAAAGAAGCCCTGAAGCAGATGCAATTGTTGTTAGATGATGAAAACGATGCTGTAGAGATTCCAGACGATGTAAGTAATCAACTTTCTTGTAATATTACATTTCAAATAGATACAATTTCTGGTTTTATAATGTTGTTAACATTACATTTTTTTCTTGCTTTCATATATGGGATACCTGCAGTATTTCTTTGATGTATGTATCAACTTTAAATCTATTTTTCTATATAATATATGTGTTTTCTATGATCATTTCTATAATTTTTTTTAATTTGTATGAAAATTACACAGTTACGAACATTTGTACAAATAATAATCAGCATGATCAATATTATATGCCAAAGAAATGACAAAAATCATTTATTATATTTGTAATATATGTCAGATGTAAATACTAACATAGTTAATAGGTTTGAGCCTATTTGTCACTACAGATCAGATATTATGTACTTCATAAGTCAAAGTTACCCAATTATCCATTGAATATAACAAATCTGTATATTGAATACTGTATAAAAAAATTTAAACCACCATAAATCAAACTTAACATGCTTTGAGCACTAATCAAATATAAAGAAATGTTATGGTAATAGAAAACATATGTGTACCTTATCCCAGCAATGTTTTGAGCCCTTAAGGGTATCCACTGTATTGTTAATCATTTTTTACTTTGAGAATAATGGTCCAAAACTCACAATTTGTTTAGAATATGTTTATTGTGTGACTAGTGTGGGAGTCAATTGTACTGAATCCCGAGGACAGTACAAAAACCAACTCGTATCAGTAGATGTTGTTAACTTAGCTTAGTGTGTTCATGTTGCTTGTTATTGACCAGAAGAACAATGCAAAATAGGAGTGTGAGAATAAATATTGATGTGTAGTGGACCAAAAGATTTTTTATTTTGACAGTAAGTAGTTAGTGAAATTGTGTACCAATCACATGTGCATATAGAATTTTATTTTAACAATCATTGAAATTGACAATACTTATATGCTCGGAACACAAACATGATTAAACAAAAAAATGTATATGATACCGGGAAATGCAAGGAAAATCCATTGAAAAGGAGTTTAAATAAGTAAATAATTGAGTTGGTATAGCAATAAATAGTGGACAGATTGTTGTAGAAGAAAAATTTGAAGAACATAAACCAGCAAAACTGTACTATCAACTAAGTAAAATGATATAGTTCAGTGTAAATGAAATCGTAGGCTTCCACGGCCAGAGTCAGAATTATAGTTTATTCGTCTTCCGGGTTTGGACAGTGTCATTTGTGAGTGACCCAAAAGTGGGTTCATCTCGCTCGTTCATCTCGAGATGAACCCACTTTTGGGTCACTCACAAATGACACAGTCCAAACCCGGAAGACGAATAAACTATAGTTCAGTATATCTGCTGAAAATCATCTATTTCACATAAAAATCTTATATAGATATGTGAAAGTTCTAAAAGATATATGAGGGGATGTAGTGCTGATTTTGGTTTGGTTTTTTAACAATCAACAAGTGAAAAAATAATTTTTTTTATTTTTTGATTATTATCTGCTAAATACTTACTGTTCGGACAAGTACAGTTGTTATTAGATGTTTGTCGTCATGGATTTCTGATCAGCTACTACTCATGTACCTTTTGTTACCTTTAAATACCTGTATAAAATTTTTTTACCTTTTTTTTATTGGCCCAATATGTAGTAGTATATCCCTATGTAGTAATATAAGATAAATGCCAAGAATGTTACGTAATGACAAACTGAGACTTCACTATTTAATAATGGAAGAATTAAGATAATCTTTTGCATGCATTGTGGGATACATCACATCCTAGTGATGTTATAAATGTTTCAGAACCTAGTGACTATCGTAAATACATATGCCCGAAAAAATAAATGGAACCTAAAAACATTTAGCACTATTTTAATTTCATAGGATTAGGCGACAGGGTAGGATTTGCACTTGCTAATAATATCAAGTATTTCCAATCTTCTTCTTCAAGTGCCACCTCCACGGCGGAGGTCGGCAATCATCATTGCCATTCGGACTGTTGAGACAGCTACTCTGAACAGTTCATTTGATGTACATCCTTACCAATCTCTCAGGTTGCACAGCCAAGACATTATACGCCTCCCTATGCTTCAATTTCCTTCAATCTTTCCCTGCATAATCAGTTGGAGCAAGGTGTATTTCTCTCCAGATGCAATATGTCCAAGATATTCCAATTTTCTTGTTTTAATTTTATTTAAAATTTCTATTTCTTTATTCATCCTTCTCAGAACCTCTTTGTTTGTGACATGTTCTGTCCACAATATTTTCAGAATTCTTCAATACACCCACAGCTCGAATGATTCCAATTTCTCCATTGATGTTGCATTCAAGGTCCAAGATTCCATTCCATAAAATAAAATTGAAAAAACATAGCACTTCTCCAACCTAACTCTTAATTTTAACTCTTAACTCTTCTCATTTTGTTGAAATTTGCTCTAGCCTTTTCTATTCTGATTTTGATTTCCTGAATCTAATCATTTGTGGAGGTCATCATTGTTCCCAGATATGCATATTTGTCCACTTGTTCGACATTGGTTCCATTTATTTTAAGATTCTTGGTATTTCTTTGAGTTTTCGATATTCTCATAAATTTCGTCTTCTTGACATTCATTGTTAGACCATACTCTTTTCAATACTCATTTCCAATAAACATGAAATATTATGTTTCTTTAATCTTAAACATTCCAGTTATTCATCGCATTTTTATTTTATCTCACATTGAAAGATGTAATAAAAATTTACGACTTCCTGTCTTCACTGTCGAAAAGAATTACTGTGTAAAAATGTAAAATATTTACATTGCACTAATTTAGCATAAATAAACCTTTTTAGAATTGAAAAAAAATAAAGGACCAATAAATAAATAAGAAATCAATGTATGATAGAATAATAATAGGATTTTGGTTTTAAATTCAGCAAAATATGTTTATACCAGACGAAAACCTCGAATTCCTTGGGAAAAATATTCCCACTTTCATGAAATACCACAGAATAATGTTCAAAAGGTCACCCATATAAAATGTGGTCCTAATTTATTAAACAGTCTTGTATAAATCCATTTTTATGTTGTGATAAGGGCCTCAAACAACTAAAAACAATGTTTTAAAATCAAATAAGCTCCAACTAAAGTATCAGAAACTGATAGAACAAGGTTTGGTGAATTCAAAAATAATTGTGTGTTTTTGAGCCTCAAAAAGCAATTTTTGCTTTTTTTTCAGTTTTAAATTGTTTAAAGTTGAAAACGAATAATGTTGAACTTTAAAGAAAAATTACAATAAACCTTTTCTATTTAGAATAATCCAAAAAACTGAAAAGAATTGTCCAGACAGATGAAATTGATTTATATAATTTGTTTAAAAATAATTATTGTTTAAATAAATTAGAACCACTTCTGCAGGTATTATGTTTTAAGACAAAATAAGTTATCAATTCATTTTCAATAAGTAAGACAAAGTTATCAATTCATTGAACTGTGAACAATTGTTCACAAAAAAAAATTAAAGCTACATTTTTCACTAACGCAAAAACTAGTTCGTCTCTGTCTCGCTACTATAACGCACTGAAGGGAACTGTATGTTTTTAGCAATGCCTGATATCATTGTTTCGTTTGTAGATCGACGTCACATGAATTATCTTTACTTATGGAACTACATCCTGACTTGGGAGAGGTTGATTAATATATTAAACTTGCGATGTATCTCGTTTATTAGTTACATATATACTCGCAGAATACTATATCAATGACTTTACTGAATATATTAATTACAGATTACAGGAACTATAATTACATCTTGAATAAATGAACTCAATTGACTAACCAACTAATATTATTATTCAACTACGATTTCTCGTCTACTCTTTTTATGTCATAACACCTATAACGAATCAGTCTATCAGTAGGTCAGCTTTGTGTGGTAACCAAGACCATGCTTGGATTATTTGCAAGTATGCAAACTCAAGTTAAACTTGACACACTCGTATGTCCACAATTCTGAAGACAATTCCAATAAAACAATGACACAATGTACAATATTAGTAAATTTCTTTATGAATTCTAATATCTTAGGAATAATATCACAATTTGTAGTTTTGGAGCCTGAATAAAAATTCTAATACCATTAAATACTTTTTACAATAGAAACAACAGTGGATGCCTTATAAATTTGAAAATATCACAGTATACCCCAACCTTGCTTTTTCATAAATGAAATTTAATATAATCCAAAAGCTTTTCCGCATTTAGCTTATATTGCTTTATAACATTATAAATAACATAGTAATAACAATATTATTGAAAGCTTGAATAAATATGAAATAAATCCAAGTTTGTGCGTTCAAAATTGAGTCTCTTGTAATGTTGTTAATACTATCACAAGATGTATGCTTTTAATTGTATATATAAACAAGTAAACAGAGCTATTTACAGTGTAATAGACCATGATCAAATAAAAATCAAAAAATCTTACATAATTCATGTAAATAATTCAGTTTATTTCTACTAATACAAAAAATGTTTGGTTTTTTGACATATGGCTATTGAGGATAGTTGTTTTGACTGTTTGTTGAAGTGTATGATCGTTTCAGTTGTTGTTTTGTTAAGTTTTTCTGTAGTAAACCATCACTGTGCTTAAAAGAAATAATTATATAGGCATAGAAATAAATATATTTTATTAAACTAATCATAAGTATGGTTTTTGACAAAATTAGGAATTGTTTGAGCGAAGTACGTAATGTCTAGTAAATAAAGACCAAAATTAAAATTTATATCAATACTGCTATTAACTGTCATGTGAACGAAAAAGTTTGTTCAAAGTATCCAAACACCATTCAGAAAAATTAGATTCGATAACATGGTTCTGTTCGTTTGCAGTTTTTTTCTTAGAATTAAAATACATGAGATATTAGAGAATCTAACAAATACATCAACTGAGTGTTCACATAACACTATAATAGCAACATTTATATAATGAAATTGGGCGCAGTGTTTGCAAAACATTGGTTCATTTCTACACAATAGAGACAAGGGAACTGTCAAACCAATGGAGAAAAACCTGCGAAGGTCTAAGAAAGACCATCCAATCAGCCAAAAAGATGAAGGCCACAATTCTTTGAAATGTGGAAAAACATTGAAATATGCTACTATGTCTTTGTATGTCACTAAAAGTTCTATCCTATCAATACACCACATCTGTTTACAAAAGCGATCATTATACAGGCAAAATTACAGCAACTGGAATATGAATTGAGATTTTAGTCACTCCAGCTCTTTCTCTAATCAAGACCTTCTTGATCCTTCCGTTTTTAGTCCTATCCAACATCCTTTGTAACATTATCATTTCAGATACCTCTACCTTTTTTTTTCCTGAATCTTCTTTACAGGCCCCACTTCACCGCCATACACCAACACAGGTCTCACCACACTGTTGTATATCTTTCCTTTCAGCCGTTCACCGATTTTTCGATCACACAGTCTCATTCACTTCCAGTTAATCCAACCAGCCTGTATACTGTGGGTAATATCTCGATACAGCGTCCCATTTTCTGTTATCTAGGACCAAGCAATTTCATGTCCCCAACAATTCCTGTTCATTCCAACTACATATACTCTATTTTCAACCTGCTAACCTTAAGTCCTCCCCCTTATCAATATTTCTTTTCTCTTATCCACTAACATGATATCTGCAAAGAGCATTGACCAAGTAGCCCCCTTCCTTACTTTCTCTGTAGTACATCTCTGTACTGACTAGATTTAGTAATATAGGAATATTTCCTGCTTTCTAAATTGCGCATAAAATTGCTCAGAATAGCCAGTATTTTGAGAAGCTCAAGCCAAATGAATTTGTAGCGAGGTAAACATGTTGAAACATTGGCAGAGTGTATTGGCAGTGTAGAAAATTAACAAAAAACGTGGTTTTTCTAACTTTGGCCAGATTAATGTCAAACCATTCACATAAGAAAGAATATCAAATGGGAAACTACCTTTATAGACAAAGATATTAAAGAATTATAGTAACCAAATTACAATGAATCAATATAGCAACTGAAACGATCATTTAGTAACATAAATATTTGATGTAAAAAATACATTTTTTAAGCAGGTCATACCTGTTGCTCCATCGCCATCACCTACCGGTCCACCACCGAAGAAAAAACACAAAGTAGGACGAAAACCTCTAGATATCAATGCTAAACCTACCACAGGTAGATATAATTTTTTTTTTTGATAAAAGTATTATGACATGGAATTAAGTGACTTTAATATTAATATTATTACAAAAAATAATACCAAATTCATCAGAAAGTCTCAGTTTCCCGAGCCCCAGATCTCTTTACTACTTGTTTTTCATTTGACCTATGGCTTCTTCTGCTGCTTCAAGTATGCTATTTTTGATGTATGTATTCGTATTGTTCTTCTATACTTTGAATTATGTTCTATTTAAATTATCATCTAATCTAACCTGTTTTGATATAATTTTTGTATACTTATATCTTGTTATAAGTTTTTGTATTGTATCTAGTTTTTTTGTGCCGTGTTCTTTATCAGTTACTTCTGTTTCCCATTGTTTACTAGGCAGCATTAATTTTGACTCTAGTAATGCTCACTTATTTTGATATATTTGTTATTCTCGTATTTCCGTTTCTTTTAGTAATAACTTATAATTTTTACATAATTTAAAAACAATTTTAATAGCCACTGAATTAATCAAAAGAAACGTGTGTCACTGAAAGTTTCATTGTTTTGTTATAGATAATCTATGCATTTCTTATATTATAAGACCTGTTCTTGTTACACATATTTTGTACTATTTTTTTTTCTTTCGTTTAGATCGAGATGCAATCGTTTTACAAACAATCACGAACCGTGATGCCGAAAATACACTAGAATTGGATTGTTGGGTAGAACAACCAGACCAAATACACAAGGATCGTCGAAAGAAGTACCTAGACGAGCAAAAAGAACTACAGGACAAACTCGACGCCTTAGTAGCACAAAATCACGCGAAAGTGATTTTCACGAATGAGTCAAACACAATCATTGAAGTTTGTGAACAAATTCGCTCAGCTGTCGAAGGTAAGTAATCATTTTTTTTATAAAAAGTCTTATCCAATCTTTATTAAAGTCTATAGATATCATTAAAATAAAAACAATTGACATAACTAAATGTAAAAGATAATTTTGTAATTTTGAATTCCATTGCAAATTTTGTCCGTCTTTACTTCAATATAAGGAAGAAAGACTTTAATATGCTCAGTGTCTGATTCTTTTGATTAATTGGAAGACATATGTTGTGTATGCTCATATTAATATCTGATTTTAAACCCATGATACTATAACAAAACAAGATAAGTCAACGCGCATGTTCTTGTGACGTAAGCCTGAGACAAGTTGTCAAAATGCCAAATTGACAAAATTAATGACAGCAAGTTAAACTTTAAAATTAAATTTAAATTTTTCATTTGATGCAATTCTAGTTATATAAATAAAAAGAATTAATATTAATAACAGCAGAGAATTAATATATCAATATTATAACAGCAGAGTAAATGTTTCTATGGATAATAATAAATGTTTCTATAGATAATAATTAATACTAATGCCCATTTTAATAGAACTTGAAGTAATACTTTATTTTTGATAGGTCTTTAAAAAAAGTTACTTTGGATGTATGTAGTAAACTGGAACATATTTTTCGTAGTTATATTGGCGACACATTAAAGATAACAAAGAATTGTTTAAAAAACTTAATAGAAGCTGCAAAATATGTAAATGTTAGCGAAGATGTAAAATTACTTTTTTTAGATGTAAAATGTATTTTAAAATACAAATTCTAAATCAAAATATTAAAAATAATTACAATACTACAAAAGGAAAATCACGAAGATTGTAAAATAAATGTCTAAATCATATTCATAAAGTCTCAAGTTTGACCCGCTTTTCCTTTATGGTCAAGTTCTTTACATTTTGCCGGCCTTTTATATTTAATTTATGTTTTGTAGCAATATTTATTTTGTTTGTAATACACACAATCAAATCGTAGATTCATATATTTCTTTAATTAATTTTACAAATTACTTATTAATTTTCAAAACACGTTTTTACAGAAAGTAACTAGTTATGACTTATTAGTGCAAGATATGGCATCGAGGTATACTTACCGTTAACAGTTTAAGTTTTGAAGTTGTTCATTACAGTAATGGAACAACGTTGCCATATGTTGCATCGTTAAAATATGATATAAACGAGTCCCCTGGCTTTGTCTCACCATGACGACATGCGCAAAGTCGATCAAAATTAGAACGGCAAGTGAGCATATCTTGTTTGTTATAGTATCATGATTTAAACCAGTATCAGACCATATATGTAGCGTCAACATAAACATATAATGAGCACATATTTCATAAGGAAATAAATACTAATGGTAACATGATAATTGCCATATGGAAAGACTAAAAACAAAATAAATCACGAAAAATAAGAGCAGAAATGTATAAAGAAAATAAAATCAGACAGATGACCAGATTCCGACAACGATCATTACATGGTGGATATCAAAATGAAGCAACTAATACCACAAAACAAAAACAAAATAAATGAAATTAAGTATATAAATAGATATATGAACCAAGATCTCTATGTCTGCTTTATAGATTATCAAAAGGCTTTTGATAGAGTATTACATCAGATCCTTGTAAAACTGTTAAAAGAAATGAATGTGGATAGTCGAGATATACGGGTTATTGTTAATTTGTACTAGAATCAAAAAGCAAAGGCTAGAATCGAAAATGTCTATGGAAATCAAAAGAGGTGTTAGACAGGGTTGCATGCTGTCCCCATTGTTATTCAATCTGTACAGCGAAGCTATTTTTAAGGAAGCAATATCATAGGAACAACAGGATATATCAACAAACGGAAAAATCTTAAACAACATAAGATTCGCAGACGACACCGCTGTTTTGCAGACAGTCTAAAAGCACTGCATCGCTTAGTAAATAGATTACATCAAGTCAGTATAAAATACGGACTACAAATGAACGTTAAGAAAACCAAGTGCATGATTATTTCTAAGCAACATACAAAGGGAAGGCTAGATATCGAGGGAAAACAAGTAGAAAGAGTGAATAACTACAAATATCTGGGAACCTGGGTAAATAAAAACTGACCAAGGTAGAGAAATAAGGACACGCATTGAAATTTGTAAGATATAGAATGGAAAGCTTTACACTAAAAGTGGAAAATATAAAGAAGTTTGAACCATTTGAGATTTGGTGCTATAGCAGGATTTTCAAAATACCATGGACCCAATGAGTTACAAATGCAGAAGTGTTAAGAAGGCTACAAAAGAATTACGAGGTCGTAAAGCATATCAAAACAAGAAAGCTGGAATATTAAGGCGACATTACCAGAGGTGCGAAATATGATATATTAAGGCTCATAATGCGAAGTAAAATCGTTGGTGAAAGATCCATGGGAAGAGGAAGAATTTCCTGGCTGACAAACTTAAGAGAGTGGTATAGTTGCAGCTTAATAGATCTTTTCAGAACAGCCGCCAATAAGGTACGGATAGCGGTGATGATAGCCAACCTGTGATAGGAGAAGGAACTACAAGAAGAAGTTGTTAAATCTCTTTTATTTTTCCTCATAGTACCAACGTAAGTAGGTTTACAGCTGCGTAGCTCTTCAACAAGCTCTAGTGAAGAAAACCAGTTGTCACCAGTTACATTGCGATTGGAATTTACTATTGGTGCAGTGAGCGAAAGAACATTTAGTGTTGGTATGGATAGCTTTTGTTGGATTAGGTATTACATCTTGTTTTCCAGTATAAACAAAGGCATTGATTAGATAATGAATACGGGCGTCACACATGCACATTATTTTGAGTCCTATTTTTCAGGCTTACTCTTTATATACATTCTAAATTTACATTTTCCACGGAAACCGACGAGCATTTCATCCACTGTTACGTATTCTCCACACGAATAATTAGTTTGACAGTTATTTACAAAATAGTGAAAAATTTCAGAAATTGCTGCCAGCTTGTCTCCATTTACAATACGCTGGTCTCTAGTTTGCGGATCGTCAAATCTCAAAGATGTCAGTAAAAAACTAAACCTTTTTGCTGTAATTACAGATCGGAATATATCACGACCAGCACCATCAGTTGCAAAGTGAGAATTTATATCTTCATTGTTTGATTTGAACACGCCTGCCAAATACAGAAATCCAAAAAATGCTAACATTTCAATTTTGTCAACATGGTTTATTGTACTGCATCCTAAAGCGTTATCTCCATAATTTGTTTACAAACTGGTTATTTTTTCTTTGGTTTTCTCAATAATCTGGTCAATTATGTTATCATCAACTAACAGTTGGAATGCTTTAGCAGGAGTCATAGGTTTGTTTATTTGTGCTGGTCCAGCAAGTCCTGGTACATGTGACACGATATTTGTTGCACGAGCTCGGCTCGACGCCAGAGCTTGCTTTGACCATTTTTTTCTATTTCTCCCGTAATAGTAACTTTGGTGTTCGTTATCACTACTGTCATCCTCACTACTCGATTCGGTACCTAAGATTTGATCGTTATTATTCCGTGTCACTTTGATCACCAGCTTCAGAGTCAGTATCATGCTCACTAACAATTGTCTCTGCATCAGATATGTCGACATCGCTGTCACCAATCTGTTCAGCTATTCTAACTCCTGTTGTGTCAAGGGTCTCGTTCTGACACTTGAATTAGCCATAATTATTTAAAACTAAATGACTGACAATTGGCCTTTTTAAGGTATGGCGGGGTTAATTTTGACCCTATCGACGTCTAACACTCAACAAAGTACAAAGTCAACTGCAGCGACTACGTTCAATTAATGTATTCAACGACACAGACGAATAGCTGGACGGCGGTGTTGCCAGGTGTTCTCCTTTTTCTGGAATTTTAATAACCTTTTTTTGGGTCTAAAATGACCCCGCCATACCCGTTAGGGTTTAACAGAGGTGAAGGGGATAATCGAGGTTCCACTGTATATAGAAAAAATGCAACCCTGTTTTGGGATATTATTATTCAAATTTCAACTGTCACAGAGCATACTGGCTTTTAAAGACGTTTAGAATGATCCATTCATTTTTCTTGATTGCATTTTTTTCTCAGGGATTGCCTATATTTTATAAATAGATTATATTGAACACATTGTTAAAAATAAGTGTTTATTTATTTTTAGGAGCCGAAAAACCTCCGACCAGCGTAATTATAAATAATAACTCGGGTGGAACGCAATCTTATAATTTGTTAATGGATCCGACAGCAGGTCTAGTTGCTTCGGCGCCTATCCAAATAACACCTCCCACACCACCACCACCAGTTATCGCAGTTACTCCACAGAAAGCACCCCAAGGAAGAATACAGGTAAGTTATAGTACTCTGCTAGATCTTAAGACGTTTTGCTCTCTTCAAGTAGAAAAACAGTTGCACAACTGCAATCTTTTAAATATGTAAGTAATTTTTTTCAATAATCATTTGTAAATTATTTGTTCATTCTTGTATACTACGATTTTTGGTTCCAGGTGGCTCAGGATCTTCAGCAAACTCCTCCTCCTGCTCCGACGACACCTCGCGTTGCCACACGAAATCGGGCTAGAAGTTCGACAAGCAAAAATACCCCTCCGCCTCCCGCACCAGTCACCACACCACCACCAACAAGAAGCAAAGCAACGCCCGCCCAAAGTACTCCTCCAGTACAAACTCCCCCGACACGAAATCAAACTCGCGCCCAGGTCCAAACTACTCCAACCCCGAAACAGCCACCGGCAGCTCCACAGACAAGAGGTCAAGTGCAACCGGCGACTCCACAGACAAGAGGTCAAGTACAACCTGCAACTCCACAGACAAGAGGTCAAGTGCAACCTGCAACTTCACAGACAAGAGGTCAGGTGCAACCGGCGACTTCACAGACAAGAGGTCAGGTGCAACCGGCGACTCCGCAGACAAGAGGTCAAGTGCAGAATACGCCACAGACTAGGGGACAGAACGCTCAGACTAGAGCCCAAAATACATCACGAGCAGCGCAGATACCACCACCGACGCCAGCTCAGACTAGAGCCCAAGCCGCAGCTGCTACAGTTACAGCTACACCACCTCAGACAAGAGGCAAGAAACAAGTTAATACTCGAGCGAGAGGGGTAAGTGTTTTCATATCTGCACAATTTTAATCAGTAAAATATTTGCTTCTATTACTCAGAATAGTTATTACTTTAAAATGCTTTTTAAATTCCTGCTTTATTCTCTTTGCGGAGTAGGCTTCCGTAATTATATGTCTGCAGAAGTGTATATCTGGGGTGAAAAAATATCAATCTCGCTTACCGACATAGTTCTCCACTACAGTTCCTTTTTTGCCTTCCTGTCCCACTTGTACTTACAAATCAGCAATTCTTCATATTGTGTAATTAACGTCTCGACATTAAACATGCCCAAACCATCTTAACGTATGCTCTCTCATTTTGGTATCAGTTGGTGCTACTCCTAGACTTCCTCTAATATAATCATTTTTAATTTGATCCTTACTGTTACTCCACTCATGAAAAAATGTGTTACCAATCGCCATATATAATGCTGTTGCTAATTCCAGCATATCATCTCTAGCTTCATTTTTAGTTCCAAAGACTAGTTCCCAAGTATTGCTTCATATCCTGTCTTGGATTGGCATCAAAATCACCTCCTATTATAATTTTGTCCTCTGATAGAATATCACTCACTATGTCTCCTAATCCTAATTGATCATATAAATCTTTCTTTCATTCTCATCCACTCTTGCTTTTTAAATTCCTACATGTATCGTACATATTACCAACATTACTGCGGTAAGATTTCCTTAAAATTACCTTCTTTTGTTTATTTTCAAGGCTATAATGTCCACAGTTTTAAAGGATTATTAGTTTTTTCTCTAGCCAGTCTTATCTTCCCCTGAACACCTTTTTGCCTTGTTCTACAAATAACCAAAGTCGTATCAACCTTAGAGCTCTTTAGAGTCTTGATCTCCGAGTCATTATTGTGAAAATACAGATATTTAGGTCTTGGTAAATCGATAACTTACTTTAGTGCATTGTAAAGGCAACCAGATGCTTTTTGTTACAACAATGGGGACGTTCTTCAATCTCAAATGCTTCTCTGACAATCCATGGCATGAGAAAGCTGTATGTTAGTAGTTTCAATTTTGAATTGTCCTACTAGTCGGGCCTATGAAAGATATTGGACAATCGGTATGGAAAATCTCATAAATAGCATGAATTTCATTGTAAATTTTGTCTTCAAACGGAGCAAACGATAGTTTTTGTACCATTTGATTTAGAACTATCAATTTCTATCAAAATTAAGTGTATATTTTTAAGAATATATTTCCACTGGCAAAGATCCGACCCGCCAAAGATACTGATTCAACTGATCCAAATCCGTTGATCCATGTCTTCAAGCAGAGACGTATTTACCATGACTAGCAGAGGCCAATAAGTTGTCTCTATCTTATCTTTAGTTCCTGTTCTAATAAGCTGGTAGAGTCTTATTCGATCTGAGGAATGATGTCCTTGATATTATCTTGTTTTGTTTATTTTCAATCTATAATTTTAACGGAGTTGTACTCCCTTCTCCAGTCTATCAACGCTCTTTTGCCTTGCTTTTTAGTCAACCGTTGTAGTTATCTTTTGACTGAGTATCAATATTGCCTCACCAAAGCTCTTTAAAATATTTATCTCCAAGCCTCTAGTCCTAAAATACAGATATTTAGGTCTTGATAAATCGATATCTTTTTTAAAACCATTTTAAAGCCAATCATATGTTGTTTTGTTAAAATAATGAGGACATTTTTCGATCTCAATTGCTTGCTGAAAAGGTTGCTTGATTTAAAAAGGTTGCAAAAAAAATTAGTAACAAAAAATGTGATATGAGAAGACTTAAAGATAAGGAAACGAGAGAGACAGTCGCACGGATTCTTTCAGAAAAGCTAAGTAACATGAAACAAACATATGATCCAGAAGAATCGCACCAGAATATGGTGAGAACCATATTCTGGTGCCAGATTATGAGAAGAGGAAAAGTTGGATGAATGACAATATACTGCAACTCATGGAAGAAAGAATAAAATCAAAGAATAACAAAAGAATGTACAAAAATATTCAGAGGCAAATAAGAACCGAAATACGAAAGGCCAAAGAAAATTGGTTAGAAACACAGTGTGAAGAGATAGAGTTGTTGGAACAAAAATACGATACATTTAATATGCATAAAAAGGTTATACAAGCAGCTAGTCTTCAAAAATTAAACACAGCCAGCAAACTGCAGGATCTCAGGGTTAACTTTCACTGAACGTTAGGAAAACAAAATGGTCTGAAAACAGCAAATTAAAAGAAACAATGAGAATGGTCAACAAATAGAAAGAGTAAAAACATACACCTACCTTGGCACCAACGTCAATGTAAACTGATAGACTGGAAAAGTTTTCCTCAAGCTTCGATTGAATGCCCTTTGACTTTTTTCAATCAATCAGTGTAGAGCCTTGGTTGCGTTCGTAATTAGATACCTTCCTTTAAAGGCGTTGGTTAACAAAACTTAATTATGGTACATCCGTAGGAAAATAGTAACTTTCTACAACGCTAGCTCCAATAACTAGCTCAAAAGAAATCAGATTTATCATCAAGCTTATAGCTATGAGGTTCCTGGTCATAATTATTAACCTGAATAGGTAGCATAGTCTGTGAATAGCACCACGCCGAGTCATAACTGATTTCTATTGATTATGAGCCATCATATTTATGTTCCATAAATTATGTGTGCCTCATTAGTGCTCAAATATGAACTTGAGATTCGAATTCTTTAATATTGTCTGCCGAGCTTTTTCAAAACATTTGTAATAGAAGAATGTAAAGTTTAAAAAGGCTGGCAAAAAAGGAGACTACCAGGAAGGAAGATAAAGAGATATCGAGACGAGTTGGGTATTGGAGTTTTAAATATTATTTAACATAACCCATTAAACAAAAATAACGTAAGAAAAAAAGTTGAAGAACTAGTTATGTACCAATTAAAGAGTTCATTATACCAATGAAATTACTATGTAGTGTCACAAGAAGAGTAAAAAATACATTGTATTTGCAGAGAGAGCTAAAACGCGAGGCCTTTGCAGGATAGAGAGAAACAATTTTAGTGACTTTTCTTGTTTCTATGGATTCTTTAACGTGTAGTTACTGCTACATGAGTTATCAGAACCGTCAAGGGTATTGCTGTCGTCGGACTCTGATAAAAAGATGACCTTCGAGACTTTCGGACTTTCCCGAAGATTCGAGACAATTCGTTCTCATTATATAAGCCAACAAGGGCAGCCTCTGAGATTTAGTATCCGTAACTCTACGACCAACATCACACTACTACATTTTCAAAGATTTTTCTTTACGGTCCTATAATACAAAGAACTGTGTTGAATTATAAAAGACTAACGTTTTTTTTTCACTTTATTTCCAGCCTGGTTCTAACACATTCACAACATCGATACGTCCATCAGAAACCAACGTAGAAGGTGGTCTTTCAGCAGGTAGTAAAAACGTAGTGGAAGTCGATCTCACTTCTACGGACGAAGAAACCAGCAAATTACCACCGGACAGCCGAGAAATAGCGTTTAATAAGTTACAAGGAAAGACCTATCCTTCGCTGGTGGTCGTAGCTAGGCCTCACTTAAGAGCCAGGGACTTGTCTTTGGATAGGCCCAAGTTGGACGCCAAAGTGAAATCGGTGCTTATGCACGCTCCACCGAAATTTACAGAATGGTAAGTGAATCCTATAATTGTACAGTTTGTGTATTAATACACAATAAATAAGTCCGATCTGACATATTTAAATCATCCTTTAGGTTAATCCAACAAGGTCTCATCCGTTCTGAACAAAAATGTACTGTACATACAAACACTCAACTCAAACTCGGCATGTACAGCGATGTCTCCAAGTTTCCTTATTCTGGAGGGTACGTGTGGATTTCGGAATGCTGTCCGCAAAGATTTGTCTCGGTATTCAGCGGATCGTTGTTCGAAGGATCGCCTCATCCTCCAGTCGTCATACTGAAGCTGCTGTACCATTGGGCGTGTCAAACTAATATTCAGAACGTCGTGCAATGGGTAAGTAAACATTTGACACTAAATATTTTACTTGATAGGTGCCTACAATATACAAAATTGAACGGATTTAAGAATCCTGAGATCTAAAAATTGCAATTCATCTATTTAAGGATTCCCCAAACCGACGCGAAACTTTCGCAGCGGAATCGCGGCGAATCGTAAGGCACGGCGACTTAATGCATGTGTTCAGACAAGTTCGGACGGAAACCGGAACGGTCGCGGCAGAACAGCGTTGACGTTTCATGAAACGCTGCATGCACGGTTTTTTCCGCTGAAGTTATAGCAAGTTATAGTTTCGCGTGAATTATTAAAATGGCTGTTACAGAAAAACTAATTGAAATTGTGAAACAATATCCTATAATTTATGATTTAAGTGACGAAGATTATAAAAATATAAGAAAAAAGGATAAAGTCTGGGATAATATAGGGTCATTTCTAGGAGAAAATGGTAAGTTTTCATTATATATTATATATAATGAATTTAATAGTGCTCCGCCTGCGAATGTTCCGCAACGGTTTCGCGTCGCAAAAGTTTCGCGTCGGTGTGGGGAATCCTTAACTGTAATGTTAATATTTTGTGTTATGTGAAAACTTTAAATTATTCACGTCTGTCTGTCCACTCGTCTGTTCGTTAACATAACTCAGGTAAAACGACAAATGAGGTGTAGAATGAGAGATTATAACCCAAAGATGGTATTCAAGGTGAGAAATTTGACCTCAGACTTCCGGATCCAGAGTTGCAGCCGAAAGTACCGTTTTAAAGTCGCCGAAATAGTACAAGCGATATATTATTCGACGAACATTAACAAGACGAGAATAAATATATATTTCCGGTTTTTTTAACACTTCTGGTTAAAAAGTTGTTGAGATACAAAGTTTATTCTATAAAAATGGAACGAGGAAATTGTACAAATCCTTGAACAATAGCCGTCCAGAATTTAAACAACGAGACGGCAGACGGAGACAGATTGGTCACATTATAGGTACGAATGCCATAGAGTCTAAATGTTAAAACAATACTTCAGGAGGGAGAAATGGGGAGAAAAGAACAGAACGCCCGAAGAAGAAGTGGTTGGAAGCACTAAAGCAAGACATGACAGAAATAGGCGTGAGAGATTTGAGAGAGAAAACAAGGGACCGAGAAAAATGGAGGGAAATAACCACGTTTTTAGAAGCCAGGGGCCTGCAAGGTCTGTAGCGCTGTTTAGCAGTCAATCATGAGCTACCGTAAACAATTGGATTGCGAGCTTTAAAAGATGTACATTTTCCATTGAAGATGAAGATCAATTGGTTAGTCCATTATTAGACAGGTTTTTATTGGACAAACGGCCAATTTGTGTTTTCAACACTATTAAAGATGAACTAATCTGCACTTAATTTCTTGTTGTTTTGCTACATATTTAACTTTGATTTGACTCCAAAGGTGCTCAAACATCGCCTGTATCGTCGAAAAGTCAGTAACGCCTCACTAGTGGACCGACACTCCGAATCTCCTGATCGGCGCTCTTCGAATCCCATGACTTGCGCTTCATATTTGATTGAAAACACAGTAATTCCTTTTAAAAATTCCATGGGCCGAACAGACAAGCAATGAATTAAAGAGATATATGGTAAATAATCGTCTTGGTAGACGCATCTGGGCAAATTTAAACAATCACTTATTGTGCTGATTTGTGAAACGCATGTCTAAAAGCATTATTTGGTGCAATTAAGACTGTATAAACAAAAACTTATGGTGTATATCTTTTCGTTCGGAATTCAAGTGTTTCTTGAAAATAATACTTTCCGATTTAATGAGATTCGAGCTAATTAGTTCAAAGGTGTCTCAAGGAATTAAAATATAGTTTAAAAGAAAATAATTACGTAGTTTAGGTGTGGTTGTTAAATTACTTGTACACTTTTCTGTTTAAATGTAGGGAAGTCTCGTTGAGCTTAAACCGTTGTGTTTTGATTTAGGTAAAAGTAGACAACCTGTACGTCAAAGGTATGTTCACGTGGCTGCGTTCCATCTGCACCGTAGGCCTCCAATCACACTTCCGCCAGCTCGGAGGACCAGGAGTCAAAGTAGAAGTGGGCGTGATCTCTCTAGGTACCAGTTCTCAAGATGGAAGTACGCGACAAGTAAAAGTCGAAGTATTGGGAGTTCTAGAATCGGAGTCGAAACTTATTAGATTGCGAGCGGTCGAGCCTCAAACGGACGGCGATAGGAGCTACAAAAAACGGTTTTCGAAGATACTGGAACCGTTGATCTCGTGGGTGCATCCGCACAGTATGCTGGTAGCAGATATGACGGTTGACAAACAAGCTTTGTACAACATGGGATTCACGAATGTTGTGGTTTCGACTGTGGTTAATAACAATCAGATTATGGAGTATTTACGGCGGATAGTGCCGAGGATGTTCCAAAATACGCTGTCGTTATTATCAAGGCAGATCATCCAACAGGTATGTTTTAAAACATTTATCAACATCCACATTCCTTTTAGTAAATTTGCTTTCCTTTTGATTTGTGGTATCCCGAACATTATTAATTATTTAAAAAGCGTTTTAAAAATTACTTTAACCATATCTTAACAGTTGAAAATTTTTATTTATATTTTTTATGCCTTTTAACGTATTATATACTCAAAATAATATATAAAACTACTGTGATTATTTTGACATCTTGATCTTGGAGTATGGTCTTCCTTTTTCGGCATTATTCATTATAGTAGTTTCCATTTGAAGTTTTACAATGATTTCAACAATTTTCTAAAGATCCATTGCTATTTTGTACAAAGATTTGTCTTCGACACTAAAATATGCCCCAATCTCCCAATATGTAGTTTTTCAGTCCTGATTTTTCATTTAATAAATTTTTAATCATCCATTTAACCACAACTCATCTTTCTATTCCCTTAAGACCTTTTTCTGGTACATCAGAAGCCACTGGTCATTTATTATTTACTCTCCCAACCACAACCATTCCGATTCTTGATGTAATAATCGTCTAGCTATCCAGTTGGCTCATTAATCATTTCTTAACGCCACTCTATGACCTGCTAAAAGACTCCGATCATTAATTATTTACTTTTTCAGACACTTTCATCCGGATTTTTCATTTTCTAATCCTCTAGGGCCATCCATTTGACCAAAATCTGTCACCATTCTCCTTGAACACTCCACTTTTTCATGCGAGAAGCTCCTCACTATTGATTATTTACTTGTTTAATCATTACTACCGCGATTATTCCATTTGGTAACCATCTGGCCTTCCAGTTTACCAGCAACCCTCTTCCTATCCCCTTCTAACTCGACTCTGGCTTCTAGAAGCCTTCCAGTTGATGATAATTTATTTCTTCATCTCTATTTTTTATTTAGTCATTTTTTTTGCAGTTTTATTCTTCATTTAGTAACCTTCTAGGCATCCATTTGATCAAAAATCCTCTTTTTATCTCTTTATCTCTGTCCTGTGACCTGCTAGACGTTGCTGTTTGTTGATATTTCATCCTCAATTATTATTAGCACAATTATTGGATTTGGCAAATTTTGACCATCTGTTTGACTAAAAACTCCTATCATATCCCTTAATGCCTTCCTGAGGCATGCTACAAGCCTGCAGTCATTTAATATTTACTTTTTTAATCACTCCTGACTCTTCATTTGGTAACTCCTTAGCCATCCAGTTCGCCAAAAATCTCCTACCTGGCAATCGCAACACTCTGACTGCTACAAGCCAGTGATAATTTACATCTTCATCTTGATTCTTCATTTGGCTATCTAGTGGACCAAAAACACTCTCCCATACATCTTTAGCGCTACTATCTGAGATGCTGGAAGCCTGCGACCAGTGATAATTGAGTTCATCTCTATTATTTATTTGGTAACCATTTAGCTATCTATCGATTTGACTAAAGTCCTCTTCCTATCTTCTTAACCTCTTACATTCCTCAAACCACTAGCCATTTATTATAGCTTCAACCACTACCATACCGATTCTTCAGTTGGTAATGATCTGGCTATCCTATTAAACGGTCAATGGATAATTAACTTATTCACCTTCGTTATTCATTTGGTAACTTTCTAGCTATCGATTTGACCAAACACCCTGTTCGTATTTCCTTAAGCCAAGCTCTGATTTACTGGAAACTTCAGGGTCTTATATTATTTGCTTCTTCGATTGTGCCTATTTTTATTTCGTAACTTACTAACTGAACATTTGATCAAAATCTTCTTCATACCTTCTTAACCCTCTCTCTCTGACGTTCTACAAACAATTAGCCATTGATTATTTACTTCGTCAACCACTTTCGTCCTAATTCTTCAGTTGGTAAGCGTGTGGCTACTCACTTGACCAAAAACATTCTTTAACGATATTATCTGACCTGTTTAAAGCCTTCGGACAGTGATAATTTACTTCTTTATCTCGATTCTTCATTTGGCAACCCTCTAGCTATCCATTTGACCAAAACCTCAATTAATTCTTCCTTTACGTTTTCCAGTATTATGCTAGAAACTTCCAATAATTGATTTCTTATTTATTCTACCACTATTATCTCGATTCTTCATTTAGTAACTTTATTCATTTGAAAAAACACTCTTCTTATCGCTTTAACGTCAACATCTGACTTATTAGAAGGTTTAGTGATTGATTATTTACTTCTTCAAGCACTACCATCACAATTGTTCATTTGCGAACGAATTTTGGTAATCTACTGACTTATACTCTTCTTCCGTAAACCTAGTTAATAATTATTTGTTTTTGAACAGTTTTTGGACGAATTGGTATGGCGAGAATGGTTCGGTACTTCGTCCCTCCAAGCATTCGACAGCGTGGTCCAACACTTAGCCGAACAAACTCGGTTCGAGAGCGGCATGTCGCTGATAGTGCGCCTTAACAAAGTCGCCCAAAATCCGTTCAAGAGTTGGAACATGATCTTCAGTAATACACCGAAACCGGTAGAAAACAATGCCACAAATGCGACAAACGCCACAACAAACAACTCCAAGAAATCGAGAAACGCCAGAAAACCGGAACCTCCAAAGGTGAGTAGAGTTACTTAATAGTTGTGTATGAGAAATAATGATAGCACTCGATAATTTACTATTATTAACTTGAGTGTATGGCTACAAAAGATTCTCTGTTGACTAAAACTTTGTTACCCATATCTTAGGGTAATCAAAATAGGTTAATCAACAATGCTGCATTTTCAGAATATTTAGAATATTTCCAGAATCTTAAAGCTCATTCAAAACGTTGGGAAATAAATCGTTATACAGTAGAGCCCAAAATTAACAGTATTGAACTTGTAATTATTTTATTGTATGAGGTCTCCCAATAAGAATGTACTACATAAGAATGAATTTATTTATAGTATCGATCATATCCAGAAGGATGTTTTTTCATGCGACTGACAGACTGTTCCCTCTGATTGAATAATGTTATATTGTGTGCTATCATACTTAACCATACACAATATACTTATCATGCATCAGAAATAATAAATGCTATAAAGAACTTATTACAGAAGATCCAAAATTTAGATGTTTTGGATAAATACGATAAAGGTACTTTTTAAGGTTCAGTTTCTTTTAGTTATTTTTTTGTTTAAAGCCTTTAAAAAATTTTAAATATTTATTTGCGTGCATAGCAATTATAGCAGTCAGACAATCCTTAGGATCTCCTGAACACTTCCAACGAAAGATGATACAACAAAATAAACGGCCCTTGTGAGGACCGCACAACCAGACCAATCGGACCTATAGTTCGAATTTGCCACATAAATGTAGAAGGCATAAGCTATGCTAAAAGCCAGTTTTTATCAAAACTATTAAAAGATGACAACATTGACTTGTTGCTATACAGGAAACCCACTGCGAAACAGAGGAGCAACTACAAAAAGGGGCAAAATACCGGGCTATGAACTATTAGGCGCAACTTACCACCGAACATACGGCACAGCCACATATGTCAAAGAAGATATTGAAAATGCTTCGCTAATCTCTACTTCCACTGATGACTGTATTTATAATGTGGTCACAAAAATCGCTAGCATTACCGTGTCCAACATTTACAAGCCACCTGCTACGTCTTGGCCAGCCCAAGCAATTCAAGTACAGCCTCACTCCTGCTGGAGATTACAATAGCCATCATGAGCAGTGGAAGTACAAAAATAGTGATGCAAATGGGAATGCTTTAATAAAATGGGCAGAAGAATTTTTCATTATTTGTGAAGTGTCAGTTTTAATCTCATTTGTGACATAGAATTCAAATGTTTCTTGTCTTGTCAAAATGTCACTTGTCATTTCAAAATGAAACTTTGTGCTTAAAAATGCAGCATATTGGGTCGAAATGTCTTCTGTCAAACAAAAATATCTAGCCACACGAAGAAGTATTTACATTTACGTCAAAAAGTTCCTATTTAGGTTATGAACAATGTACAATTTTGATACTTAGTTGATTCTTTAAATTTCCCAAAGAGTTTCTGTAGTCAATTATCTGACGTTATAGCCCCATTGCCTGTAGTGAAATACAGAATAAAGCTGGACGAAAAAGTCAAATATGTTTGAACCTTTAGATAAAAAAAAGATCTACTACAATTTAAAAAAAATGGATATGTACTATCTTGTTTAATTCAGGAAACATTCAACTCAAGTATAAGTTATAGCAATTTGTTTTTTCTTTGTTTTTTTTTATTTTCTAAGTTCATTAATAGTACTAAAAATTATTTACAACAATTAACTACAAAAAAATATAAAAGTCCTTTGCAAATTACCTAAATATTGACTAGTGGATGGCTTTTAGTACTTTTTTATGTGAGACTTAAGTTCTTTAATAGTTAAAGTTTATGTTAATAAATATATGTTTTTCTCTCTACTGACCCCAACACAAACCCCTCAAACTTTCCTTTCCTCCGTTAAGGTGAACCAAGTTACGCCTGGAGACGTGAACAGGCCGCCGAAAAGCACATCTCCAGACGTTCCTGAGCAGATGGTACCATTGGAAAGCTACTATTACGGTACCATAGAGACCTACACGAAAACACCGACGATTACTTTAAATATGAAGTGTCCGTTTTGTAAGAGCGTGTTCGACAACAACGTTCAGCTGATGAGCCACTTGTTCAAGCATGCGCACAACGTATCTATGGACGCGCAGCTGTGCAGGTACTGCCTGACCAGTGTTGCCACGGCCAACGACCTCCTGAAACATATAGGTAAGTTATTTTTGCTTTTTATTGCTATATATTTGGGTACTTTTCCATTGCATGTAAAAACTGTGCCCCAAGCTAATTTTATGTAATAAATGTTAATATTTTTAAGTTTTTTATGGCAATAACGATATATTATTAGGTATTCCTGGCACCTCACAGCATATTTAGTAATGTAATAATGGAATATTTAAATAAATGTACCTCAAGACACCCTTGTACGTCCCTTTTCCAGAATTGCAAATCTTGTTATAAGTAGGTAAAGAAATAATAATAAGACTTACTCACAATCAATTTAATTTAACAATCAGACGACCGGTTTCGCTTTCTACAATTTGCAAAGCATCTTCAGGTCTAGATACAAAGTTAAACTAATGATGCCGGTACTCTATCATTAGTTTAACTTTGTATCTAGACCTGAAGATGCTTTGCAAATTGTAGAAAGCGAAACCGGTCGTCTGATTGTTAAATTAAATTGATTGTGAGTAAGTCTTATTATTATTTCTTTACCTATTTGATATGGACTCACACAAGCAACACATTCATGACTTGTTATAAGTATTTATTTGTTGTTGTTAATAACTGAATAAAAATATCCAAATACATAAAAAAAGTGGTAAGCATCTTTAGAGACCATTATATTTTTAAAATAAAATTTTAATCCAAATATCTACGTGCAAATGGTGTGCAAATTATTCAAACAGTCTGCATTACAACTGGCTAATCTGCCAACAAAGAAAAACGAAAATATTGTAGATTGGGATGAATGCTTTGAAATTATTAGATCCTTTCGTCATTTGCTACCTTTGTAAACTAACTTTCTCTTCCATGGTTAACATAAAAACTAAGAAACGAAACAGACGTGAGTGTATGTGTTGTCGGTTTCCTTTGACCGTAGGAAAATTTTTAATTCCTGCTTTTTTGCGTTGTTGTTCATAAGACAACTCACCTTAATAAGCAAGCTTATAACAGAGCTACACGCTTATTGTAAGTCATATGATTATAAGGTAGAGCATCTATCACCAGCTGTTAAACTTTTAACAAAAATTAGTCCCCAAAAATCCTTCGTAAATACCGTACTATGGCGCTATTGCCGATGTAAAATGATCTGACCCGCACCCATTGAAAAGCATGTTTGTTATACCTAGATCAAAATAATAGTTAAAGAAGGTGACTTATTAAATATTATTTAAATTCATTTATTCATAAAGAAATATTGCTGATAATTGTATTTTTGTTCTACCTAGCCACATCACATCCAGCCGAAACCAAATTCGACAACGGATTCTGCTGTTTGATTTGCGAAACTCCCTACATGAATCCGTTCATTCTGGGCAAACATATGTCCAAAGAACACTGTCCGAGCGAATTGCCGTATCAGTGTGGCACTTGCGGCTATCGTTGTTCCAACCACAAACAAGCCATAGATCATTTCTACAAAGCACACGACAACGGACCCACCATACAGTGTCCCTTCTGTTTGAAATCGACTACGGTCTTTACGTCAAGCAGAAATATTGTACAGAATATGAACTACTTTATCCAGCACTTGCAGGTAAGTACTTAACATTTTTATGTGATCCTATTATATTTAATAAGAATAAATCACAGTTTTAATTGAAATACCTATTTTTAGTTGGTGTAAACGTATTTTAAATTAAAATTTTGGTATAGGCAACAAAGAGGTCACCAGAAAATATATTCAAATCGATATTTTTATGTCCAAAAACATTTTTGTGTCCCTTTTAACGTATTTTAACCTAAGATTGCAAAGATAATTGCCGAAGTAGCTCTCTTAGCATCTCTGTTTCTGTCTGTCTCACTCACACTCTCACGCCACAGAATAATAAACAAACAGAATACCCACTCTCCACGGAAAATTAAGTACGCGCATCTCCTCCGCGCAGACGTTCCGCCATGTTTTAGGAGGATTTTAAATAAATTAGTGTTGTTTATGTGGTGTGCATGGAAAAATTAACCAGGTTTATTTGACTTACGGCAATCATAGACATACTATACAATTATATTAACATTGTTAAATATAATAACATAAATATAATATAATTAAACATAAATATAAATATAAATTACATAACCACACAAGTCATATGTCTGTGTCCTCCTAAAACATGGCACGCGTGCTGAAAAACTTCAAAGGCGGCATCTGAGAGTGGCCCTTCTGATTGTTTATTATTCTGTGCTCACGCCCCGTCTCTCATCCCTCCTCACGCTATCCCTCGCTACACCTCTCACCCTCTTCTCTGTTTCTCTTCCCCACTATCTATCTTTCTTCCTTCTCTCTTTCACTTACTACCTCTCTTCTTTCTCTTTAGTCACTTACTATGTCTCTTCTTTATCGTCCATATCTCTCTCGTTTCGTCAATATTCCTATCTCTCTCTCCTCTCTCACACTCTCTTTCTTTCTCCTTATCTCCTTCCCTTCCTCTCAGTCGAACTGCATTCCCCTCTCTCACCTATTTCTCCCACCACTACATCACTCCCTAACTCTCTGTCGTCCTTTCATATAAAAAAAATAACCAGTTGTTGCTAATATAAAATAAAAAATTCGATATACGTCAATAAAACATCCATCTCACGAGACATATTTTGTTAACACCTTTTTATAATTTTAGAAACATCAAAGGAAAAACTTAGCTCGTCGATGCGGTAAGTGCAACTCGTGGTTCGTTCAAAAAGACGCACTCAACGACCACCAGAAAAAAATGCACATTTCCCAACGGGGCAAACCCGAACTCGTTCCATGGACGGCACCTCGAAACGGTATTATGGTTCCGAAGTCAAAAATGGATAAATATCCCGTGGACGCTGAAGTTATCGATTTCGACGCCCTAAAGTTAGATCTGAGCAAAGGACTGATGTGCAAAGAGTGCGATACGCCGATGGATACGCCAAAACACTTTCCGTAAGTTGATAAACAGTATTTTTTTAACTAAATGTAGTTCCGCACGAAGTGTGTTCCACAATCTTTATACTTTTTAAAAAACATCTCCTTATTGTTAACTTTTTCATTAATCGTTTTTGTATTTTTATGTATATGCTGATTTTATGATCGCAACGCCTGCTGGTAGGCATCAATGAACGAGAATGACAAAGACGTAACATCGCTCCTACGATAGGACTTTAAAGAAATCTTAAAATCTGGCGATTTTTGGAATTGTGTATCAATAGACTAGTAACGCAAAGAGGTTACTCACATCAAATGTTCGGGACTTAAACGTCTCTTAAAATTGAACAATTTTCAGAAACAGAAGGGCATAAAGGCGGAAAAGTCTGTCATCATTTGTTCTAGTTTTTCAAAATATGTCACAAAATATTTTACGAATTGACAGTTTTCTATATTTGGTCCCAGTAGAGCAGAAACGCAAAGAGGTTGAAATATTCGGCGAACTTGAAAATTCTCTACAAATTCGACAAGTTTGTTATCAATAGAGCACAAACGCGATGACTTTAGTCCACCATTGCCTTCTTCTTCTTTGGGTGCCGTCTTCAATGAAGGTTGGCGATAACCTCAGCAAAATCATTTCTGTCCCTGGCTTTTCTTATTAAAGATTGAGAATCCAAACCAGTCCACTCACGAATGTTCTTCAACCAGGACGCCTGCCGTCTACCAGGACCACGCTTTCCTTCTACCTTCCCCTCTATAAGAAGCTGCAGTAGCTGGTATTTCTCATTTCTGTATATGTGTCCCAAATATGAGGTTTTCCGTGTTTTCATTATTTTTAAGAGTTCTCTGTCGGTACCCATCTTGTGTAGGACCTGCTCGTTGCTCATATGCGCTGTCCAGGGGACTTTCAGCATCCTTCGAAATAACCACATTTCAAAACTTTCCAAACGCCTTAGTGAGTTGATTTTGAAGGTCCAGGCCTCCATTCCATATAGTAAGGTGCTGTAAACGTAACATTTCAGCATTCGGTATCGGATTTTGAGATTGAGTGTTTGGGACGTAAACATTTGTTTCATTTTTAAAAAGACATTTCTTGCTTGTTCAATTCGCGATTTTATTTCTATGTCTGGATCTATATCTTTCGTTATCCAGCACCCTAGATATCGAAATTTCTCGACATTTTCGATAATGTTACCATTCACGTTTAAAGCCATGGGTGGATGGATGGATGTTTTGGAGACAATCATTGTTTTTGTTTTCTTGACGTTAATGCTGAGGCCGTATTGTTCTCCGATCGATCTGACGCGATCTAAGAGTGTCTGGAGATCCTGTGCGCTCTCTGCAATTAGGACCGTGTCGTCGGCGTATCGTACATTATTTAGAACTTTGCCGTTAATTTTAACACCTTCTCTTGATTGCTCTAGTGCTCGTGCAAAGATTTCTTCCGAATATATATTGAAAAGTAGTGGTGACAATACACACCCCTGTCGTACACCTCGCTTGATATTGAATATTTCTGTGTCACCGGCTTCTGTTCTAACTGCTGCAGTTTGGTTAAAATACAGTGTTTGGATAATTTTAAAATCGTTCTCGTCTAGTCCCTTTTTGTGAAGGCAATCCATCAGTTTATCATGTTTTACTTTGTCGAAGGCCTTTTGATAGTCAATAAAACATAAAAAGAGATCCTTTTTTTGGTCTCGACATTTTTGCAGCAGTATAATAAAACTGGTTAATGCTTCCCGTGTCCCAAATCCATTTCGGAAGCCAAATCGTTCATCACTGATATCCTGTTCACATTTCTTATAAATGCGTTGGTGAATAACTTTCAAGAATAACTTTAACATATGCGACATTAAACTAATAAGTCTGAAATCACCACACTTCTTTGCTCCCTTAGTTTTTGGAAGGGGAATAAAGACTGATTTTAACCAGTCTTGTGGAATTTCACCGCTTGTATATATTTGATTAAATAATTTGACGATTATATTTAAATGTTTCTCTTCCAGTAGCTTTATGACTTCCGTATGTATGTCATCGGGGCCAGGGGCTTTCCCATTTTTTGCGTTTTTGATTGCTCTCTCTACTTCTTGTTTTAATATAGGAGGACTGGTTTCATGGTTTTTATATATTATGTTGTTTAGTGGTGTGTCCGAGAATAGTTCTTCTATGTAATGTCCCCATACGTTGTTTAGATCGCTTAATTCCCATATCGTTTCATTCTCGTCGTTTGTTAATCTACAAGGGAGTCTTTGTTTTGTCATTCCAGCTAGATCTTTTATTTTTTTGTGAAGCGTTTGACTGTCGTGTTTCTTTATTAATTCTTCGATCTCTTGGCAGTTTTCTATCATCCAATTTTCTTTTGCGGTAGCTATTTCTTTCTTGATTTGACGATGTATCTCCCTATATTTTTCATTATCTTTATTTTTGTAGGCTCTTCGAGTATCCATCATTCCCAGAATTTTTTGTGTCATCCAGGGTTTAGATTTTCTTTTGTTATTAGTGTCTTTTATATATTTCTCGGCGCTAGTAAAAGCATTCTTGACTTCAGTCCATAAGCCTTCTGTAGTTGGTGATAACTCTCTTTGGAGCCTTTCACATTCCTCGTTGAGTTTAGTCTTTACCATACTTTGTATATTTTCTTGTTTAAGTAAATTGATGTCGGTTTTTCTTTTGACAGTCTTTTTTAGCGTTTTGAACTTTATTTTTAATTTAGCTACTAGTAGGTTGTGATCCGATGGAACATCTGCGCCTGGGTATGTTCTTGTATCCGTTACTGCATTTTTATATCGCTGGTTTATAATAATGTAATCGATTTGATTTCGGACACAATTGTTTTTATTATCTGCACCATTGCCTAAATTTTCAAAATATCGGGAGAGCATAACAACAAAGGGATAGCCTTAACTATGAAGAGAATCAAGGTGAAGAATCCCGAAATAATTTTGAAAATGTGGTCAAAGGTAAGAAATTATAGATGAAGAGGATATAAAGTTTCTGTGGAAGATAAAGATTTTAGTGAAGAGGTTCACGAAATAAAAAATAAACATAAAGATGTTGAGAAACAATAACAGAAATAACTAGGGTCTACCGAAGATGAACAAAGTGTGGTCGAAGATGAAGAGAAATATGTGGATGGAAGAATGTGAAGCAAAGAGGACAAAGTTAATAAAAACCAAAATTTTGTAATGCGAGAGTAAGGGGAAGCTGAAGTTAAAGACAAACGGGAAGATATAGTTGAGGAAGAAAACGGAGATGGGGATAAACAACTAGAAAACAGGAAGAAAGTTAACATAAAATAAGATAAAGGTAACTACGAAAATAAAGAAACAATACACATTAAACTAGACAATGAAGAATCAACAAGACGAATGTCTTCAAAAGGCAGTGAATAACAGAAACAAGTGAATGAAGATTAAGTAGTTATAATGAAAAATTGAGAAAGAATGATAAAAAAGTTATAAGGCAAAATAAAGGAAGATGGGTAGACGAAAAAATGCAAGAAATAGAGCAGGAAAGAACAAACAGAAATACGAAAAATTTTTACAAAAAGATTAAAGAACAAGACAAAAAATACAAATTCAAAACAAACAGAATAAAAAATAAAGAGGATAGAGGATCAGGAATACAAGCAAGTATGGACGGATTGCTATAGAGAGCTCTTGACGGAGGAAACAACAGGAGAAGAAATGAATAACAAGGAGGAAACGGTGCACGAAAAAGCAGATAAAGTAGAAATCGAAAATTCAAAAGAATCAACACTAGAGGAATTGGAGGAAGTAATACACAGAAGCAAAAATGGAAAATCCCTTGGTAAAGATGGAATTAATATGGAACTAATAAAATACGGAGAAAGGGAGCAGAGAGGAAAAATACTGGCACTATTGAAAATATATGGAAAGAAGAGAAAATACCAGGGGACTGGGAGGTAGGTCAGATCATATCAATACATAAAGAGGGAGACCAACAAATTTGTGAAAATTATAGAGAGATAACGTTACTAAATACAACATATAAAATATTGACATCAATAATAAAAAAGAGGAGGTAAAAAAAGCAAATGATGGAAAAAGCAAACGAATATACATTAGAATTGGAAATGTTATTCATACTTCAAACAGGCATTTGATTCAATTAAAGGGAAAGAATTAATGATAGCACTTAAAAAATTAAAAATTCCATATAAACTCAGAAAATTAATAGAAATGGCAATGATAATTACAAAAATTAGCAAAGAAACACAAAGGAAAGACAGAGGAATATTATTATATGCAGGAGAATCAATAACGATTGTCAAAAAAGACGAAGACTTAAGAATAGCGGAGAGAAAGATTATGAGAACCATACTGGCACCAATCAGAACAGAGCAAAATGAATATAGAAGTAGAAAAAATGCAGAGATTAAGGAAGACATCGTGGCTAAAATAAAGCGATGCAGAGCTGGATGGTTAGGTCACCTGTGGCGAGCAGGAAATGAAGCAAGGTAGAATGGAATCCAGGAGGAAGAAAGAGAAGGGGAAGACCAAGATCAAAGTGGCTGCAAGAAGTTGAAGAAGAACTCCAAAGGGTAGGAGTCAGAAAATGGTGAGGAAAAACTAGAGACAGGAAAAAATGGAGAGATATCGTCAAGAAGGTAACATAAACAAAAAGGTCTGATCCACCCAAGAAATAGGATCTAAAAAGCATTGTTCTGCAAAATACAATGAACAGAAACAGATTAATAAAGATAAAAAAATAAACGGCAAACAGAAAATTAATAAGCTCAATGATGACGATGAAAACAAGGATACATTAGAAATACATACAACGTAAGCAAGCAGACACAGATGAAGAACAGGAATATTATGAAAAAGACATTGAACAAGAACAGAAAAACATGGTAAGAATTAAGAAGTCGATATTGAAGGATTGATTGAAGATAAGGAAGACACATTTGAAGATAAATTGGACGATATAGCTGAAAAAACTGAATGTGTGGATAAAGAAATATTAGGCGGAGAGGATTTTAAAAATATAAGGATGAAAATAAAGGCAAATAAACATTAGCAATCGGTTTATTTGAAGCACATTTGGGAAGGACATTTCTTTGCATTCGTCGCTCTCAAAAGTAGAACATACAGACTATTCCGTAAAATTAAAATTAATAATCTTTCAAGAATATTTTTCAGTGTCAATGGTAAGCAAACACTCTTACCTCTTGTGACTAAGCAGGTTTAAACTTATTGTACTTATTTATTTGTTTACAGATCGTTTGAAAGCTGTCAGAATCCGAATTGTCAGTATTCAACTTGTTGTACGAATGCAATGCAAGAACACAACGCCAAATGTAGCAAAACCAACAACCCCATTGCCGAAGAGAAGCTTCCGTTCGAGATGTTCTGCATTTGCGGATTCAGTAATATTGATGGTAAGTAAAGCTACATATAATATGTACATACAATTATCAAAACTCTGGTTTCATTAGTAAGTTTCCCGGTACCGAAAGTAGATTTTACTTCAGGTTCAGAGAAAACTAAAAAACACATTTATTCGTAAACTATGATAGGTTTCATAACTATGATGATTTAAAAAGAAATATTTTCATTAGCATTGATAATGACTCGGCTTTATTATTACTTTCTTTTTTTAGGTAATCAAATGGCTAAGCATCTCGCTACCTGCGAGAGGAAATCCGCATATCCTTCGAGAACTGACGCCAGGTCTGCAACGGTGACACACAGCATGTTGGACGTCTTAGGGTTAGTAAGAAAAGCAGAAGAAATTCCAAAACCGACCGAAAATATTAAATCAGACGACTCGAAGCCCAAGCCAAGAACGGAAAAAAGGAAGAGGGCAAAGAACGAGGAAGAACCTGCAACAGATAGTGATAATGCAAAGAAAGACATTGTTGAAGTGAACGAAAAAGAAGATGAAACGGATAATAATAAGAGGAAAAGAAGGAGACTTCATATATATGAAGTTGGAAAAAAGAAAGAATCAACTAGTGATGTTGTAACTGTCGTGGACGACAAAGATGAAGTTGATAAAAAAGATGGTGAAGATATCCAAAAAGAAGAGACGAAAGACAAACCTGAACCAGTTGAAAAAACATCTGAAGAAAAAATAGAAAATAAAGATGTAGAACAGCCACTATCTGAAGATAAATCATCCGACTTGAAATCTAAAGACGATACACTCGAAACGGAGGAAAAACTAAAACTAGACGATACTGCAGAACCAATGGACACAACTGAAAATGTTGATGAAAGCGTCACAAATACAACGAAAGATGCTGATGGTGTTATACCCAGTGAAAATGTTGAAACTGAAGATTCAGAAAAAGAACAATCTAGCAATCTTCAAAATCATGTTGACGAATCAGAAAATACTTCAGAAGAAAAACAGGAAAGCGAAGAAGTCAAAGAAAATCTGGCTGACTCTAATGACGATAAGTCACAAGATACGGAAGCAGTGCACAAAGATAATGAAGAAATAAATCTGACGAAAGAAAACGAATTAGTAGATAAAGATGTTACTGAAATAAACGAAGAGGAGGAAGATATATCGTCTAAAAGCATTGTGCAAGATGAAGGCGATGAGAACGGTGTAGAGAATGAAACAGATAATAAATTACATGAAGATGAAGGTGATAATGAAGAATCGATAAGTGAAAACGTGTCTGAAGACAAAAATGACGACAATTTGGAAGAGAAATCGAAAGAAGAAAACTTAGAAAAAGAATCAAACGAAGAAGAGAATTTAGAAAAATCGATGGAAGAAGAATCGAGAGAAAATGAAGAGAGTCAAGAAGAAGAATCTCAAGATAATATCCAAAATACGAATAAAGACAAGGAAGAAATTGGAGATGAAGGAGAGTCAAAAGATAATGAATCTTTGGATGATAAGGAATATATCGAAGAGAGTCAGGAAGTACAAAATAAACACGAGGAAGAGGCTAAAGTAGACGACGATGAACTTAAAATGCAAAGCGAAGAAGACGCTGAGACGCGGGACGAAGAGATGGAAGAACAAGAAGAGAAACAGGTGGTTGACGATCAAGAATTGGATAAAGAGGATGGAACGACAGAAGATAAAGTTGATGGAACCAAAGACAAAGAGGAGGAAGTTAATGAAGACAAAAAGGAAGATATAAACGAAGAAAAAGAGGAAGATGAGGCTGAAGAAAAAGAGGAAGATGAGGCTGAAGAAAAAGAGGAAGATGTGGCTGTAGAAAAAGAGGAAAATGTGGCTGAAGAAAAAGAGGAAGATTTGGCTGAGGAGAAAGAGGAAGATGTAGCTGAAGAAAAAGAGGAAGATTTCGCTGAGGAGAAAGAGGAAGATGTAGCTGAAGAAAAAGAAGATGTGGCTGAAGAAAACGAGTTAGATGTGGCTGAAGAAAACGAGGAAGATGTGGCTGAAGAAAAAGAGGAAGATGTGGCTGAAGAAAAAGAGAAAGATGTGGCTGAAGAAAAAGAGGAAGATGTGGCTGAAGAAATGGAGGAAGATGGGGATGAAGACCAAGAAGATGTGAATGAAGACAACGAAGACGTTTTATTGGAAGACAAAGAGGAAGATGCAACTGACGACAAAGAGGAAGATGTAACTGACGACAAAGAGGAAGGCAACGTTGAAGATAAAGAAGTGGTAGCTGAAGAATGTGAAGATGACGATGAAGACAGAGAGGAAACTAATAAGGATGAAGATGACGACGAAAGCGAAGAAGTTGTGGATGTACATAAAAGTGAACAGACAAAGACAAATAAAGGAGATCTGAATGAGGTTACTGAAAATGAACAGGACGATTTAGAATGTTCAGAAAAACAATCTGAAGACTTAAATTCCTCAGAAAAACAGTCTGAAGATTTGGACATCTCAGAGAAGCAATTGGAAGACATGGACGTCTCAGAGAAGCAGTCGGAAGACTTGGACGTCTCAGAGAAGCAGTCGGAAGACTTGGACGTCTCAGAAAAGCAGTCTGAAGATTTTGATGTTTCCGAAAAACAATCCCTAGACTTTGAAGGTCCAGAAGACCGCGTTGATCTTCAAAACCACGTGACGGACGACAGTACGGAAGCAACAGAACGACCTGCAAACAAACAACCCGAGTTTTCCTCTGACGACCTACATAATATTTTATCTGGCGTGGTGGGTGAAACGGACAGTGATTCAAAAAATCCCGACGATGTAACGGAGATGACGACCGTTGCGGATAGTGGTGGGGAGGGCTCGACTCCGATGGACACTGATTGAAGTGCATAGAGTAGCGAATAATACGATGTATTTTTACGATTCAAGTAGCGAAGGGCATTTGGAAGGTATTTGAGTCAACATAGGAGATGTACTGAATGTAAAAAACAGAAAATAAAAAATAGGCATTCAATACTCAGAAATACGGTACTGTATCAGTCTGCCTCGGGAAATTTACAACTTCATTCAATACATATTTTTAGTTAGTCATTTAGTAGTCAACTCGGTACTTTTTACAAAATTTTTTTTAACAGATCGTTCTCACACAGCAGCTAAAGTTAATATATAGAGCAGTAAAGTTATATAATTTAATTTGTGATAATGCAGATACAATTTCTGAGTATGATAAAGGTCTCTGATACCGAACACACATTAATAAAAACAGTTGAGCTTATCTTAATACGTATAAGGTTTTTCTAATTAATTTCGCAGTAGCTTATCTAATAATGGTTCAATTTTATGATATCGCGACTTTGCAGCGTTGGCAAAACTTCGCAGGGTGAGAAGAAATCTCTAAAATTTAATTTTGCATCGTTTAATATGAATTTAATTTAGATTTCCAATTTATTTAATGTTTACAAAATTAGATTCAAAGATGTTCAAAAGAATACAAAAGAATGTACACTAAGATACTTGTTGTTTTTGGACCGCTGAATACGAATCCGGCATCAAAATTTGAATATTCAAATTGGCCGAACCAATATGAGCGAATAAACATTTTTTCAAAATTAAATATTGTTTTTTTGAGTCACAGAATACTAATTTGGTGCTTAAATTAACAAAATTTGAAGTGGAACACCAAAAAGTATTCAGAATATTCCCAATTTTTTTTTGTAAAATTAAATTTTTGAGATTTTTGAGTTGCTAAATGCGAATCGGATGTTACAACTTAAAATAGCGACCAAAATATATTGAAAACATCTGAAAATGTTTCTAGGCATATCAAATATGGCCATTAAAAATAATAAAAACAATCACTGAATACGATTTTGCTGTCAAAAGATTTTTTCGTACAAATGCAATTTTTATGTTTTTGGTTTGATGAAAGGAATCTCATGTCAAATTTTAAAAGTTGATGTCTGACAATATGGCGGTGCAAGAACATTAAAAATACTTTTAATTTGCTTTAGAATGAGTTATTTAGCTTTTTTGTCATTTAATGTCATTTTGGATTTATAAGTAGTTGAAAGTGCTTTGTCGGCATCAGATATGTCATTTACACACAGAATTAGTAGGAAAACTGAACGTAAAGCCATTTTAATACTCTTCGTATTATGATAAGCTCAAGATGTGTCCAAGTACTTACTGTAATGTGAAGTGCAATTGAAGATTTTATATAAAAATGAAAAATTTCTATTTAAATGTTTATCTTGATAGTTTATTTGTCGATATTTATCTTTTGGATATTGGATGTATCAACATTTTGTCTCGAATTATCTATACCTACCAACCCCTTCATGCTTTTATGCTGTGGATGTTGTTTTATAAAATTATTAGTCCAGTTACGAAAATATTTAAGGTCTTTATACATATCTTCTAATTTTTAACACAAAAATGACTTCCATCTTTAAATATTGACATGGAATGGAGAAGAAGGTCTAGACATAGTTGACAAATGACAGATTACTTCTATCTTCTAATTTTAAAGGTACATTAACGGATTTCTTGTTACCGAAGAAGTCACATGTTATCGTGTATGTTAAAAACATGACGGAGGCACGTGACAGTTGACACAGAAACTCCAAGAATAGTTGACAAATGACAGACATATATTTTTATATATTTTATCATTTTCAAAAATAGATTTTGTATTGATTTGTTATCTTTAAATCAGTTCCAATGTAAAAATTGCCACAACATGTGAAAGTTGACAGCTGGATAGAAGAGGAAAGTCTAAGAATAAAATTGACATGTGATTTAACAGAAAACAGACTAGCAAACAAAAGTATCTGATTGATGTGATGATTTTTAACAGCAGCTGTTACAGTGTCAAAATATTTTGTTTATCTTTGCACCACAGAACTATTTCAAAAATATTTTTTTTGTTTTTATTTAATTTTAAAAATCGTAGAGGAATACATTCTGTATTTTCAAAAGTCAAAAATATTTGTATATTATTACGGGAGAATGATTTTATCAACATCATCCACGCAGCAGCAGAATAACAAATTCTTTTCTAAACGAAAGGCAATGAGATGATGGTTTTAAAAACCTTTAGCAGGTTCCTAGTATGGGATCGTTCTGAGTAGACTGATATTTGGAAGAAGTTTATTGCCGACGCTATAAAGAGATGCGGATAAAAAGATGTAGTTATTGTGGCTTGTTTAACCTATTTATCAGCGTTTCGGGCGGCTCGTTATTGATTAGGATTCTGGAAAATAGACTAGTTATATACTATTCATTTGTATCTTGTACATGCAATTTGGTCACAGTTGCTTCCCAACGTCACTATGATTTGAAAGTATTTTTGTATTTTATGTAGTGTGCGCTGAATAAACGCCTTATTTCTTTGTAAAGTCTGCCATTTACTTTACAAAGAGTCATTTATTTAATCTAAAAACCTTCGGAGCCTTAGAGAAGTACCAATATGGATCAGAGAATTTTTTGTTGATAAAAAAATTCCGTGTCCAGCAAAATTTGAACCAGCGACAGTATTCGGATATAATAAACGTCTCTAAAGACAACTAAACCGCCTTTATATAATAACAAGGCATTTACTCTACACATACGGTGCATAAAACTCGAGAACTACTCACAAAAGGTCTATTTTGCGAAACCATTACTAATTACAAAGAAAAGACTTTTTGTAACGATATATCTCTATACGGATGTGTCATATCTTTCCCATTTGAGCCTCCAAAGACTTTGTATTTCAGGTTTGTTGAGAATGGTGAAAAAAGCAGTTACAAATTAAAAAAAAAGTACTAGTTCGCTGCTATTACTGCTGTGGACATGTCACAGGCATTGCGGCAAAGGCCAAAGTGACCTTCCAGAGAGCTAGTCATTAACTGAACGGCCACATGTAGCTTAAAGACCGTATTCTCATTCGTCCAATTAATTATTTTAATAGGGTTGTCTGAAGTCTTTTTGTTACCCGCATAGTGTCAAGTTTAATATCTCTACACGTTTGAAATAGTACTTGAATAAAGAAATAAAGTTGTCATATATGGTTTATTGAAGCTGCAACAACTACACAGTCTACATCTCTCAAACAATGTTGTAATTAGGTGTTTCCTGTACATAGTAGCTTGTAAGAGATTTTTTTTTGTAAAAAAGTGCTGTTCTATAGATGTAATCATCCGCAAGTAAAAGACTCGAGGAGGTTAGAGTGGTTAGAGTTTATGGATATTTAAATAAATATATAATTTTCCAGAGTGTGTTGGAAAACTTTGTCGATTATGAAAAGTGTTTGCTTTACTCAAAGTTTAGAATGGCACGATTGATAAAAGTAGAAAACTTTTTATATTCTTCCAAGGCTAGTTGTAAAAATAGGCATTGGTCAATGTGTAAGCACAACACACTATTTTATTTTCCTCCTAATGCTATTAGCATCCGTGATTGGACATATTGTTCCCTCAATATACATAAATCCCTGCTTCATCATCTATTTTACTAAACTTCCGAGTCAACGCTTTCTGGACCGTCCCAACGAACTTTTTTCTACCGGTATAGTTGTTGTTATTGTGTTACACATAATCCAAGGATATGATAGTAGAAGTTATAAGGGCGAAAAATGACTAGAGAACATGACGCCTTGTTTGTTAATCCCAAACACCGTCCAACGCTAGACAAGATCTCTGAGGTTATTTGTTCGAATTTTATATTTTTCATATTGATTTACAGCTTCAAAAATGTTTGGAATTGGTTTATTTTCCATATTTTCAGCAGATTTTTGTGTTCGTCAACGATTGCTTATGCGCCTGAACGACTTTTTCAAAATTTGTCCTCTACAGTCAATTCTACTTCAGCATCTAGTCTAGGCGGGATCTGTTTTGGATTGGAAATTTTCGAGGGAAGCTATTTTTTGCTGGAATCCCTTCAGAATATGTCCAGTATCGATAATCACGATATGCGCCAGTCGCAAACCCTGTGCTAAATTTTTTATTTAACAAAATCTGAAAACAATTGAAAATTTCTCATTTTTTTGCTCCTATTTTCATTTATAATTCGAAAAATATTGATCTTAGAGAAAAAATTATAAGTGGTTAAAAGTTTCGTTATTAAATTTTACACAATATTTTGTTAGCTATAAATTGAAAATTTAATGGTTATTGTTGAAAAAATAGCAATAATTGGAAAAAAAGTTCAAAAAATGAAGTTAATCCTTTAAAAGTTTTACGTAATGCGCTTCATGGCAACATCCATAAAAAAGACAAATAAAAAACCGTTTTCGCGTAATATGTCGCTCGGAATGCATGAAATGTGGTGATGAGGGACATTCACCTCAAATGTGAATTGGCGAGTATCAAGTAGGGGACCATCAGTTTGTTTAATTTCGGGTTTTGAAATATAAACAAAAGTAAAGTGCTCCAAAATCTGTAAGGTCTTGTAAAGTAAATTGTTACTTTTGGTAAACAAATATGTATTTATAAATTGTTAATAAATAATTTGAATTGTTAAAACGAAGGAAATTTTTTTTTTTGTAAAAATCAAACATTTTAAAATAATTAACATTAAAAATAATTTATTTCTGCAGTTTTATCATAATAATGAGATTATTTGATTTGAGAATATATTTTGATTCGAAAGTGACGTGTATATTGTATATTGACGAGTTATTATACTGCTGTGTCGTAATGCTCGAAATTGTTTTTTTTTGAGCTTGCAATTTATACATTGAAGTAAATTGTTACTTTTAGTAAACAAATATGTATTTATAAATTGTTAATAAATAATTTAAATTGTTAAAACAAAGGCGAATGAAACAAAAATATTCTTTTCATAAATAATCTTTATTTTGATTCAATCTTCAATAATTTTTTTCAAGTCTTTTTCTTTTTTTGGAAGGACAAGAATCTTCAGGTTTTATTTCTTCCTCAAAACCTTCCTTTTCCATTTCAATATCTTCATCCTCAATCTGTAAATTTAATGTTTCTTCTCCGTCATCTGTAGCTATATCTTGTGCCTCCAAAAAATCTAAGGAATACATCGACTCCATATCCATATCTCGTTCAACTTCTTCCAATATTTTATTGTGATCAATATTTTTACATGTTTGACCATTGCAGTGAAGACAATAGTCAGAACATTTGAGACCATGTTTGATACAACTGCATGTTTTTGTACAAAGTTTTTTACATTTGCAACTAATATTTCTGAATAATGAGTCAGGTAGTAATACTTGCTCAGTTTGTATTGGCTCAAGACCATTTTGAGTTAGTTCCCACCCCCACTCAGTAGCATTCAGGTTGTTTCCAAGCCACTGCTGTACTTGGAAATATACACGAAGCGAGTGTTGCTCAGCTGCAGATTGTGTAGGTGGCAGCATGGACAATTGAAAATTTTTATTTTTTAACCTTTTTTAAAGCACAAGTAGCGAATTTTATTCAATGTAAAATCGCACTTTGAGTGGCCCATATACAATGCCGATATAATTTTGCATCCGCTGCGTTTAATTTCTTCCTAAGTGGCACTTTTTTCATTAAAAATGGTTGCTTCTTGCCATATATCATTATTTGTTGAAACCAATTTAACAATTTTGCTTTTTCCTTGATAAAAAAATGCAGAGGTTGTATCACAACCAGAAAATGCGTGTAAAAAGCCCACTAAATTTTTTAACGAAGATTTCGTAGATTCACTTATTTTAAGTGCATTATTGAAAGAGTTGTAGTCATAAATTTCTTCCGATTTTTTTCCTTTGCTAGGTTTCCAGAAAAAAATATTTTTATTTTCAGTTACTTTTTGTAAAAATATTACCAGAACATCAATATCCTCTGCAATTATAAAAACTGGCTTGTTATCAGAGGCTAATATATACTTGATACTCGCCGATTCACATTTGAAGTGAATGTCCCTCATCACCACATTTCATGCATTCCGAGCGACATATTACGCGAAAACGGTTTTTTATTTGTCTTTATTATGGATATTCCCATAAAGCGCATTACGTAAAACTTTTCATATAAAAAGTATTTGACAAGACGAGGGTATTTGTTTAAAAACGAGCCCTCTATCACTTATGGTTACACGGCAAATGTATGTCAACTTTGACCTTCAATATCTCGGCAACTAGTAAGCCGAATGTATCTTTTTGTTTTTTAAAAGAAGCGTCTTTTAATGTTCTTTAAGTGTATACATTTTGAAATTGATATGTTTAAAGCTCGTAAAGTTATTTAATTTGTTTATAAGCCTAAAAAATGTTTATAACTTTAAAAAAAATTTATAGGCTTTCCTAGTAAACCGATTTTAATTTTACAAAAAGCGTTTGACAGTGTGAGACTTCCTTTATATGTAAAAAAAATTGCAACTATCTGCGGGTCTTATTTAGGGCCTACTATGAATTTGAAAATTTGCGATTTTTTTCCAGTAGGCTGGATTGCAAAATTATTATGCAAAACCTATCTGACCGATCTTAACAAAATTTAGCACACGTTTTAAACATATTAAAAAGTTTTTCTAGGCGGAATATGGAACTTGTAAGTCAAGTTTAGAAAGTCGAAAACATTTAAAGGATTAACTTCATTTTTTTGTACTTTTTTTTCCAATTATTGCTATTTTTTCAACAATAACCAATAAATTTTCAATTTCTAGCTAACAAAATATTGTGTAAAATTTAATAACGAAACTTTTAACCACTTATAATTTTTTCTCTAAGATCAATATTTTTTGAATTATAAATGAAAATAGGAGCAAAAAAAATGAGAAATTTTCAATTGTTTTCAGATTTTGTTAAATAAAAAATTTAGCACAGGGTTTGCGACTGGCGCATATCGTGATTATCGATACTGGGCATATCCTGAAGGGATTCCAGCAAAAAAATAGCTTCCCTCGAAAATTTCCATTATTGTCTGAATTTCTACAGATGCCGCCTAGTCTAATCGTCATTGTTTCGATTTGTCGATTACATACCTGTCCGATTTATGTTTTTGCTATCTATCTGATCTCTATTACGTATTTATCAAACTCATTTCTTTCTTAATTATTTTTATTCCTTCATAGAGCCCAATATTCGATTCCTGATATCACTGATAGTGCTAAAATAAAGGCCGACTAGAGGAAGTTCTTATTAAATGAAAATACTTGCAATTATAATCATTGAACCACTAGGGAGGGGACTCCATTCAGGCAACCGCGATTTTTGTGTAACTGTTGTGGTTCTCCAATAACCTCAAATGATGGATGACTTTTAGTTGAAAGTGAACTAAACGCTGATATCTATACCTGATCAATGATCAATTCTCAGCTCAATATTTCATTGTGATGTCCTTGGCATTTGAGTTCAGTGGTGGGGCTGCTGGACATCCAGATTTGTCTGTCCCATGTGATGATAGATAATTGTTTTAACTCTTAATATTCAGTATTGTGCGAATTGATGTGAACAAACAGAATTAATTTGTAAATATGATTTATTTAGGCAAAAGGTAAATTTAGGTATACTTACATGAGATTTTTTCATTACTTAGTATTTAATATGTCCTCCTTTTACTTTCATGACTTCCTGGAGTCTTCCAGGCATGAAATTCACAAGTTTTTTGCAATTGTTTGGGATTGCTTCATCTCTAAACCACACCTTAATCACTGCTTCCACCATTTTTGTTTTTGTCGTAAAGTCAAATTTTTGCAGTTTAGCCTTACATATTGTCCACAAATTTTCAACAGGATTAAGGTCAGGTGAATTCTCAGGCCAACCAAGAAGGGTAATATTATTATCCTTTAAGTATTTCATCATAACCTTCGATACATGGCAGGGAGCTGAATCTTGTTGAAAAATTACAGCCCCTTCGGCCTATACTTTGTCAAGCTATATAGCTAAGCGTTGCTCTAGCATGGCTTTGTACTTTTCACTGTTCATCATACCTTCAATAGGAATAAAAGTGCCAGTTCTTGAGTATAAAAAACAGCCCCAGAACATTTTTTTGGTGGGATGTTTAACTGTTTGGTTAATATGTCACACTAAAAGTCACTCATTGGCTGCCTTTCGTACGAATTTTGATCGCTGGCCTGCACTAGGAAGTGGGTCTCATCAGAAAATAACACTTTTCTCCAATCTTCTGCACTCCAATGAGCGTATTTTTTTGCCCAAATTAGTCTTTTTTTCATCATAAGCTGCCAGAGCTGCGGTCTCACAGCTCTTCTCCCTCCTTCTAAGAGACGTCTGCGTACCGTTGAATCTTGAATTTTTATTCCAGCCTTTTCTAAATCTTGCTGGAGGTCATAACTTTCTTTTTCTTGGATGAAGTTTGCTATCGCGCAAAAGAAAAGCATCTCGAGGAGTAGTCTTCCGTTTTCTTCCACATTTTCCTTTCCGCTGTGCTTTCTACTGACCCTGTTTCCTTTTCTTGTTTAATTATTTTGTTTACTGCACCCAAACTTACACAACACTCCTTTGCAATGTCCCTCTGAGTCACTGGTGTATGCTCACTAAGTGTTATGATCCTTTCTCGTTTTCTAGGAGTGATATCCATATTAAAAAGTTAAACCTGATTGAACAGTTAAATCAATGGAAATAACACCAACTTGCTCATAACTTGAGATAAAACAAAATATAATAATGTATAAAACACAAAGCACGTGTTTGGAACAATATACTAATAATGTTTTGAGGTTAAGTTGTTTTTTTGACAAAACAGTTGACAGAATAGGCACAGCAGGCCAACTTATGAAAACTGAATTTCGATCTGTGTTTACATTAATTCGCACATTACTGTATGAATGTTTCCTACCCTCTTCTAGGTAGGCGTCTAATAAGAGACAGTAACTCTTCCTGAGTGCCCTCTGCCTATTTATCTGGCATGGTGATTTATTATTTTGAAGATTTGGACTCTATTGGCAATTATTTGATTCGAAAAGTTTCCAACACTCATCATTTTTTCCAAAAAATTACAGTTTTCATATGCTAATGCCTCTGATTTTAAAATTTGGACTGCTGGGAAATGACGAAAATTGTAGAAACAATTGAAAATATTCAAATTACATTTTTTCCTGCGCAGAACATATGTGTATCTATTGGATCGATCGAAGGTGAGACAATACATACAATCGATACAATCTTGGTGTAGCTACAAAAACAGAAATTTAATTGCATTCTATAATGCTAGAAAGAACCAACTCTAGTAACTTTGCTGTAGTTGGATGGAAAGTAGGGGATACAAAAGATAAATATGGTATTCTTCATAGCTGCCGGGTACTGTATAATATGGTTAAAACAGAATAAACAACAATGAGAGATAGGAAGATAAAATATTGGTGGTTCTTCCAATTCGTATAAGATTTAGTTAAATTACTGCTTTGACTTTCTTTTGTATTATTAAACCTAGAATTTTTTGGTCTATTGCAGATATAATGCCTTAGTTCCTTATGTTATTTATAAGTGTCTTAACCGCTATCGTTTCCAAAGTATTAATCTCAGTGGATAAGACACGTTTAATATAAGAAGGCGTCCAATTTTGATTACTATAACACAAGCAGTTCTCCGTTATTGAATCACTAGGGAAGGAACTCCATTTCAGTAGCCGCCGTTGTTGTATAAGTGTTATTCGTTCCAAAACTATAACCAAATTCAAATAAATCTTAATTGCTTGACTCAGTTTTAAATGCCATTATATTGCCGTTAAATAGTGATTTCATTCACTACCTTACTGTTTAGTGCACCCGATATGATTAGACACCGGGATAGTATTTAGAAGATTTCGTATTTTACCAGAAAGTAACGATATTCGATATAAAATTTCAAGCTAATGATTTAAAGAGAGATATTTGTTTGTGGTAGTATCAAAATGAGTGATTTTAGGTTCACAAATACATGTATGTGTCATAATGTTCGATATTTTTATAAGCTTAGTATTAGTTTTGTAAATAATTAAAAATGACACTGAAACCCGATGTAAATTTGAAAAAACATTTTTTCATAATCAATAAAGACCCCGAAACACACTGTACATAACACGAAAATTACTTTATTGAGCACTGCGCCTCAGATAATCTGGAATATGCCAATTTTTCTGCAGCATTCGCGAAAAGAAAGAAACATATTTACCTCTCTTCCCAACCTCCGGTGTTATTTCGGGCGCAGTGTTAAAATCCCTTGTTTATATTTTTTATAGGTGATATATATAACTTTCTTAGTGTATGATTCGTGTTGCACTATTTGTACGTTTAATAAATTTGTTTTTTAGTTATTTGCGATTTTATTTCGAAAATAAATATTTTAATTTATTGTTTTGCGTTTTCATTTCGATTGTAAACCCATGAAAAAAATCATAAATGGCATAAATTTTTCTTAAAACAACAAAAATAGTAATTTTTGTTAATATAAAGGTTGGCATAAATTCTTTGAAAACATGAATGAAATAGGTATATGGCACAAATATTTTGTTCTTCAAAAGCTCTAGAAGGTCATGGAAACCAGATTTTTTCTGATTTCAGTACAATTGATTATTAGGTTAGGGGTCACAAAAAATCTTAATATACTTAAGGGGACAGTCTCATGCGATTAAAAAAAAGACACAATTTAAAATTAAAATAGAAAAAAAAACTATAATATTTATTAACATAATTCCTTTTGGAAATGATTAAGTAAGTCTTGAAGTACATAAAAAAAATTTTAATAGCGATTTTAACTTCATTGGTGTCCTGTAGATGGCGTGTAGTAAAAAGTGCGTTTTTGGTGGTAAGACACTTTGTGGGTCACCTGTAACAGATATTCAAAAAATTCAGAATGGGTTGTATTTGTGATACTCAAAACTAGATGATAAACCTTTAAAATATGCAAATTGTATTATTTTAAAGAATTTATACGAATTTTTTCAAAAAAGTCGAAAAATCGCTATATTTTTCGGTGGATTTACCCATATATAATAAAAATGGGGGTGGTTTTTAAATATTTTAAAGGTTTATCATCTAGTATTTTGTATGTACATTCGAAAAATTTTTGGTTTTTTAAAATCGGTTAAGAAGGTTCGGAGAAAAGTGTCTGACCAGTTTGAAAATGTTCCTTTTGAGAAAAAAGCATTTAAAGTTTTTTTAAAGTTTACATAATTTTCGTGAATAAAAGGCTGATAACTTTATACTCACGTTTAATCGGCCATTCCTGGTGAATATTGAGGACCCTCTTCATCCAACAGTTGTTGTAAATGGCTTCGTAAAGCTGTAAATTTCAATACAACGTCCCGATCTTTTATAATTAATTCATTTGTTCATGTTCGACTTAAGTCTCAATTCACGCCGCGATGCTGCCAGTGTAAGTGTAAAAACGGAACACACCTAGATCGCATGTCAATTCAACGAAAACGTACTTATTTATAAATGTAGATATGAAAATATTTTATAACTAAAAAAATGGTTATGTTTTATTGCCAAAACGTCTTGAAAAAAAGTTGATTTCTAAAATAAAAAATAAAAAGGAATTTTAAAAATAAAATAATTATATTACACTCTTTTTAATTTGAAATTATAAACAATATTTGGAATAATAAATGTATTTAAGTGTAAATTTTATAACTCAAATAATACCTAATGACCACAAACAAAATTAATGTTAATAAAACATTATTTATTATCTGCACAAAACCGGACTTTCAGGAAAAATCGGTAGACGGAGCAACACTGTCGGCGTGCCATATACGCTACTATCGGCGTGCCATATACGCTACTATAAACCGCTAAGGAGAAGTAATCCCGTGGAACAAATAAATTTACACTGGTTAATTGCAACGCAGAGAATCTTAGTATTTGTAAAAAAATCCTATGTTCCGGATTTAAAATTCCAAATCCAAATGTGTATAGTAAACGCCAAACGTTATACAGATATACATACTATATAAAAATTAATCACTAATACATACCCAACGTATATACAACATAATATATACAAAAACAAGAACAGCTGGAGCCTCGCGCTCGCCGCACGGAGAGAAACCGGTTTTCATACGTGCGTAGATGACGTTAATAAAATAACTATAACTTATATTCTAGTGGGAATTTCTTTTTAAAATTTTAGGAGGGAGTTTTTAAATGTATATGGAAGCGATTTATATAAAAAAAATAAAATTGATTTTTTGAAAGTTTCGCATGAGACTGTCCCCTTAAGTCAGAAAAGCAATACAGCAGGCCAAAAATAATAAACATTTTCGCCAAATCAAATCACTGCTGAACTACTTAAATTTTTGGACGAGGAAAGCATTATCTACTTAACCACTTTCTTTAATAAAATTTACAACGAAGGAAAATACCAGATGATTGGTTGTTTATAACATTATCAAAGAAAAACATAATTATACAAAACTTAGAGAAGGAATACAAAAGTAAACTTACATAAGGAAAAACTACACATCAAACATGGAGTATGACAGAGTTTTGTTTTGTCACCCACTCTTTTTAATCTGCACTCTTTAGGGAGGCTTTGGATGTCACACAAGAGAACTAAGACTAGCCGGAGAAGTAATCAACGATATCAGATATGCTGACAATACAGCTATTATTGCAGAAGATTTCCATACATTAGTAAATATAGTCAGTGAAGCAAGTTATCGGAGAAGCCTTAAAATTAACATTTCAAACAAAGTGGATGGCAGTTGGAAAAAATAATATAGATCAAGGTCTGCTTTCACTTGATTGAGAGGAAATAAAATGCGTAAACCATTTTAAATACCTTGGCAGAATTGTGACTAATAAAGAGATAATAACTAGGATCGAAATATCACGTAAAGCTTTATGAACTGAAAACCCGTTTTATGTAACAGAAACCTGTCGATACATATTCGCAAGGACCTCAATTTTATCCTATTATATGGTTGTTAGACATGAACATTAAAAACCATAATGTTAAACAAATTAGAAGCATTTGAATTGTGGTACTCTCGACGGATCCTAAAAACATCATGGGTTTCGCACACTTCCAATGAAAATGTTCTTAAAATGATGAATTCAGAATGCCTCCTCAAAAAGAGGAGAAAAACAGAATACTTAGCCATAATATTTTTTTTCGTTAAAAGAACCGAATACCATCTCCTTCGCCGCATGCATACAAGGAAAAGTGGAGGGAAATAGATGAATTGACCGAAAGAAACTTTCATAGTTGTATAATGTTAGACAATGGTGTGGTGCCACAATGAAAGAATTATTTTCAGCAGCAGCCGATAGAGAAAGGTTTCAGGAAATTATACGGACACGGTATCTAATGAGGACACAAAAAATGGATATTCATCCGAAGTTATGGACAAAAACTTGAAAAATTATAGTTACTGTCAAATTTGACCATTTTTCGTAAAAATTATTGTTTGCTTGTAAAAATGCTCTCTATACTCCTTCGTCAGCTTCAGTATGATTAATTTTTTTTTCATATAAGGTAAACTATTCATCTTATTCTTATTTGATTTGACTTGATTTTACCTTGCATTATGAGCCTCAATATTTCATATTTTGTACCTCTGGTAATGTGGCCTTAATATTCCAGCTTTCTTGTTTTGATGTGCTTTTGACCTCGCAATCCTTTTGTATCCTTCTAAACACTTCTGCATTTGTAACTCGTTACACCAAAATTTTTCTATAGCACATTTCAAATGATTCCAACTTCTTTATATTATCCACTTTTAGTGTCCAGCTTTCCATTCCACACAACAAAGTCGAGAACACGTAGCATCTTAAGCCTCTTATCCTCAGCTCCAGAGGAAGGTCTCGATGAACAAACAGTGTTTTCATTTTTATAAATGCTTGTCTTGCAATTTCAATGCGTGTCCTTATTTTTCTACCTTGGTCGTTGTTTTCATTCACCCAGGTTTCCAGATATTTGTAGTCATTCAGTCTTTCTACTTGTTTTCTCTCGATATGTAGCCTTCCTACTATATGTTGCTTAGAAATAATCATGCACTTGGTTTTCTTAGCGTTAATTTGTAGTCCATATTTTATATTGGCTTGATGCAATATATTCACTACGCGGGTCAATGCTTCTAGACTGTCTGCAAAAACAGCGGTTTCGTCTGCGAATCTTATGTTGTTCAAGATTTTTCCGTTTATTGATATACCCTGTTGTTCCTCTGATATTCCTCCCCTGAAAATAGCTTTGCTGTAAATATTGAATAACAATGGGGACAGCACGCAACCCTGTCTAACACCTCTTTCGACTTCTATAGTTTCTGTATCGACATTGTCGATTCTAACTTTTGCTTTTTGATTCCAGTACGCATTGACAATAACCCGCATATCTCGACTATACACATTCTTTTATTTTAACAGTTTTACGAGTTTCTGATGTCGTACTCTATCAAAAGCCTTTTAATAATCTATAAAGCAGACATAGAGATCCTGGTTCATTTCTTTCCGTTCTGTCCTCTTTGCGCTAGAACGTTAAAAGCGAACAGAACCTCTTTCGTTCCTAGTCCTCATCTGAATCTAAACTGGGTGTCATCTATATCTTCTTCTTTTTTGTATAGTCCATGTATTGAGAAATGTCTTGAGTATGTAGCTTATTAAGAAAATTGTTCCTTACTGTCGGCATTCGATCGCATATACTGACTTTAATAGTGATACAAACGTGGACAGTAACCAATCTTCGAGTATTACTCCTGTTGTATAATATACTTTGTTCAACAGATATAAAAGTATTTGCAGTGTTTCTTCGTCAATGCATTTAATTAGCTCAGTGGGTATCTGATCTGGGCCTATTGATTTGTGGTCTTTAATTTTGGTTTTCTTGGTCACCTCGTAGTACGAATTTCAATATAGTTGATTATTACGTTTCGGCATTGATTATAAACCACCACCAGTAGTGGTTTATAATCAATGGTTTGAGATAGCCAAAAAAAATGTATATTCATGTAAACTGCACAATAATTTAAGAAATTGTGGATAACATTATTTGCACGTAAAAATGTTGTATTAGAGTGGACGGCACTCTATTAACACTCGATCTCAAGCTTCTTCCATGATTTTTCAATTATTATTCTTCTTTTGGTGCCTATTCGCTTCGAATATTGGCGATCATTCTGGCAGAACCACTTCCTCAGGTTTTTTAAACATTTATCTTCTTCTCCCAATTCCTCGCTTTCCGAATACTTTTCCTTGAAGGATTATTTTCAGTAATCTGTATTTAGTGTAGTTTCTTAATATGTGTTCGAGATATTCTAACTTTCTCCTTTTAATCGTATACATCACTTTTTCAATTATAAATGGTCCAATAATACCTGTTATGGGTTTAAATAACACACCAAATATTTACAAAGCATTTATTTGTCAACATATACACATACAAATCTAAAAATTTCACACATTCAGTCTTTTTTTTTACTGTAAATCTAGCTTATAGCACATGAACAAGTTCTAACATTGAAACTTTTATTTATTTCAATTCAAATAAAGGTATATATTGTTTAAAATTTTTCATTGACAAGCAAACTATTCATAAAAATTGGTAAAAACTCTGAATATACGAGTGAAAGAAGTGTTAACGCTGTATTAAAGATTACTTTGGTCATGAGGCAACTTCTGCCAGGACCACTTTTGTTTTTTATTTCAATTTATCTTTATGAGTGAAAAAATCATTTTACCAACACATCTTTCTCGATAATCTGTTCTAGAAAATACACTTAGCAATTTTCATGAATAAATAATTTCTCTGGACACTTTTAAGAAAAGTAACCAATTACTAGAACTTATTCATAAAATTGTACCCGATGTTACTACAATATGGCATATGATTTTGTTTTAACCTTTACAAAATGACTAGTGGAATTTTTAACAAATTTTCCGCATTATTATCAATATTACGCTTACAGTTAGAAATAAACAACAAATTAACGGAAGAAAAAAGATTATTATCTATCCTGATAACATTACTCAGTCCCGCCCACTGAGTAATCGACGCAATGTTTGAACAAGTCGAGAATAAGGTCATCTGGCAACAGGTGATACATTTTCTCGATTTCTCGGTGAGCTAAGCTAGTAGTAGAGTAATCTTATCGACCCTACGTCTGTTCATCTTTATTTTTCTACGTAAATTCTTTCCAATATCCGGATTAAATTAAAACGCTTAAAAATAACCACGTCAATGATAAAAATAATGTAAATAGAAAGCTTACAAAATAACATGAATATTTTTATCTTAACACTTTAACAACTAAAGGTATATCCTCATATATATTTGACTTAATGTAAGTACTTAAAAATTGTAAATGCACTTTAAAGCCCTAATCTAAAATATTAGGCGTAATTCGATGGTGGATACTGTACAGTACTGCGACAGTAACGTATAACGGATGCGTTTTTGCGTAGAGAGTACTAAAAGAGCATGAAAAAGCTTGTCTAAGCGTTGTGATGTTAATTTTAGCTAGAGCATACTGTGTCTATAATAGTGCCATTAGTGTTATTAGTTGTGGCAATCAGGTACAACTTATAAAAGTTCCTGACTATAATATACTTAATGACTTTTACAATTTTTAATTTTATATATACCTCTGCACACACGAGTATTGTGAGTTGCCTATATTGGTGCTATGTAAATTGTCATTATCGTGACTGTATGGCTCCTCTACACATCGGCAGACGCGTCCGCGGACGACATCTACGTATGTATCTGGAGATGTGTATATAGAGTAATTTGATCATCTGTTGTTTATATATCACATCCGCGGATGCGTCTGCAAGATATCCGATTATTGTCGGTTTTTTTAGCACAGATCAAACGGTTTCGGTGCGGACGTCCGACGCCTTTTTACACATCTTACTTATCCGTTTTAATATTTTTATTGATTCTATTCCGATGTACACTTAAGAAGTAGTTAACCGTTCTAAATAGGCATATAGCTGCGGCAACTATGGTCTCAACCATAGAGATTTCACATCAATACACCAGATATCACTACCATATCAGTTATCGTGCTTTTTTCTGTGCAGTTACAAATAAATTGTTAACAAGATTTTTAGCCTTTTAGCTTATATAATATATTATATATTTGGGCAGAGCATTTGGATATTGCCTCAAAGAGAGAAATTGCCTTTGAGAATCACACTGCAAAGATCATCCATCGATCCTCATCAAACAATTCATATACATTTTGACCCAGTATTTGTAAACTTGACGTAAATTAGCATATAAAAATATTTCCTAATATGTTTCTCTCCTAAGTGCCTTCTCTATTGAGGTTGGCGATCAATATGGCAAATTTCTCTCTGTTCTGGGCTTGATGGATTAAGTCATTTCCTGTTGTATGAGTCCAATCTCTGATGTTTCGGAGCCAGGATTTCTTCTTTCTTCCTATACCCCTTTTACCCTCGATTTTGCCTTCTAATTTTACCCGGAGCTGCTCAAATTCCTTATGGCGCATTATGTGTCCTAGATATGACGTCTTTCTAATTTTGATTGTATTAACCAGATGAGGTGGTGTGTTCATTATTTCCAGTACCTCTTCATTTGTAGTTTTGCTGGTCCAGCTTATTCTTAGCATTCGGCGGTACATCCACATTTCGAATGAATTCAGTTTGTTGACGTCATACTGTTTTAATGTCCAGGTCTCACAGCCATATAGTAGTAGAGACCACACATAACACTTTAGTGTTCTTAACCTTTCTTGAGAATCTGTATTAACTTGTGGTGTTGGACACGATCAAACGCTTTTTGGTAATCTAAAAAGCATAGGAACACATCCTTCCTCTGATCGTAACAATACAGGTACTGGTCCAAAATTATTACGATCAGAGGAAGGATGTGTTCCTATGCTTTTTAGATTACCAAAAAGCGTTTGATCGTGTCCAACACCACAAGTTAATGCAGATTCTCAAGAAAGTTGATATAGACCAAAAAGACATAAGATGCATTGAAAACTTGTACTGGCATCAAACGGCACAGCTAAAAATAGACAATTCTATATCTAAGCCCATACATATAAGAAGAGGCGTTCGACAGGGATGTGTGCTTTCCCCTCTTTTATTTAACATTTATTCAGAAGCCATATTTCAAGAGTCTTTGGAGGATGCAGAGATGGGAATCAAGGTGAATGGAGTATTGATCAACAACATACGATATGCTGATGATGGTGTCTTAATTTGTGACAACATAGTCGATCTTCAACAACTTGTCACTATAATCGGAGAAGACAGTGAGCGAATGGGACTAGAGATTAATACCAAAAAGACCAAATTCATGATCATCTCCAGAAACTTGGATGCATTTGAAAACTCCACCATAACACTGAATAGTAAATCCATAGAAAGAGTGAGTAAATTTAAATACCTGGGATCGTGGCTTTTTGAAGACTGGGCATCGGACAGGGAAGTAAAATGTCGCATTGAGCAAGCTCGACAAGCTTTCGTAAAATTCAAGAAGGTACTGACTTGTTCTGAGTTCGATCTTCAACTGAGACTAAGGTTTACTAAGTGCTACGTATGGTCAGTGCTGCTATATGGCGTAGAAGGCTGGACACTCAAAACGAGGGATATAAACAGATTGGAAGCTTTCGAAATGTGGCTTTATCGCCGTATCCTAAAAATACCATGGATAGCGAAAATCACAAATATAGATGTCCTTAAAAGAATAAACCAAGAACGCCAACTTTTCGAAACCATCAAGAAAAGGAAAACGGCGTATCTAGGTCACATCATGCGAAATGAAAAATACCAGTTCCTCCAACTTATAATCGAGAGTAAAATTGAAGGCAAGAGAGGAATGGGACGCAAGAAAATGTCCTGGCTCCGAAACATAAGGCAATGGACAGGGATTAACGACATACAATCTCTGATACATATTGCAAGAAATAGAGAGTTAATGGAAAATGTGATCGCTAACATCCATTAGTGGATTTGCATCTGAAGAAGAAGAAGAAGTTCTTAACCTTATTGTGATTGATAGCTTGGGGTTACAGAGCATTTTACGCATGTTCATGAAGCCAGATCTTGCTATTTCAATACGTCTTCTAATTTCTTTTGAGTGGTCTAGCTCTCTGCCCAGGTATATGAAGCTTTGGGAGCTCTGAAGGGTGATACCATTGATTTGTATGTTGGGTGTAATTTGTTTATGGGGGTTCTTGTGGAATACCATGATTTTGGTTTTGGAAAGATTAATATCCAAACCTAGTCTGTGACTTTCTTCTGATATGTTCATCAATATTTTTAGTTGGTCTTCTGTTTCTGCTAATACTAATATGTTTAAGGCTTGAAATCATATAAGGTCTCACACATGCTTAAACTTTATATAATTGCCACAACGTTGGCAGTAATGATGGCTTTATAGAGACACTACAGCAGCACTATCTAATATAGATTGTCAAAGTATTTTTCGTTAATATAAAATGAGTCACAATCAATGATAACAAATAAGAGAAAATAGCATGTTAAGGATGTTAGATATTGGTTCTGTAATGGAAGCCATTTTTGTGCCAAAAATCTATAATACACGAGGTAGGTGCCAAAAATTCTCGACCTGGCAGATTACTCCACGTTTAAACATGTAAATCCTAGTGTGCTGGCCAGTGGAGGATTTAGACATTTACATTGGGAGGGTAACATCCAACTTAAGAAGAGGAATTTCAAATGAAACACCAACCAAGCTTTCTTTTATTTTGGAACTTCTTGGGGTGGAAGCGGAGGGGATTTTCCCTATTTTAAACACAGGTATATGCCCCTGGTGCTAGCCGGTACAACGTTTTAACCACGTTTATTACGGTCAAGCTTTATTATATTCCGATATAAAAGAGGGAACATCTATTCATGGAATAAATTGTCAAATGTCAACTATCAACAAAACACTGACAACTGTCCAGAAAACACTTCCAACTGTATTCTGTAGATAGACATCTATATTGTATAAATTTAGAAACAAGATTCTTTTTAAAACGTAAAAAATCATGGATTGTACATCCTTTAAGAACCTTTCAAGAATCTTACTGTTACTCCATTTATGTGTTAGACTATGTTGATGTTAGATATTGGTTTTGGGATAGAATCCATTTTTGGATCCAAAATATACAATTCACGAGGTAGGCATAAAAAATTCTCGACCTCGCAGGCTACCCCATGTTTAAACCTCATTTCAATGACGTTTATTATCATAAATCTTCATTATATTCCACTTTAAAATAAGTAGACAGCCAGTAGACAAAGGCCAATTAATTGTCACAAAATTGTTGCTAATGGGTACTTAGTTCCATCTAAATTAAAAAACATTTGGAAAGTAATCATTCTGGTTTAGCCGATCCGATAAGGCCGAAGAAAACTTCAAATGTCGTGCTTCATATCTTCAGTCAGGGTCATGCATGATGGAAAGAGTCTGCAAAAATGAAAACGATAACGCCACTGAGGCATCATTTATTGTTGATTTAAACATTGCAAATGCTGGAAAACCCCATACCATTGCCGAGGAACTGATTAAACCTTGTGGGAAGGATGTCGTACAATGCATGATAGCTCCAGGTATGACCAAGAAGAGAATTCACACTATTTCAGACTTTGTAGAGAGAAAGCTTATAAATAAACTAAAAACTTGTGAATTCTTCAGTTTACAGCTTGATGAAAGTACTGATGTTGCTGGACTTGCTATTCTGTTTGTGTTTGTGAGATTTCCATTCGGGATGAAAATAGAAGTAGAACTCCTTATGTGTGAAGAGCTTAAAAGTTATGTCACTCGTGAAGAAATTTTCAAGGCTATCCACGAGTATATAAGAAAAAATGAATAGAGTGAATACATCGCCATTCTTTGGGAACTAAAAGGATGCTGCAAGATTTAAAAGACGTATTGGATGGTTCTGTGAAAATAATTAACCATGTGAAGAGCCGTCCGCTTCAAGCACTTTCAAGCCTTTTGAAGTTCATCGCTGAAGATATGGGTGTGGATCACTGCAATCTTTTGCTCCACACAGAGGTCCTGTGGCTATCGAGGGAAACAATTTTGAGATCAGCGAAGATAGCAGTTTAAGACTCAAATACTAGCCACCACGATTAAATATATGGGTAAAAACCCGATAACAGAAGTTTAATTACATTTAGTTTTAAAATTATGTTATAATGATTTAAGATTATACAGTTACCGATGGATTAGGTAACATGGCGACATATGACTCCACGTTGAAGTTGCTAGTCCTGAGACGGTATGTCTTCGAGGACTGTATGAGTGCAACTGAGTGCAGCCCTCGAAGACATACCGTCTCAGGACTAGCAACTTCAACGTGGAGTCATATGTCGCCATGTTACCTAATCCATCGGTAACTCTATAATCTTAAATCATTATAACATAATTTTAAAACTAAATGTAATTAAACATCTGTTATCGGGTTATTACCCATATATTTAATCTTGGTGGCTACATTCATGTACTCCTAGACACTGATGATGGACCATGGTTTCCGAAAACGTTTTGTCTTTTTAACTTAGCCCGTTTGGGCCTAAAATATATACCTATTACAAAGGATTTTTAATTAAATTTTTAATACATGGTATACAGCCAACTACAGGAACGTAGATTCCTTGTGGATTGTATTTTTTTCATTTTTTGTCGTTTCCCAAATGGCTTCAAGTGTTGGTCTGCCTCGAAATACTTTTAGCACTACAGGGACGCCGCGACTAATACAGTTTGAGAACCATTGCTCTATGGATCTGTCAGAATTAGAAAGCAATGTTACAGCCCAGGCATGGCTCCAAATGATTATTATTTATTAGATCTACTATTCTGTATTCGACCGAAAATTTATGAAGGTTACAGTACTTATATTGTTCTTTATACATACAATTTTCTCTTAAAAGCTTCAAACAAGACTCAATTTGACCGCGATAAAAGTTTCTACTTTGTAACAGCCATTGCTCTATACTCTGCCATCAACAGTGCAAGAACTGCTATAAATATGTCAATAATTAAAATACGAATACTCCGTCTACGTAACTGTTTTGTGAGTAATAACAAGTGGTAACTATAAAAAGATTGTTTTCCCACAAAAATTCGGCTTTCCGAAGGCTGATATCATTGAGTCATATGAATACTTTGTTTATTAAAAATAAAAGACCGTAGAGTATTTTTTGTCAGTCAATATAAAAGTGTTTGACATAAAAATAACTCTTTAGATATCATTTTAACAGTATCGTGTGGTGGCTAGGCTGTTCGAGATAAAAAACATACGCATTTGATTAAAAGCAGTGGCGCACCCAGAGGGGGGGTTTGGGGGTTAAACCCCCCTCCCCAGGACCCTATTCCGACACTGTTATTTACAAATTTTAAGGACTTAAAATGGTGGAGGTAGCATAAAAAAATTTCGATGCTCAAACAAACCCCTTTCCCCCCGGAGGAAAATCCTAGGTGCGCTACCGATTTAAAGGATAGCACAACATATTAACAAGAAGAATCAGTGGTAGAAGCAAGAGAGGCAAGAAGTGTAATTACCTATTAACGCTGTAAAACACGGTTATTGTGATGGACAAAGCAATCCACAACATAAGTTTCCAAAAGCGATAAACGATATCAAAATTAAACGAAAAATTCAGGGATACTTAGGAAGAGAAGTCACAGAAATATTATCCATCTGTTCAATAGACATTTTTATGATGCTTTTACCCATACTAACAGTTGAAGACATAATATTCTTCTGTAGGTCTGTCTTCATAGTTCAAAAGTATTCATTCAACAGTTCATCCACCCATCGCTCTATCCATCATAATGGATAGATTTATTTGGTATCCTTTTGACATTTCTTTTGTCTGTAAATGTAATTTTGGCCTTTCTAGCAGTCAGCCGCTATTCTGGAGGATTATGGTATGCAAGAAACACAACATATCTGAACTAACGCTATGATTACGTCTGGTTTCACTGAACGAAGACATTTTCGGAATAAAAACAAACGCAATATCAACCAATCACATAATATATTTAGTTGAAAGGGTTATTCTAATAGATTAGTTAAATATTAAAAGATTTCTGTAGAGAGGAGTAAAAAAAGTAAGTTCAGAAAAAATTTCTTCGTTTTCTTGTAAATTGGAAGATTGTTTCAAGGAACTAATAGTAAGAATTGAAAAAAAGGGACTCTATGAAGGTTACTATGCACCAAACGGAAGGAAATAGTGCGTTTTGTGAAAGGAAGCTATAAACACTGAAAAGTTACTTAGTGCTGAATTTCTTGAAAGAGCCTGACTGTTTAATGATTAAACTTGAGAGATCGCTGGTTAAATTGTATTGGATAAATAATTTTTAACGAAAAAATGCAATATTAGATTGTATATAAGATTAGCGAAAATAGCGAATATTTGTAGCAAATATATGTAAAATAAAATGAATTCAAATAACAATTGGCAGATTTTATATCTTATTGTCAATTCTATATGAGATTCACTTACCTTTTTGTCTATGGTTGGGCCCGGCTGGGGTTGGCGTGAGATACACTGCTGTGGTGATCTGCTTGGCGCTTGCTTCCGTACAGGACGAGAGTTTTTTGAAGAACTCTCGTCCTGTACGGAAGCAAGCGCCAAGCAGATCACCACAGCAGTGTAGCTCACGCCAACCCCAGCCGGGCCCAACCATAGACAAAAAGGTAAGTGAATCTCATATAGAATTGACAATAAGATATAAAATCTGCCAATTGTTATTTGAATTCATTTTATTTTATATATATTTGCTACAAATATTCGCTATTTTCGCTAATCTTATATACAATCTAATATTGCATTTTTTCGTTAAAAATTATTTATCCAATACAATTTAACCAGCGATCTCTCAAGTTTAATCATTAAACATTTGATCATCATCCGTATTCGTACTAGTGTCTTCTTTTCCAAACATTCACCGCCCCAAAACGAATGTTTTTTTAAGAAACAACTACAATAATAAGAATAAAAACGAACACTAAATTATAATAATAATAATAATAGAAATGAAGAAAGATATAGTTGTTAACAAATAGGTAGTGGACAGATCTTGACCACCGGACGTTGTAGGATGCCATCTGAAGCTGTCCTCAGAGTAACAACTCGTGCAATACCGTCGGTGCCATAATGCAACTCAATGATTCTGGCCAACTGCCAGCGAAGAGGAGGCTGTTGTTAATTTTTTATGAGGACTAGCGAACCTTTAACGAGAGATGGGGTTGGACTATGCCATTTAGATCGCTCTTGAAGAGAATGAATATACTCTTAAGACCATCTTTTCCAAAAATCCCCCTTTAACCTTTGAATTAACTGCCAACGATTCAGACGGTTAATCTTTAAAGCGCTTAGATCTGGATCGGGAATTGAATTCACTAAGGGTTCAAAAATCAAAAAATGACCAGGAGTCAGTGCCTGCAAATCATTAGGGTCAGAGCTTGCTGCACACAAAGGACGAGAATTAAGAACTGCCTCGATTTGAGTCATAAGAGTATAGAACTCCTCATAAGTCAAAATTTGTGTACCCAAAACACGATACATATGGTTCTTGAATGATTTGACGCCAGCCTCGGCTAACCCATTAAAATGAGGGGCACCGGGCGGATTAAAATCCCAGGTAATAGAAAGAGTCTCAGCAGCAGATCGAGCTAGTTTTATGATTTCGTTGCTGGCTCCCTTAAAATTGCTACCCAATATTATAACGATCTTTTCAACGCGTCGGTTATCAAAAATTCTACTTCTTCTAATTTAAGAAATCTCTTAAATACTTTCACGGAAAATGTTGCCGCTTTACGTGTTCTTGATTTCCCAGTTGAGCAATGGGATTTTCTATTATTCAATATGTTGTCGAACAAATTGGACAATAAAACTCGTACAGATTTTGAATTAGAAAACAGTCGAAGCTGTGACATTCCCACTTACAGGCAATTGGTTTCATTTTTAGAAAGACAATGTATAGCTTTGGAGTCGGTTCAGTTTAATTCATTAACCCTTTCTACCCAGTCTCACTCGCGATCATTTTCTCATCAGTCTCATAAAAAACCATTCACATCTAGTTTTTTCAGTGCCACCAATCGACCGAAGGTGACTTATCAAGGGGGTAAATGTGTCGTGTGTTCTGGTGTTCACCCTATATATAAATGTTCATCCTTTCTTGCTAAAATGGCGCAAGAACGTATTTCGTTGGCTAAACGCCATAATTTATGCTTGAACTGTTTGGGTGCACATCATTCCGCCGTAAACTGTGCTTCTTCGAGCACATGTAGGGTTTGCCAATCACAACATCACACTTTTCTTCATGTCTATCCAAGTTCCAACGAATCTTGTTTATTCAGTCAACCGCCTCCTCAAATACAATCTTCTAATGAGAACCACAACTCAAACCTCTACGTCTAGTTTTGCGCCGACGTCTCTAATAAACGCTAACCTTTCCACACAATCACGTTTAACATTCTCGTCGGTATTATTATCAACATGTTTGATACATATCAAAGATGTCTACGGTGATTTTCAGAAAATTCGTATCTTACTGGATACAGGCTCGATGGCTAATTTTATTTCAGACAGTTGTTTTCGGCGCTTAGGTCTTTCCCGTAATAATTTATCAATCCCAGTGGAAGGTCTAAACGGAATGTCGACGTGTACCACTCAGGGTACCACGTTCTGTCATATTAAACCATGTGATCGTGACGGCCCGATCTTCTCGTTGCACGCAATAATTGTGAAAAAGGTGTGTTCAAATCAACCTAAGGTATTTATCAATCCTCACGATCTTACTCATATTCGTGATCTGAAATTAGCAGATCACACATTCTATCAACCAGGTCCGATAAACATGCTGATAGGGGCTGAATTAGTTCCTCTCTTTTTAAAGTCGGGTCGAATTCTTGGCGAACCAAACCAACCTGTCGCTTTAGAAACCATTTTCGGTTATGTGCTACAAGGGCGAGTCTCTACGGCCCTTTCAAATTGTAATTTTACCTCTTTACATACGTCTATGGATACAAACATAGATAGTCTTTTACAAAAATTTTGGGAAGTCGAAAATATATCTAAACCTGCCATTTTGTCCCAGGACGATCAAGTTTGTGAGGATATTTACAAGGAATTTACTTTCCGAGAGTCAACAGGCAGATTTTCTGTTCCTCTACCGTTTCGACAACCCAATCCTGTCTTTTGCAATACTTATTCTCAAGCATATCGTCGTTTTTGCGTATTAGAGAATCGTTTTAAGAAAATTCCGGATCTCAAAGAGAAATATGTTGAGTTTATGAATGACTATATTACTTCGAAACATATGGTCCCGGTTCCTGAATCTGATTTTAAATCACCTACCTCGTATTATTTTGCTCATCACGCAGTTTTCAAAAAACAAATTGTTAATTCATCTCTTGTTTCCAAAATTCGTGTTGTCTTCGACGCCAGTCTACGTGACGTTCGAGGTGTGTCTCTCAATGATACCCTATATACAGGTCCTAAACTTCAAAAGGACATCTCTTCGCTTTTACTCAATTTTCGATATTTTCGTTACTGCTTCACATGCGATATAAAGCAAATGTATCGACAAATTAACGTAAACAAAGAATTTTGGAATTATCAAAGAATTCTCTGGAGGTCGGATTCTTCTAAACCTCTTCAAGAGTACTTTTTACGTACTGTTACTTACGGTGTTTCTTCTTCACCTTATCTCGCATTAAAAACTTTACAAGAGTTAGCTGAGTCGGCAGAGTTTCGTTTCCCTAATGCTTCACAAGCTTTAATGCGACATTTTTATATTGACGATGGTCTATTAGGAAGTGATTCTCTGTCATCTACCCGCTCTCTACAGTTAGAGCTCATTCAACTTTTAAAGCTTGGTGGTTTTGAGCTAGGCAAATGGGCCAGCAACCATCCCAGTCTACTCCAAGATTTTGGTTCTGATATTCTGACATAAATTCTTCAAACGAAATAGTTGAGACTGTTAATTATAATGTAAATAATTCCAGTGATGCAAGCCTAAAAACAAGTGAAGCTGTCGAAAATGTTAACTCGAAATCCAAAAGTACTCTCCTTAAAATGGAAAGTTATCCTGAAGATCTTAATCCATTCGATGATGAACCGCCTGCTCTCAATGATTCCCTAAATCCATTCGGAAGTGAAGATGAAGAGGAAGAAGTTTTAATGTCTAGAAAACCCATACCAAGTCCTAGATTTAGGAAAAAAAGTCCTAGATGCCTCCGATGTGAGAGTTAGTATTAACCCTTTTGGAGACGACGATGATGAAGAACCCGTCCCTGCTATAAGAAGTCCTAGATTTAAAAAGAAAGTTCTAGATGCTTCCGATTTGAGAAAAGCGATGGAGTCTCCCATGAAAGATGTTGATATAGTGCGTATTAGTGTTAATCCTTTTGAAGAGGATGATAATATAAAACCTGTTCCTGCTAGAAGAAGAAAGAAAATTAGCCTTCCTAAGCTAAACTTCAACCCATTTTCCAGTGATGATGATAATGAAAAAGAAGAAGTTGCTATTCGACCCGTTCCTGCACATAGGCAACCAAGGCTATCTACTGAGTCAAAGCCCAGAGAATCACTGCTTAATGCCAACCATCGTTTCGGATCCAATTCCTCGATTTCTAGTGAAAGTTACTATGGTAGTGCAAGGAAAAAGAGGCCAGCTCCAAGACCTCCAATTCCAGGACTTTATGGTGAGTCTAATGCTAGTTCTTTGACTTCGACCCCTTGTCAAAGCGTGCAACATTCTCCGAAGGCTACCCCTAAGCAGAGGAAAAATAAAAGAACACCTCCTCCTCCTCCTAAGTTTGCGTCTACATCAATACCGAGTCCGAAAAAACCGAATGAAAATCCCACTGAAACCCAAACTGAATCTTCCATAAAACCCGATGATCTTCAAAAAGAAAAAACAGCGAAGGATGAAGTCAATAGGAACCGACAAAGTCAAGACATGCAAAATGATCCTGTTATTGAGGACTCGAATTTGCTTTCGGTTCCAAATAAGAGTATTTATGGAAAGTGGTAGAGGAAAAAGGGATTGGCGCCAACAAAGCCGGTTCCCCAAAAGCGAACTATCAGATGTCTCCCAATGACAGAAAATTCACATACTTAGGCTCCCTGGTCACCAAGGAGAACGTCATGACGGAAGAAATCAAGCGAAGAATAATCCTAGAAAACAAATGCTATTTTGGATTGAATAGATATATGAGAAGTATAAACTTATGCCAAAACACAAAAATATCCATATAAAAAACCCTTATACAACCAGTGTTGACATATGGATCGGACACATGGACCATTTCCAAGGCAGATGAAAACCTCACGCTTATATTTGAACGAAGAAACCTTTGAAGAATATTCGGTGGTATCTGTAAAAATGGTGTTTGGAGAAGGAGGTACAACTATGAGATATATAACAGATATAAACATATATTTGGTGGTAAAGACCTAGTATTTTTTATAAAAATAGGAAGACTAAGATGAACTAGCTCTAAAAACACACACGACCACATCTGGAAAGAACATCATTTCCAACAAAGCCTTTCTCTCTGGTACTCTGTAAGTCGACAAAAAACTCCTCCAGGAGAAGAAACGGTGCAAATCCATCCAATAGAAGAAGAAGAACCAGTGGCTTTTGGGTGTGTTTGCCTTTGTACAGCCATACAAAAAAATCCAACTCAAGCCTGAAGAGGGTCAACCGACCCTAAACGGGTACAAATATTCTCATCCTTATCGTAATAAAAATTCCCTACCTATCCTATCGAGAATGTACATTGATTGATTGAAGATGAACAGGACATCTGGCAAGATCACAACAAAACAACCCTCCTAGAAGAATCCTTATGTCACAACGTGTGGGAAGTAGAAGTAGGGGTAGACCAAAACTCAGATAAAGGGATGGTGTCGCTGCGAAAAATAGAGAAACATCAAGAAGTCATGTAAATATTAAAACGTAGGAAACGTAGTAAACGATAAAAAAACAAACCTCTTATCATTTTAATCACTTTTTTGTGATGCCTACGCTAAATTCGTCTCTATTTTTTCTTCCAAGAGTTTAATCACCTACCAAAAACTGTTTTTTTCTTCCACCTATTCCATTAACTTTATAATAAGTTATATAAATATCAGCAAATCAATTTACCTAATGAATGAACACGACAAAATACGTCATTTGCCTTAAAAACACACCAACAATAAAATTTGTATCAATTATTGTCATATGACTCAATAATACTAGGAAAAAAGTGTTAGTAAGTGGCCTTAAGGTCTAGTATTAATCCTCGGAGAACTGTAGATCTTAAAAAGCAAAATACGAATACTAGTTTCATTGCGTCTCATTCCTCCTTCGATTTTTTCTTGTCTTTTATCTCTTGTTCCTTCCGAAGTTGTTCTTTCAGCTGCGCCACTTTTAAGTTTGTCATCAATTGGGTGGATTGGTACAGCCAGCTTCCCTATAAGTAGACAAATGATAAGAACAATTGTTAAAATAATAAACGTGATATAATTATTACAAAAAATATCAAAATTGATCCGATAATTTGTTTGTATCTCTCGTGTGATTCTTAATTCAAATTACGTTTTTTACCTATCCCAGAAACGGTGTTATTTTTTTTTGAAACATTCTATAGATCTGATAAATTGCGTTAGGCTTTCACGGCCATCGTCTAACTTATTAAACTGTTTATTCGGGCTGTTGGGCCGTTGTCTTCTGTTGAGATTAGTTCTCGACGTTTTGCCAACACTAGGGGTTGGCATCTTCTGGAGATGTTGATGCTTCGCTTGTAAGCAGAAACTGACGACGCGTTGTACTACGGAGGCAATATTTATAATTCCCACTCGCCTCCCCTCCACTGGTTTCGGCTTGAGGGGGCGTGTCGTTGTTTATAGTAGCTTTTCTATCTCCGTGTTTGGCGGGAAGGGCGTTTGTGGATTTTAATACTGGTATCCATGTTTTGTTGATTTTTAGTCCTTCTTCTATCCTATTGAAATTGTTTGGGTGCTTGTATATTTCCACCGCTTCCCGATATAACCAGCCCCGATATAAAATCGTTAAACGCAGACAAAGATGTAATTTTACCAGCAGACAAGGGAAACGCCACGATCGTAATGAAGACAGCCGACTACAAAACGAAAATACAAAATCTTCTAGATCCTGCGGTTTATAAGAAACTTAAAAAAGATCCCACAGCAGTCACCCTACGGAAAATCAACAGACTTATTAAATCTTCGTCCATACCAGAGGAGATAAAGCCAAGAATATGCAACAGCGAAGCAGTCCCACCACGCTTGTATGGCTTGCCGAAAATTTCTCTCCTCTCCGCCCTATTGTGAGCTCCATAGGATCTCCGTCTTACAGCCTTGCAAAACATCTGGCCGATATTTTACAATCACATATAGGAAAAAACGATGCTTTGTAAAAGACTCCGCCCATTTTATTGAGAAGATCAAAGGAATAACTTTGCAAGAATCTGACATTCTTGTTAGTTTTGATGTGGTTTCCCTATTTACAAGAGTCCCCCTAGAAGACGTTCTGAATTTAATTGAGGGACTAGTTTCCAAGGATATGGTGGAATTATACCGTATTTGCCTAACTACCACATACTTTTCATGGGAAGACCAAATTTATGAACAGATGGATGGAGTAGCAATGGGAAGCCCACTAAGCCCGGTCGTAGCCAACCTTTTCATGGAGCATTTAGAGAAGAAGATAATGGACTCAGCATACAAGCCTAGGGTATGGTTCAGATACGTTGATGACACCTTTGTGATTTGGGGTCACGGAGCAGAAAAACTAAACGATTTCCTGGCTTATATAAATACACTACATCCAAATATTCAATTTACGATGGAAACAGAAAAAGCTCAACAACTAGCGTTCCTGGATGTATTAGTAAATCGAAAGGAAGGTCACTTAGGACATAAAGTGTATCGAAAACCTACACACACAGACAGATACCTAAACAGGAACTCAAATCATCATCCTAGCCAAAAACAAGGTATCAGCAAAACTTTGGCAGAGAGGGCGAAGAGAATTTGTGAACCACAACATCTCCAAAGTGAACTTCTTTATATTGAAAAAGCGCTCACCTCTAATGGGTACACCAGAAGAGAAATACACAAGGCGATGAACAACGTATCTAGAAGAAGGGACGAAGAAACAGAATGTAAAGGGAAAGCGTTCTTGCCCTATATATCGGGGGTAACGGACAGAATTGGGCGAATACTCAAGAAAGCCAACATAAAGACCATCTTCAGACCTACAAAGAAGATCAAGGATTGTTTAAGATCGGTAAAAGACAAACGCGACCCATTAGCAACGGCCGGAGTATACCGAATACCATGCACATGTGGAATGGTATATGTGGGAACCACAAAAAGACACACCAACACCAGGATAAATGAACATAAAAGCCATTGTCGTTTAGGACATATCGACAAATCTGCCGTTGCCGAACACGCTTTGGGAAGCGGAGAACATCGAATACTATTTGAAGAAACACAGATGCTGGACAAAACTTCACAGTACTACCCACGGTTATATCGGGAAGCGGTGGAAATATACAAGCACCCAAACAATTTCAATAGGATAGAAGAAGGACTAAAAATCAACAAAACATGGATACCAGTATTAAAATCCACAAACGCCCTTCCCGCCAAACACGGAGATAGAAAAGCTACTATAAACAACGACACGCCCCCTCAAGCCGAAACCAGTGGAGGGGAGGCGAGTGGGAATTATAAATATTGCCTCCGTAGTACAACGCGTCGTCAGTTTCTGCTTACAAGCGAAGCATCAACATCTCCAGAAGATGCCAACCCCTAGTGTTGGCGAAACGTCGAGAACTAATCTCAACAGAAGACAACGGCCCAACAGCCCGAATAAACAGTTTAATAAGTTATTCTATAGATCTCTTTCAAAATTAAGTATTTTGCGCCACTACAGCTACAAAAAAATAATTTTAAATCAAGATTTCGATTGTAATAATTCTTAATAAATTGAAAACCGAAAAAATAGGTATATTTAAATTTTTTACTTACACAATTATCGGGACATTTTGTTATCGGCTAATGATTCATTGATAAAATCGTACGATGTATACAATTTTTGGTGTAAAGTCCAGAATTTAAATAGAATCAATTTTAAGTATTATGGAACTTTATTCATTCATAATCCGTAAATACATACAAATTATTCTTTTACATAATTTATATTTTAGGGTATTTTGTTTACTTTATTAATGTGTGTATAGAATATATATACCAGCTCCTTGTTAACGGAAACAAATTCATCTGAATCCAAAATTTCTTTAGTCTTTTTTCGTTTTATTCTCTGGAAGTCGTCCGTTATACATACAACGGTGGTGTGCAGCTGACTACATGGGTATATCGAGGGCAACAGCTTCAATATAGCTTCAATAAATAGTCCAATTTGAAGAAGAGTTTTATTCCATTCTATGATTTTTAAGAGGGATACTTATCGTTATTTGTAGTTTAATATGAATTGATTCTTATGGAGGTGCAAACGCAAAAATATATCGTTCAGAATCAGAATTTTTGCATTATATATCGAAAAAATCTGGTATATATGAGATAGTCAGTCAATTCTCGCAATCTTGGGTAGTTTTATTGTAATAAAATTGTAGGCTACCGGTTTCGAGGCTTACAACATATGTACCATCATCAGTACAAAGTACAGTACAAAGGTTTTAATAAACACCAAAAGCAAAAACCCCTATTGTATAAAAAAGCAATTGTCTAAAATACGTATTGTATAATTTATCGGTAAGTTTCCCTAAATCCTGGACCACCGAGCTAAGTGGATATGTCGCTACACACACAGAGAAACCGGGCAGTAAGTAGTAAAGTACTACCAGAGATCTAAGAGAGTCATTAATATTTATTATCGATAAGTGTCTACCGCAAGGCAGCGGAGGATCACCTCTGGGCAGGATTGTACTTTTATTTTCGATGTGCATTACTTATTCGATCGTTAGGAGTGTCACTGTCGTTATCTAGACCTATAATTTTGTTTCTTTGATCAACCTATCTGTATTTATATAAAATCTTTCCATCTCTGATCATAAGCTACCTTTCATCTTTTATCATATATCTTATTCAAAAGGTAAGTGAGCTTTTTGAATTGATAATAATTTATGAGTTATGCCAAGTGTTTTCTTATTGTCAACAATCTATATTTTATTTCCGTGTTTATTACTTCAATTAATTAACTAACTAATTTTAAATAGGTCCTACTTTTAATACGTTGCTATGATTTTGAAAAAAAGTCTTCGACGGCATTAACAAACCCGAACTGTTTGAAGTTATAAAAATAATACCTAACAAAACTGATCATAGCAATCAAAAGTATTTATAAAAAAAATACGAAAACTCGATTAAAATTAATATTTAGAAAATAATAAACAAACATACCTACACAAAAATTAATTAAAATTAGTATTATTGTATCAATATTCGTAGATCAATACTTTTATATATAAGTGCATATAGTTTTTTTTTTCTATTAATGATAGACATGAATTTTAAATTAAATAACATTCCGTTAATTAACTAGAATACACGATCATCGAGATTCCGCAGTTAGATAATAAATAAAAATATGTTGATGTATATTTTAATTGTTATGCAAGAAAACCAGTCGCTATTAGTCACTTTCGTATAGAAAGTATGTAACGAAGTTTATGATTAATAAGATATTGGTCAAAAAGTATTTTTTATTTGAATATTTTTTGTACTTTACTGATCGTTAAACAGACACTAAATAGAGTACATCTATTATATTAATAAAGATTTTACATTGATTTTTCTATTAACACAAAATAAACATTTTTAAAAACTTTTGAAATGATTGCTGATGTCCATGATTTGCCTTGAAATTCTTTTTGCTTCCTTCTGAACTTCCCTGTATATATTTTTTGTTTCACTTATTGTTCCATCGTCGTAGTCCTTTCCTACTTCTTATAGTTCTCAAAAAACTTGATTATAGTTCTCAAAAAACAATCTCAATCTTCTCGGAGGTTTCGAAGACTTATAATAGTTAGATGCCAGAGAAACCGTTTTCTTCAACCCATGTTATCTTCTTCTTCAGGTGCCATCTCCGCTACGGAGGTTGGCAATCATCATAGCTATCTTAATTTTTGAGGCAGTAGCTCTAAATAGTTGTTTTGAGCTGCATCCAAACCATTCTCTCAGGTTCTTCAGCCATGAAATTCGTCTTCTTCCGATGCTTCTTCTGCCATCTATTTTTCCTTGCATTATGAGTCGCAGGATGCCATACTTATCGCCCCGCATCACATGTCCGAGATACTGTAGCTTTCTTTCTTTAATTGTAAGTTCAATTTCCTTCTCTTTGCCTATTCTTCTCAGTATTTCATTGTTTGTAACTCTATCTACCCAGGAAACCCTCATAATTCTTCTATAGGTCCACATTTCAAAGGCGTTAAGTCGTCTCATGGTATCTAGATTTAACGTCCATGATTCCACTCCATAATATAGTACACTGTATACGTAACATTTTGTTAGGCGTACTTTAAGAGCTAATGTTAGATCTTTGCCACATAGGACCTTTTTCATTTTTATAAAATTAGAACGTGCATTTTCGATTCTGACTTTGATTTCTGCCGTGTAGTCATTATTTTCTGTTATAAGTGTTCCTAGGTAAGTGTACTTTTTTACTCTTTCGATCTGCTGGCCCTCTACTATCAAGATTTCGTTAGTATTATAGTTGTTTTTACAAATTTTCATAAACTTCGTCTTTTTGACATTAAGAGAGAGTCCGTACTCCCTACTACACATGACTATTTTGCTCATGAGTCTTTCCAGGTCTTGTAAACTATCGGCTATTATTACTGTATCATCTGCATATCTGATGTTGTTAATTAAGACTAAGAATTATATTGCAGCAACAACAAGGAAATATAAAGAAAGAAGAAGGAAGAGAGAAGAACTAAAAACAAAATATGATATGAGAAATATACGCAAAAAATAAGAGACGTAACCGGAATGGGTTAAAAAAGTCAACAGGACACATAAAAGACAAGCAAGGAGTACTGCTAATAGATTTGTCAAAGAATTTTTTTTTAAAGAAATTAAGAAGATGAGAGGAGAACGCTAGAGAACTCTTCCAAGATGAAAGAGTAATGCAGGAGATACAAGAATTAAATCGCTTAGAGAGACAGAAGATCACGATAGATGAAATCAAATATGCTATCAAAAACTCTAAAGATAATAAGGCAGTTGGATTAGACGAAATATTTTAGAACTGTTAAAACCAGTGGAAGAGGATAACTTGGAAGTATTCGCAGTTTTTTTCAACACTGGTTGATACGGGAATAATGCCGCAAGAGTGGAGATGCATTTTGTCTCCGCTTCTCTTTAACGACTACGTGAAACATATTATTAAGGAATCTATGGAGAAATGCTCAGAAGGTGCCAAAATCAACGGAATTGTAATCAATATCTAAGATCTGTAGAGGACACTGTGGTATTGTCTGAATCTACAGACGCTAATAATGTTCTGTCAGAATGGAACTAGAGATAACCTCCTACAACTCAAAAAGTTTTTGACCGCAGAACCTACAGAGTGGCCCAAAAGTCTGGAAACGGCTAATTATCTCGTAAAATGCTAATCATCTTTGTACAAAATTTGAGGTACACCTATTTTGAAATATGGAGATTCCATATTTGATATTTACAATGTTGCCAGATTTGCCGTTTTTCTTATATTATTAGTAACTTTGGTTTTTCAAATACATCAGCCTGTATATTCAGTCATTATTGGAATCTCCTATTCAATACGAGTTCAACCATATGTAACACTTATGATTTTATGTAATCTGGAAAGTCATAAATACATAAAACCGAAGTCTGGCAACGCCTAAATTGTTTCAATAAATTTTTTAATACTAACTATTTTTAAATACATTAAAACGTAACAATTGATAGCTTAGAACATTTTTTAACATAGTAGTTACGTTATTAAGTGTTCAAAATGTGCCCCATTTGTGAGTTGACAGCACCCTAAACGATGGTAGAAGGCGTCTACCACATTTCTCCATGATTGTCTAAAAATTATTCGAGATTCATTGATAATTCGTTGCTTTAGCTCTGCAAGATTTGCTGGTTAAGTTTTGTAAACTTTTTGTAAATTTTTCAAGTATCCCTAATAAAAATAATCTTTAGGATTGAAATCGGGTGAACGTGGAGGCCAATCAATTCTACCTTGTCTACCAATTTATCGTCCAGGAAATATCTCATCTAAATATCGCCGAACATTTACACCAACTATCTGACGTTAAATTTCTTTCGACAAAAAATGACCGAATTGAATAAGTAACTACTATATCTGACCATACATTTAATTTTTGTGGTCTTTGAGTATGGTTTTCACGCATTCATTCTTCAGTGTGAATTTACGTCACACCAGTACCTTAAATTGTGTCGATTTACACTTCCACACAGTTTAAAAGTTGCTTCATCGGAAAAACATATTCTGTTAACGAAATTTTAATAATTTTCAATTTTATCCATCATTACCTCAGTAAACTCTAATCTACGACCAAAGTCATCTTCACTTAATTCTTGCAATAAGTTAATTTTGTATGATTTAAATTTATTTTTACGTAATAAACGTAAGACTGAAGAATGATCTACATCATGTACTTGTGCAATCCTGCCTGGGGATGTATGTGGATCTTCAACAAAACTTTGCTTATATCTGAAGTTTTGTTGTCATTGATAACTCGTTTCGGTCAACTTGATCGGTATCTATCTTTTACTTCTCCAGATTCCTCAAATCGCCTTACAGTTTTTTGTACCGTCGTCTTATGAATAGGAGAACGGTTTAGAGAACGGCATTTTAGAGAAGCAACTTTTTGAACCACAACTACTGTCAATTTTAGGTGAACAAATGTCAAAATCACAGCATTCTCCATTTAAATATTTAAATTTATTAAAATCTACATATTTTGCACTGTTTTATGTATTTTAAGATCTTTCAGACTACATAAAATCAAGTGAACATATGGTTGAACTCGTATTGAATAGCTGAACTCGTGTGAAATTCACACTGAATGCGTGAAAACCATACTCAAAGACCACAAAAATTAAATGTATGGTCAGTTATAGTAGGTACTTATTTAATTGGGCCATTTTTTATCGAAAGAAATTTAACGTCAGATAATTGGTGTAAATGTTCGGCGTTATTTAGATGATAGATTTCCCGGACGATAAATTGGTAGACAAGGTAGAATTGAATGGCCTCCACGTTCACCCGATCTCAATCCTAAACATTATTTTTATTAGAGATACTTGAAAAATTCACTTTACAAAACTTAACCAGCAAGTCTTGCATAGCTAAGGCAATGAATTATCGATGAATCTCGAATAATTTCTAGACAATCATGGAGAAATGTGGTAGACGCATTCTACCATTGATTAGAGTGCTGTCAACTCACAAATGGAGCACATTTTGAACACTTAATAACGTAACTACTATGTTAAAAAATGTTCTAAACTATCAATTGTTACGTTTTAATGTATTTGAAAATAGTTAGTATTAAAAAATGTATTGAAACAATTTAGGCGTTGCAGTTCTGTTTTATGTATTTAAGACCTTCCAGACTACATAAAATCATAAGTGTTACATATGGTTGAACTCGTATTTAATAGGAGATTCCAATAATGAATGAATATACAGGGTGATGCATTTGAAAAACCAAAGTTACTAGTAATATAAGAGAAACTGAAAATCTGGCAACATTGCAAATACCAAACATGGAATCTCCGTATCCCAAAATAGGCGTATCTCAAATTTTGTATAATTATGTCTAGTAATTTACGAGATAATTAGCCTTTTCCAGACTTTTGGGCCACTCTTTATATGCAACAAAGCGCGAAAATAGTTATCGACAATAAAACATATATCTAAAAAATAACTACTCAGATGGACCATTCAAAAGAGATTAGAAGATGCATTGAAATCGTCAGAACCAGTTTTGTTAACATGAAAAAATTTCTATGCCACCCAAAGTTGGCCATCCAAGTAAGACTTTGGGCACTAAACTACTCTGGTTCTTACCATGGGTTCTTACTGTTGCATGGATGCGAAACGTGGACGACGAAGCAGGAAGATTTAAAAAAGCTGCAAGCAATCAGCAGAACCAACAGAACGACCCACTCTCTACTATTTATTTGTTAGATTTCTCATTGAAAATGTGTGTACAAAAACAATTTGAAAACAATAGTTTCAATGTTTTATTTGTTGTAAATCTCAATACATATTACCTTTTTTTAACTGTGTTAAGTAATAACAACCTTAACTCATACAATTGCCTTGTTTTTCTTTTTCTATTAAATGCAAAATACAAGTTTACAGTCACGATATCTAAACAAAAAATCGACGAAAGAATCGAGAATGCCATTTAAAATTCCGCATACATATTTATTCCAGTGAACTTTGAAGCATTTTACAATCAACGAAAAACCTTGATCAAGTTAACGTTTATAATTATTATTCCTGCTATATAACTAGTAGTTCAAATTAAAACTAAATTACAAAAAAGTCGTCACCGGAAGTTACTACAACATACAAAAAGTATGTAAATAGATCAAGGCTTGAGACCTCCCCAGTTCGAAAGTGTTCTGATACGGTGTCTTTTCGGAATCTTCTTCAAAAATGTTCCCTTCAAACAAATCCGAAGTTTCGCAAATTGCAATTCGTCTTAACAAATTATTTTTAATCACATTACAAACATCAACTTTTTTAAGATAGCATTTCTCCATTTATAGAAAATATCTATCAATGGAGAATTTTTTAATGACTTATTCTTTGCAGACGATACAGTTATAATGACGGTTAACAATAAGGCAACGTCTTAACGAATGCTGTCATGAATACGGGCTGAAAACTAAATGTATGTTTAGAGACACGAGAAACGAGAGGCCTGCACGAAGTACAAAATATCAAATACTCCAAAATTCCGAGACATCTATAGGCAAATACGAAATGAAACAAAGCAGTTGGTAAAAAGAACAAAAAATGAACACTGGGAACAGTTTACTAAAAGGATGGAAGGCGACTTCTACGGAACACAAAACCAAATATGGAGGTTCATAAAAAACCAACAAAAAGAAATGGAAGAATTAAAAGAGTACAATAACATACCAGCAAATGAATGGGAAAGATACCTGATGGAACTGTTTATTTATTTATTTATTAAAACTTACAAACACCACCTAGGTAGTAATTACATGTAAGAGTGCTCATTACTTGGTATAACAATATACACACAAAACATACAATACACAAACAAGTACAAAATAAAAACACACAAAATAAAACACATTAACAAAAAAGACACAAGTTAATAAAATTTTAAAAATTAAGTCCATTACTTATCATACTTATTCATAACATTTTTTAATATCCCTTCTTACACTACAGGTAAAGAGGTCTATATCACAGTGCATATAGTTTATTATTGCACAAGAATTATATGGACTACAAGAAAATAGGTCATTACTGTTTACCCTTAGGTTGACCTTTGGCACATGGAACCTAATAAAGTTGATCAAACCACATGTCTTATATTTAACATTGTTAATGATATTATGAATAAACATAACGCAATACATGTTTCTTCTTTGCTCTAATGACTGCAAGCCAAATATTTGAAGCAACTCTTTTGATGGCGTAAGGTGAGTATACACGTTGTATTTCTTAAGGTATAAATACCTTAGAAATCTTTTTTTGTACCTTTTCTATATGATTAATATGAACTTTGGCTTCAGGAGTCCATATGACTGATGCATATTCCAAGTTTGGTCTGACTAAAGCGTTATATAGTATAATGGTTGTGTTTATACTAAAGTGTTTAGAATTTCTTATTACAAATCCCAATATTTTGTAGGCCTTATTAACAATATTTATATAGTGTTCATTAAATTTCATGTTAGCCTGTAGGTGTATTCCCAGATCTTTACATTTGGTTTTCCTAGATACTACACAATTGTCAATTCTATAATTATTTTGAATGTAATCAATTTTGCGAGTAAACGATATGACTCCACACTTCTTAATATTCAAGATCATATTCTTGGCCCTAAACCATTCCACAACTGAGGTCAGGTCCTCCTGTAGTAACTGACAATCATTTGAAGTATGTATAGTCATAAAAAGCTTAAAATCATCAGCATAAATCAGACTAGAAGAAAATTTAAGAGATTGTGGTAGTGAGTTGACAAAAATCAAGAAAAACAAAGGCCTTAAGTTTAAAGGAAAGGAAAATAATAATCAACACAATAACGTACCTGAATTAAGACACGGAATAGAAATCAGTTTTCAGGAAGTAGAGATAACAATAAATTCACTAAAAAACAGAAGGTCGCCAAGACCAGACGGAAGAACCTACGAGTTTCTAAAACACGGCGGAGAAAGTATAACCCTTGAGATGACAAAACTTATACAAAAACTAATATTGCACTGCAAAATACCAGACGCATGGAGAAACAGCAGAATGATCCCCATGTTTAAGAAAGGAGATAAAGAAGACTCCAACAGTTATAGAGTATAAATGTACTGAACACCGCAATTATAATTACCACAAAAGTCCTAACTAGTGTTGCCCAAAATTGGTCTTGGTCTTGTTCTTGCGTTTTCGCAAGACCAAGACCGCCTCATTTTAGCAAGACCAAGACTGACCTTGCAAGATTTAAGCAAGAACAAGACTGCGAGACTCTTGTGTCTTGCAGTTAGGACTAAGTGTCGTTTTAGCGAGTATAGTAATTCCAGTATATTTTAAAGGAGTCTATAAGACGCACAAAAATATGTAATAAAATTAACCACATTCGTGAAATAATATAAACAGAAATTTGTAAACATAGTCTAACCCATGTTTTCATTATAAATATGTCGGTTAGACGATTGTTGCAAATCTTTGTAAGGGTTTTTTCATTGTGTTCACCAGATGCAAAATATTAAAATGAACAAATCTTTAGTTTGACTTTTTTTTATTGAGTTTAATGCGTCGACAACTAATGGTCATTGGCATGGTACAGTGAATTTTTAGTCAGGTGTGTAGTGTGTGTGTATGTATGTATGTGTGTGTGTGTGTGTGTGTGTGTGTGTGTGTGTGTGTGTGTGTGTGTGTGTGTGTGTGTGTGTGTAGTGTTTGTGTGTAGAGTAATTGTCTTCATACTTAGCAAAGTCGACGTCATTGTCTTTGCTAAGAGACGCTAATTGTATCCGAACGTCTGCGGTCCCTCTGGTAAGTACCGATCGCACAAGGATAGAAATTATTTTCATTTAATAATTTTTTTTTAATAAACGAAAATTTCCACCCAGGTGAGATTCGAACTCACCCTTTAGGTTCAAAGGTAGGCGCTCTTACCATTGAACCACAGAGGGGGTTAGTTTGACTTATTAAAAGACGAGAAATTTATTATTACACTAATATTAGAATTTTATTTAAATAAATAAAATTACACTAAACTAGAGGCTTTATCTTTAATGGTAAAATACGAAAGTATATTATTTAAAACTGTGAATTTTTTTTTGTTGTCAGCTCGGCAATTGATTAAAGAAATTTTTAAATTCCTGGTATTTACCGAAAAGATAACATAATTTGTTTTGCGATTACTCGAATGTTGGTGCCACAAATACAAATAAAAACACAAATAAACACAAAAAATACTCAAATAAAAAGTAAAAAATTGCATTATCAAATTACGAAACCATTCATTGTTCATTATATAAATTATTGGAACTGTTGCTTAATAGTCAAAATTCTGTTGAGTGTGCCATGACATCATTCGATTAAACAAACGAAATACCGATATTTATAATTCTCGGTTTGTTATTAGATACTTAGGGTATTAGATAGTAACGGACATAAAGTAACTATTATAGTAGTAGTTACTTTTTCGACATCACCACGACTTTCGAACTTCATTCCCAATTGAGCTTTCCTTTGATTCTAATGTAATAATAATTGTTTTTCATCTAATCCTTGTTGTGCCCGGAGTGACAAGTATACAATTTAACATGAGGGACAGAGATTCAAATAGTTCTAGTCGGAGTAGTGAGCGTTGGAATTATAGATCTGAAAGACATAAAAGCAAATTTGATGAGTTTTTCGAAATAATTCATGTATCCCAAATTGCTTTGTGTAAATTATGCCTACATAGAAAGGTTGAAATGAAAATGACAAACAAAAACACGTCAGGTTTAAGGAAGCATCTAATATCTTTTCACAGAAAGGAATTACAAATATTTCTTCCTGAAAAACCAAAATTCGGTGGAGATACCACAAGCTTTTTAATAACCGCTGGAAAAGTGGATATGTAAAATATATACTTATTAGCTTATTACCAATCACATAAATTATTTACCTACTACTTTATTTTGGCAAATTAATGTATTTATTAAGTAGATATTTCCTTAATTTAAAATAATTTCTTGTGATTATCATTGCTTTTTTACCTATTCTTATTTTTCCAAGTTAGTTTTTTTATATAAAAGTAGAGCTAAGGCTCCTAAGAACATTTATATTGCTTTAATAAGTGGAATATAGTTTGTTATATTGAATATGCCCTTAATACCTGTATGTGGATTTTTTGCCACTTACCAATCTTTATTTAAGATTTCCATTTCATATATGGGGAAACCCTTTCTAGGCAGATAATGTTCTTTAAAATACAGTCAAGTATATGTCATTAATTTGTTTTTTTTTGTGATTTAACCATGTTTTAGCTCATGTAAGTTTATTAAATGCACACAATTATTAAGAAACAGATTGACTTCCGTGGTGCATGGTAGATAGATGAGTTAGTTAGAACATTGGTACGGATCGCTTAAATCGTGGCTTCAAACCCTACCCGGTGTCAGTTTAGACATTTATTAATTTGATATAAAGTTGAATGCTGGAATAAATGAACTTTGATAATATACAAGGCAAATATCGAGCACGGTATTAATTAAATCTTGCCCAAGTACTTTCGATCACTAGATCATCTTCAGGGGTATCTGAAATAAGCCAAGAAACGTTTTTTTATTACTAAAGAAATTAATTAACTTCGATAAAAACTCGAAGTTTATGATTGATAAAAGTTTTTATGTGATTAACGTTTATAGACTTACTTCGTCAATTGCGGCCTATCCGACAAGAATTGCAATTGAAGTCCTTTTTTATGGTGTTGAATCGTGGACCTTCAACGAAGAGATGTGCAGAAAACTGGAAGCATTTGAGATGTGGCTATATCGAACAATACTTAACATCCCGTGGACTGACCGAGTCACAAACGAGGAGGTCCTCAGAAGAATGAATAAGAACCGAGAGGTACTGACCACCATCAGATCTCGAAAGTTACAGTTCTTCGGACATATTATGCGATATGAATCCAAATATGCTCTCCTTCAAGCCATCCTGCAAGGAAAAATATTTGGAAAGCGAGGTCCAGGAAGAAGAAGAACATCTAGGTTAAAGAACCTCAGAATCTGGTTCAATACAACATCTGTGCAGCTTTTCCGCGCTGCTGCAGATAAGATTGCCATTATGATCGCCAACATTCATAACGGATAGGCACATTAAGACGAAGATATACTCTTTATAGAATGCAGGAATTCAAAATAATATCAAAATTTAGACCTAATAATTATTACAATTTATGAATTAACATATGTAATCAATTGTTTGCTATTTGTTTGTTTATTCTATTATTTGTTTGTCATAATAAATATAATATAATATCAGACCAATCAAATACACTGCTCAAAATTATCATTTCTTAAGAGTCGTATCAATTTTTTTAAGAACCGGCATTATTAGGGCAATGAATGTTTTTATTTTTATTTTGTTTTTAATTTTTATTTTATAAGACCGATAGGTTCCCGGTTCCTAAACAATAATAGACCACGTTCAAATAATAGCGGCACAATATAATGTTTTTTGGTACTTTGGGTAAAACGACGCAAAACCAAGTATTCCGTTAATCACCAGCTCAATGCAAATATACCCATAAAAAGTTGCATTTGCGGACAACTACTACTGTTATACATTTGTTTGACACGCTTTTCTGTATCTATCGACAATAGAATTAGTACTAAATATATCGATTACAACAACTACTGATAACAAAAAAAGACAAAAATAATTTTTACTACAACAAGCACACTCTTATCTCAGTTATTACATTTAAAACTAGTAAAAAAAATTGTTCAAACATTAATATGCTACTTTGAAACGTTAGTGCACCTACAAATGAGGAAACAGACGTAAATAATCCATGTTTTAATTATTGTTGAGTTAGTATTAACACACTCTTCCAACACTTTCGATTTTTGTGTGGTTAATGCAGTCTAAATAATAGATTTGTTTGAATTAGGCTTTGAAAGTTGCTAAACAATAGGTGAAAATATTATTTTTACGGATCTATGTGAAAAATATGATGATTAAAGTGTTAGCGAAGCATTGGCGTAGATAATGGGTATATTGCAACGTACAAATAATTGGATCAGTATTTTAAAAAGGAGACACCTGCACTTTTTTACATTTTACAGGAAAGGCACAGAACTTTTTATCTTTAAGACTATTCTCAATTAAGACTAAGCTCAGTAAGTCAATAAATACATATTACTATTTAAGACATTAAGCGGCTCGATATAAGTATTCTTGGAATAAGCTAAATGAGATGGAGCGAATACTACGCAGGAGAAGACAATCCAATGGGATAGCTACAATTGTAACAAAAGATACAGCTGGAAAAAATACAAAAATTTGTTTTTTATTATATTATTTTCAGACAGGATATTAATGATACAACTGTCAACAACAATAAACGAGAATGTATTAAAAGTGTTGCATCCACACAAGACTATGACGAAGACGACACTGAGAAATTCTATAATTTTTTTTTATTACAGATACAATTTATTACATTACATTACACGAATATACAGTAATATTACAATCAATACAGAAATACATTAAATATTGGTACAATTATTAATTATCAAATTCTAAACTGCGTTTCTTCTTCTAAATTTTCTGGTAAACCTTGGTTTCATAGAGAAAATTAGTAAGGTTTTGGAATTGATCTGGCTCTGATTTTATTCCAGTGATCTTGCCAAGACATTTGGATGATATTTTTAAAATACGACTTTAAATCTGTATGTAGTTGTATGTTTTCAGTCTCCATATTAGAAGACGAGGCTTGTTTTGTAAAGAGGTCGACTAGTTCGTTACCAGGGATTCCTACATAAGACGGAATCCAGATCATGGTCATGGATACTCCCATTGAGATTATACATAGAGGTCCTAAACATTTCCTAAGAACGCGTACACAACATCATTCACCATCATTTGGACATGATAAAGCTATCCGCACGGTGGGTGCGATGGATCCGAAGGATTTTTTTCGCCGATATATCACCGTTGATGAAACCTGGGTGCATTATTACACATCGGAAACCAAAGAACAGTCGAAACAGTGGCGCAAACGCGGCGAACGGCCGTCGAAGAACGCAAAGAGTGTACATTCGGCTGGCAAAGTGATGGCGACTGTTTTCTGGGATGCGAAGGGCATCATTCCACATCGACTACTTGGAAAAAGGAAAAACAATCAATGGTGAGTACTACGCAGCATTATTGGATCGATTCGATTCCGAATTGCGTCGAAAACGCATCGGTTTGGAACGCAAAAAAGTGCTCTTTCATCAAGACAATGCACCGGCTCACCGATCGGCCGTCGCCATGGCAAAATTACACGAATTGGGCTATGAATTGGTTGAACACCCACCGTATTCCCCAGATCTTGCCGCCAGCGATTTTTTCCTCTTTCCAAAACCTAAAAAAATGGCTCGGAGGAAGCCGTTTCACAACAAATGATGAAGTCGTCGTTGAAACTTCGGCTTATTTTGAAGAGCTCGAGTAAAAATAATATTCGGATGGGATAAAAAAATTGGAACATCGTCTTACTAAGCGTATCCAGCTAAAAGGGGACTACGTTGAGAAATAAATCGATTTAATTCCAAAAAACTTGTTTTTTCTATCAAAGTGTAGTTTTTATATCAATCCACCCTCGTATATTCACTTCAAAATGGATCTCCGAGCCGCTGAATTTTGCGGTTTTTTCTAAAACGCGGTTGTTTAGAAAAGCTTGGCGTTTATCCATGTATTTCATACAGTAGATTTTAAAATAAACTTAAAAAATGAAAATCCATTAGCAGAAGGTACGAAAGTTGGATCCCATTAGAATGTTTTCCTGTAAATGTTCCAAAAAAGTGGAAATATTATAAATAGGAGGAAATTCGTATTTGACTAGTAAAATAAACATATTTTTACATTTTGAGACTATAAATGATGTTATTCGTTCAGGAGAAAAAAAGCAGAAGATTGCCATTTGAATAACTAAACAAAAATGGAATAGTATGTATTAATTTCAAGATCATATCAAATATTTATGTAGATATTATTGTAATAATTATTTACGGAAGTGGAAGTGGGATTATTCAAATACAAGTAATTGATAGACAGATGCGTGGAGAAACCGGATTATCCAATTATCAGTTGGGCTTTATGCCACGCAGATCAATGACATATTCAATTTTCATTCATTAATCGGGAATCGTTTAGAAAAATGTTGTATAAGGACCTAAAATTTCACCCTACAAACTGCAGATTGTTCAGAAATTCTTGGAAAGAGATGTTGAACAAATGCAAGATCTTTTGGAGGATAACTTATGTGTCAGCATCTTCTAATAAGGGACAAACCTCATTTCCATTTGGACGGAACCGTTAATAAACAGAATTACAGATACTGGGCTCCTGAAAACCCACGAAATCTCCATGAGCGTCCTTTATATTCTCAAAAAGTCACAGTGTGGTGTGCCATTGGTCCGACTGGCACTATTTTTTCGAAGAGGCTGGCCATACCATCACCGTTAATTTTATTCTTTACGTTGACATGATCCCAAATTTTTTGGTTCCAGAACTACGCAGAAATATGTGGTTTCAGAAGGATGGTGCCACGGCACATGCTTCAATGAATATTCTTCACAACCTGCTCCCAGGACAACTCATTTCACGTTTCGGAGATTTGATGTGGCCTCCAAGGTCTCCAGACCTGTCAATTTGTGATTTTTTTTTCTATGGGGGTGTTTAAAAAGTCGTGTATATGCTAGCAAGCCTCGTAATTTGATCGAGATGAAGAACGCAATTCACCCAAAATCCTGACTATCCAGGAGGATTTCATAAAGAGGATCAAAAACTGCATCCAACGTGATGGTCATCATCTTGATCACATTATTTTCCATACTTAATTAGATTGTAAATGGCATAATATAAGCTTCATTTTGATGTTAATAAAATAGTATTTTTCTTGCAAATTTCTTGTGTACCATTAAGTTCAAAATCGTCCTATTGCCAATTATCACCCTGTATAATAGGCATAATAGGTAGGGGACTGCTATTATTTATTTCCTAAATCTTCCTCTAGCATTGTTACTTCCGCGATTATTTCTTCATCCGTTAATATGGCAAAAACCGGTGCCTCCGAATCGACAGCAACAAACTTTTCGAATTGAAGATTTAGGACGTCCAAATGCATTCTCGTGCACCTCGGTGCGATATTTAGTTTTGAAATGTTTTATTATTCCATGTCAAGTGGTTGCAGCTTTGTAAAAATCTAACTTAATTATTGATATAATGGAGCATTTACGTAAATTATTACAAACTCTAGAACAACGAAAAGTTTCCTATTTGGGACACAGAATGAGAGGTGATAATGAGATATTAAGATTAATTTTAATAGGTAAGATAGAAGGTGGTAACAACAATAACAAACTGGTGGAACAATGAAATAAAAGCAGAAGTGAAGTCCAAGAAGATAGCTTGGAAAAATTATTTAAGGAACGGAACTGCAGACAACTACAACATATACAAACTGCAAAGAATCAAAGTCAAATATATGGTACTAGCAGCGAAACAGAAAAGTTAGGAAGAATTCGGAAACAAGATGGAAGAAGACTACCACTCTAACGAAAAGTTACTCTTTAAAACCCTAACTTAAGAACCGAAAAGGCTCCACAAACACCAAAGCAAATAAGGGACAAAGAAGGACACTTACTGCATGACAATGACCACATCCTAGATATATGGAGGCAATATTTCGAGGATCTACTGAATATCCAAAACGATGTAGACATTATCACAGAAGAACCAGAAGAGGTAGAGTAAGAAGACCAAATTCAAGACGAAATAACTAATTAAGCAGAAATGCTTAAAACATGGGCGACAAGGGCATTGAACTGCTAACAAAAGTATATAATAGTGCATGGAGTGAGAGCCAAATACCAAAAGATTGGGAAGTGGGAGTTATTCTACCCATTTTAAAAAAAGGAGACATACGCGAATGTAATAACTACAGAGGAATAACACTACTGAGCATCCCATCCAAAATATATGAGAGAGACTACTAGAAAAACGTCTTTTACAAGAAGTTGATTCTAAAATGGAATAAGCACAGAGTGGATTTAGAAAAGGCAGAAGCATCCAAGATCACATTTTTACTATTAAAAAACTAATACAAAACGCACGGAACTCAAGAACTGAGTTATACCAAGCCTTTATAGACTTAGAAAAGGCATTTGATAGTACTGAAAGGAATGTGATTGACATATCTTTAAAAAAGAAAGGGGTGAAAATCAAAATCAGGCAAGCCATTTATATAGACATACAAGGAACAGAATCAGAACCGATAATATGGAATCCGAAGAGTTCATAGTAAATGAGGGTCTACGTCAAGGACGAGTCCTAGGCCCCATACTGTTTAACATTGTCTTGGATGACATAATTAAAGAAACTAGAGCAGAAACATTGAAACTATGCCGGACATAGAAATCTAGAAGCAGTGTGGATCTCAGAGTGTGCATACGCGGACGATCTAGTGATATTTGGGATAAATGAAGAAGCACTCAATCGAAATTAACAAGTATGGAACGCTGCACTAATTAAACGAAATTTGAGGATAAATAATGAAAAGACGAAAGTAATGGTATGTGAAAAAAATAGAAAACAAACGAAGATAACACTTAACGGAAATACGCTTGAACAAGTCGATACTTAAAAATACTCGGTAGTACAAATAGAGAACAGAGGAACTGAAGAAACTAAAATAAGTTTCAGAATAGAAAGTGCTGCTTGGATGTACCATGCAATTAAAAGTACGTTTTTGTCGAAAAAAGAAGGATCCCAAAAAGTCAAAGTGACCATATACAAGACGGTGTTTGTGTCGATTTAAACTTTTGGTAGTGAAAGTTGGACGCTTACTGATAAATTAAAATCGAAAATACAGAGCATAGAAATGAAGTTTTTTAGAAGAATAATGGGTATATCTAGGTTAGACAGAATTAGAAATGAGGCAGTTAGAGAACATCTTAAGGTCCAACCAATTATTGAAGAAAGAAAGAAAATTGAAGAGGCCCAACTGAGATGGTATGGACCAGTTAAAACAGTCAAAGACCATCAAGAAAGACCAGTTAAAAAAGTATGGGAAGCCAGAAGACAAACCAAAAGACCAAGGGGCAGGCCAATGAAGACATGGGATGATAATGTAACCTCAATCCTAAGATAGAAGGAATAAGGATGCCAAGGAAAATGCAACATTCGTAGCTGCGAGATATATAGGTTCTTGGTGCTGATAAATGGCAGATGAACGTCTGCCACGCGTTGATACGTCGTAAACGTATGACACTAAAAATACTGTCCATTTCCATCATATTGATAGCACATTATGTATGCAAATCCTCACCAGGTAAAAAAACCATAGGCGTCACCGTATACTAAATAAGTGTCCACTAATCTCACTATACCTTTTTTGTGCGTAAAAAAGGTCGGTATATATGCCACACGATTATTGTTAACTATACACGGGTGATTAACGAGAGAATTCAATGTTTCACGAAATAAATTAATGTAAACAGTAATTAAAGGTGATTATTGTTTTCTATACAAGTTATTGCCTGACACAAAAAGAATACCTTCTTTGATTTCACTAATGATAGTTTAAGTAGTTTTTATGCCACATTACAGCTTATGCCAATAATATAAATATAAAATTGCCAACAACGGCATGGAAAAAAGGAGAGATAACCGAATGGTTGTATAAACACGCAATTGAGTACAAGGAGAATTCGACAAAAAAGGAATTGTTACGATTTTAAATGTTATGGCATATAGAACTGTAAATATTTTATGACTAATTCTTTTATTGATTCTCGTAATTTCTAGGTCAAAAATCTACCTGAATCGAATGTTCTGGGGCGACAAGCCGATAAAAAAAACATGTTTTGAGACCAGTCGCCGCTGTGTCTACATCGAGAACAGCATGGTATGTTCTACACCTTTCTGTTTACCGGCTTGGAATTATATAAATAAGGGAATACTTTCATTGAGGAACCAGTGATAAGAAGATCGGTAAACGCGGTTTACTTGTACGAAACGTGAAATAAATACATTTGTAAAAGTTATTTAATAAATTAGTAATTAGCTATCGTGAGTTTTAATAAATTAGATTATAGACAATAAATTAGAATAAAGACAAATAAATTCGAACTATACAAACCTCACAGTGGTGCAGAAGTGGGACTGTAGATAAATTTAATTTGAATTTTTGAAAAGAAGTGAAATTGGTGAACAATGGCTACGATTTACGAGCTCACAGTTACGAATCTAAGAAGGCATCTTGAGGATAGAGAATTAGCTTCTACCGGAAAAAAAGCTGAGTTAGTCCAACGACTAAAGAAGGCTTTGGAAGAAGAAGGTTTAGATCCGGAAACTTATATATTTGAAGATGCTGTCATCTCATCGATTAACAAGGTTTCCTGTGATATCGCATCATTGGAGAATAAAGTTTCTAACGAGATCTCATCCTTAGAAAGCAAAGTTTCTAACGAGATTGCTTCTCTGGAAAGCAAGGTTTCTGCTAACATCTCTAAAGTCACCTCTGAGATGTCTGCCCTCGACGATAGAGTGTCTTCATTAAAAAAACCAAGTTGCTGCCGATATGATGGCCTTCGAAGAGAAGATATGGAAAGAGTTGGAAAGGAAGATTGAGGGAACAGACACAACAGAGAGAGTAAACAATCCAATTACCATAGAGACACAAGAAGACGAGACGAAATGTAAGTTAGAAACACGGCCGAAATTTGAAGGAAGCGGAGGTTATGTTCATGTCAAGGTTCCAACTTTCGACGGAAAATCATCATGGAACAACTACATGAAACAGTTCGAATCAGCTGCAAGAGCGAATGGATGGTCTGAAAAAGAAAAGGCTGTAAACCTGACTATCGCTCTTCGAGGAGATGCCTTAGATGTGCTCCAGACCATAGCCGTAGAGGAGACGGATGATTTCGAACAACTGAAGAAGAGGTTAAATATGCGATATGGCCACGAACACTTGGAGCATGTATATCAGTCGCAGCTCAAAAATCGAAGACAAAAGAAAGATGAAGCTCTTCAAGAATATGAAGTAGATATCGCCAGATTAGTGCGATATGCTTATCCAACAGCTCCCGAAGACATGATGGAAAAGTTGGCCGTTCAAACGTTTATTGATGGTCTTCGTGATCATGAGATGCAAAGAACACTACGATTAGCTCGTCACAAGACGCTGGTTGATGTCTTATCCGCCGCTCTTGAATACGAGTCAGCCACGCAGGCCTCTGGCGGGTACAGTAAAGTTAGGACTGTAAAAGAGGAAGAAGATGAAGATAAACTTGACCAGCTCGTTAATATGATGAAAAGCATGACATACAAGAAAACGAAGACCATAAGATGCTGGAATTGTGGCGAAATAGGACACGTACGAAGTTCATGTAAGCATCCTAGATACGACACAAATCAAGAAACTCACCATCAGGAAAACTAGAACGGGTCGGCCTTAGGGGGGCAGCTTCGACCCAGAACTTTTCCAAAGACTCTCTCATACTGATAGCTTCTTTGAAATGTCGTGAAGATAGTGTATATGTAGATGGAGAAATAAATGGTAAAAAGCATACGTTGTTGGTGGATACGGGAGCGACCAGAAGCATTATTCGCCCGACAGTTATAAACAGCCGTAAGAAACTGTTACCAACGAGGTTGCGACTGCGGACCGCTACAGGTGAAAATGCTAACATTCATGGAGAAATCCAGGTACAATTAGGAATTGGAGCAGAAAAGTTCGTCCATACTGTTATAGTTGCTGACAACGAAGAGGATGTTATATTAGGAATGGACGTAATGAATACGCATGGATTCCAATTGGATTTTAAGAATAAGGTAATCAAAGTTGGTAACGAGGAGGTATTCCTCCATCCACATGATGACAACACTATGCAAGCAGCCGTTAAAGAAGATACAGTCGTGCCTGCGAGAAGTGAAACGATAATAGTAGCGCGGCTACAGGGAATTGTGGACGAAGGAACACCTGTTATGATGGAGCCCTGGAATCACGACGACGAAGTTGGCCGTGGAATCATAATTGGAAAAGAATTAGTGACTTCGGCTAAAGAAATTCCTGTAAGACTTATTAATGTCAATGACTACCCAGTGACCATCAAGAAAGAGACAAAAGTAGGAACTTGTGTACCTGTTACATCCATAATCCGTCAGACGACAACGTCTGATAATTCCAACGACAAATTTGATCAAATGGTTGCAGTTGCTGGACAGTCTCTGAATCAGATTGAGAAAAGGAAATTAAGGGAATTTCTTCGGCAGTATCGTGATATTTTCGTACCGAAAGGAGGAAAGACGGGAAGAACTACCGTTGTTAAGCATAGAATTGATACTGGTAATGCTAAGCCAATTCGCCAAACAGCTCGACGATTACCACAGGCGAAAAGAGAGGAAGCTGAAACGATTGTTCAGGAAATGAAGAAAGACGGGGTAATAGAACCTTCTACGAGCCCATGGGTCTCTCCGGTGGTCCTGGTTAAGAAGAAAGACGGAACAACGAGGTTCTGTGTGGATTACCGTTTGCTGAACAACGTTACCAAGAAAGATAGTTATCCTTTGCCTCGGATCGATGACACATTAGACACATTGGCTGGAAGTAAATTATTTTCTACTTTGGATTTGAAGTCTGGATACTGGCAGGTAGAAATGGACCCGGTAGATAAAGAAAAGACAGCCTTCACCACAGGATCTGGATTATGGCAATTCAACGTTATGCCATTTGGACTTTGTAACGCTCCTGCGACATTTGAGAGGCTTATGGAAAATGTGTTGAGAGGGTTATCTTGGAAAACATGCCTAGTTTATCTAGACGACATAATTGTCTTGGGGAGACATTTGAAGACCATCTGAAGAATTTAGAAAACGTTTTTAATCGACTTAAATCTGCCCAATTGATGTTAAACCCCAAGAAGTGCCAGCTATTTCAAGGTAAAGTCAATTATCTGGGTCATATAGTCAGTAAAGAAGGAGTGGCCGTGGATAAGGGAAAAATCGATTCTATTAAGGAATGGCCAAAACCAACTGACAAACATCAAGTGAGAAGTTTTCTGGGACTGTGTACTTACTACCGGAGGTTTATTAAGAAGTTTGCAGATATCGCTAAACCATTAACGCGACTTACAGAGGAAGCCAGAGAATACCGCTGGGATGTAGACTGCCAGAATGCCTTTGAAACCTTAAAAAAGCATTTAATCACAGCACCAATTTTAGGGTATCCACTGCCAGAAGGAGAGTTCATCTTAGATACAGATGCAAGTAATGTGGGAATTGGAGGAGTGCTGTCTCAGATTCAAGGAGGACAGGAAAGAGTCCTTGGATATTTTAGTAAAGTTCTCTCAAAACCTGAGCGGAATTATTGCGTCACGAGAAGAGAACTTCTGGCAGTAGTGAAATCAGTAGAGCACTTCTATCAATACCTCTATGGAAGGAAGTTTTTAATCCGAACCGACCATGCCGCCCTTAAGTGGTTGATGCAGTTTAAGAATCCAGAGGGTCAGATAGCCAGGTGGATCGAACGACTCCAAGAATATGATTTTAAGATTGAGCACCGGGCCGGAGTTAGCCACCGAAACGCTGATTCTCTTTCCAGAAGGCCATGCCCAGCAGAGTGTTCTCACTGCAACAAAACGGAATCCAAGGAAGCAGCAGTGCTAAGAACGACGGTGGTCCACGACGACTGGACGCCTACCAAGATCAGGGAAGAACAAGAGAGAGATCCAGTTATACAGAAAATCCGAAAATGGAAAGAGGAAAACCGTCGACCACCTTGGCAAGAAATATCGAACCTAGGCTCAGTAGTTAAGACGTATTGGGCCCAGTGGGACTCATTTATCATGGAAGATGGCTTGCTCAAACGAGTCCTGGAAAATGATGACGGTTCAGAGAAGAGAAGACAGTTGGTGATTCCAAAGAGCAGAATAGCCGAAGTACTTCGTCAGTTACACGACAGTCCATCAGGAGGGCATTTTGGTGTGAAGAAGACCCTTCAGCGAATTCGGGAACGGTTTTATTGGATGAACAGTTCCGACGATGTAAAAGACTGGTGTAAGAAATGTACTATTTGTGCTACGAGTAACGGGCCTTATCGAAAAAGGAGAGCTCCTATGAGACAATATAATGTTGGAAGCCCGTTTGAAAGAATAGCTTTGGACATTGCTGGGCCGTTTCCAGAAAGTGATAATGGAGGCAAGTACATGTTGGTAGTAATGGATTACTTCACTAAGTGGGTCGAGATTTACGCACTTCCAGACCAGAAGGCGGCCACCGTTGCAGATAAGTTGATCCAAGAATATATCAGCCGATTTGGAGTGCCTTTGGAGATCCATAGTGACCAAGGCAGGAACTTCGAAAGCGATTTATTCCAAGGAATATGTGATAGACTAGGTATGAAGAAAACAAGAACTACGGCTTATCATCCGCAATCGGATGGTATGGTAGAACGAATGAATAGAACAGTTGGCAAGTATTTGACAAAGATGGTGTCCGATCATCAGCGAGACTGGGACCAATATCTCCCGTTCTTCACAATGGCCTACAGATCTGCTGTTAATGAATCAACAGGCCAGACACCAGCCAAAGTCCTATTCGGACGCGAGATGCGACTACCTTGTGATCTAGAGTTTGGGTGTCGACCTGGAGAAGATGTAGCAGGTGAAGATTATGTGATCGAATTACGAAGAAGAATGGACGATGTACACGAGTTGGTCCGTTCCCATCTCCAGATCGCTAGTGACCGAATGAAGAAACGGTACGATACGCAAGCCGAAAAGGGGTGTTTTAAGAAGAACGATAAAGTCTGGCTTTATAACCCCAAAAAGCGAAAAGGTTGTTCTCCCAAATTGCAGCAGTTTTGGGAAGGTCCATACCTCATTATGGAGAAGATCAATGATGTTATTTACCGAATAAGCAAGATTCCGAGAGGAAAGCCGATGATAGTACACCATAACCGGCTGGCGTCTTTCGAGGGTGACCACGACGTAGATGAAGAAGTGGAAGTAAACCAAGTCCAAGATGTGTCTGACCTCACGTTTGAGGAATTCATGGGTGCCTATGGAGGTACCGGTAAAGCAAGACATGGTGTTACCACTGAAGAAAAGCAAGATCTACTCGCGCTTCCCGATGACTACTCACTGGCCCTTACCATCCCGGCCAGTATCAAAGACGCACCAGGGTTGGCATCCGTCTTTCGAAGGAAGTTCGGTCGAGTTGCAGAACTTCAATGCCAAGTGCCAGCTCCTGGAAAAGCCTTAAAACTTCAAGATGCATCACGTTACCTTTTCTACCTGGTAACAAAAGACACTGCCCGTGATCAACCTACCTACCGAGATGTATGGGAAGCCTTACTTCAGTTGAGAGAGCACGTACTAGAGTCCGACGTGCAAAAGTTAGCCATGCCAAAGTTGGAGTGCCGCCAATTAGATTGGAGGGTTATACGAAACATGGTGGAGGAAATCTTTAAAGACACCGAAGTCCAGGTGTTAGTCTGTTGCAATCCGCATAGTTACTGGTGCGGAGAGAAAACCGTCCCTTGTCATTTCTATACAACTGGAAGTTGTAAAAGAGGGTCCAGTTGCCGATATCAGCATGTCGTTCCAGTTCCAGTCCCGACAAGGTTCCAGGAGGAACCATCTTTTAAGAGGGGGCAATGTTACGATTTTAAATGTTATGGCATATAGAACTGTAAATATTTTATGACTAATTCTTTTATTGATTCTCGTAATTTCTAGGTCAAAAATCTACCTGAATCGAATGTTCTGGGGGCGACAAGCCGATAAAAAAAACATGTTTTGAGACCAGTCGCCGCTGTGTCTACATCGAGAACAGCATGGTATGTTCTACACCTTTCTGTTTACCGGCTTGGAATTATATAAATAAGGGAATACTTTCATTGAGGAACCAGTGATAAGAAGATCGGTAAACGCGGTTTACTTGTACGAAACGTGAAATAAATACATTTGTAAAAGTTATTTAATAAATTAGTAATTAGCTATCGTGAGTTTTAATAAATTAGATTATAGACAATAAATTAGAATAAAGACAAATAAATTCGAACTATACAAACTTCACAGAATTATTACCTATTTTAAGGCAACATACAGTATTAACTAAATCTTTTTTTAAATGACAAAGTGTTAAAATTTAAAATTGTGTTTGTCTAATCTATTTAAATTTTAACAATTTGTCATTTAAAAAAAGATTTAGTTAATACTAAACATTTATTTTTGCCATAGAGAAATGGATCCTGAGAATAACTCTAAGGAAGAAAACATAAAGCAACTTATAAAAAATATATAATTGATGAAATTGCATTAAACCGTGATGTAATTATTTTACGTTTACCCCTATACCACTGTGATCTGAATCCGATAGAAAATATATAAAGTAAAGGGTAAAGTCAGACGCAACAACAAAACTTTTAAATTAGAAGACTTACAACAATTATTAGAACATTCCTTATCAAAAGTAACTCCAGAAAATTAGAAAAATGCTGTTAGTCATGCTCACAAGGAAGAAAATAAAATGTGGAATTTGGATAATATGACTGATGTAATGCTGGAACCGATAATAATTAATATATAATAATTAATATTCATTAATTAATTAAATAATTAATATTCATTTTTTTACAAATCGGCCCCTGTTACAGCCACAAATTATTTTATATATAACCAATAAAATAAACATCTTACATTTCTTGCAAATTCATTACTACCTGTTAATCTCCATCACTCCGACACTGGCAACTTTATTTAGGGATTAGTAACCCTCAAAACTATTGTATTCTATTCTGCTTCAACCTTTATACCTGGTGGTCATACTCAATTTAAAATTGTTTTCCTATATACTTATGTAAACTTGTTGACAAACATCTATTTTTCATTGAGTCACCCGTATCAACAGTTTAGGGATTTGCATACATAATGTGCTATCAATATGATGGAAATGGACTATAGAAGAAGTAAATATAGGTACAATTAAAGAATACTGAAATATACTATATCATTATTTTCGTAAAAAAGATGTTATAAATTTAAAATTTGTGGGATCGTATCTCTTCCTTTAGAGTGTTTCCAAAAATTCTATATATAAACTTAAAATATGAATAAACAAGTTAGACAATTCGATTTACCAAGTGATTTATCTCAATTGAAAATTATTATCAGTTATATGAGGGAAGCGAAGTAGCACTATTTAATAACACAGTCGAGATCCGTTTATTTTGTTTTAAGACGCTCAAGGACGTCAATAACAAAAATTGCTACTATATAATTCGAAAATTATAAGATCTAAAGTTCACCTCTGTAAATATTGGAAGTTGAAATTTTTATTATCAAAAAACATTACGATAGGTGTACGCTTATATTAAAAATATTTTATTTTGCAGTCAAACATTTCCGCAATGATTGTCAAATTAATAATATTTAGTTTTGTGATTAACATTTTTTTTCTTCTAATGGTTAGTTTTTAGACTTTTAGAGGTATAGTCGGTTCGCTATATTTACGCGGGTTTCGGATTAACAAAATTATGCTAATGACTAATTGATAACCAGTTGCAGTAAACGACTTCCCGGAAAATTAGGCAAAAACTGCAATAATGGTCATATTTTAAAATACATTGAAATAACATTAGGATAGGTATAAATTTGTTACAATATTGCAGTTGAATTGATTCTTTGCCAGTGTTGACATTGTATGTTTGGTGGAAATATTTAAAAATGCCTGGACGTGTGTTAGATGTAGATAGTCTAATTTGTAGTGTACATAAGTATTTTACGGATGAAAAGGAAAAATGGCGGTCCTTTAAAATCGGTAATGTCTGTTCAACAACGCGTATGTGATGCTCTAGGAATTAGTGAAACCAAACTAAGAGGAGTATTACAAAATCGCAATAATGAACGGCCGAAAGAAGATCACCGAAAAACTCGCCTATCATTGAAAACGAAAGATATTCCAGATGGAAAAAAATTTGAAATTCGTGATACCATTTATCGAATGCGAGAAAGCAAGGAACATGTGACCTTAAATACAATTCTCTCGGAATTAAAAGATAGAAAATTTGACGAAATTGGCAGAACAAGTCTATAGCAAGTGATACATAATTTGAGTTTCAAATTTCAAAAGGAGGATAACAGAAAATCCCTTTGTGAAAGAAGTTCTGTTGTGCATAAAAAAATTAACTTTCTAAGAAAATATTCTAAATTAAAAGAAAAAAGGACAAATTTTATATATTTAGACGAAACATAGATATTTTCTAGGGGTGCAACCAAGAGAATATGGCAAGATGATAACGTAAAGTCTATCAAACATACTGATGGAGAAGGGAAGCGACACATAATTTTACATGCAGGAGGGAAATCTGGTTTTATAGAAGGTGCTGATTTAATATTTTCATCTAAATCAAAATCAAGTGACTATCACGATAATATGAACACAGGAATGTTTGTAAAATGGTTACATGAAAAACTTCTCCCAGGTTTAAGTGAGTCCAGCGTAATTATTTTAGACAATGCACCTTACCATTCTGAATTATTAAACAAAAGTCCAACGAATTCTTGGACTGTTAATAAAATTAAAGAATGGTTGACAAAGGAACATTATATCATTTACACAACATATTTTAAAATCAGAATTATTACGCTTGGCAAATATCCACGCAAAACCAAAAACCTTTGTTGTGGATCAGATTGAAAGTTACGGTCATCAAGTTTTACGTCTGCCACCGTATCATTGCCAGTTTAATCCCATCGAATATATATGGGGAATAGCAAAACAATATTATGACAACCATATTGGGCCTAACGGTTATAGCGACGACGCAGTTCAGGAAACTTGGCGAAAGGCACTTTCAATTGTAACTCTAGAAGTGTGGTGCAACTGTATATTCAAGTGCGAGAAACTAATAGAAGATTGGTGGACTCATGAAAATAAAATAAACGAAATAAGTCCAATCATAATAACAATTAATGGTGATGACAGTGATGATGATGACGATTATGATATTTTTGATGATAATGACTGATTTTCATTTTTGTTGGCCAGTTAAATTTTTTTATTTTTCATTAGAAATTCTCTCCATGGAACAAATATACATAGACCATATTTTCTGTGTGAAGTGTAATATAAAATTATTATTAGGTTTATATTAGCCACATTAGACTCCATTAATGAAGTAATTCTCTGTCAATTATATAAAAGATTTTCCTTTATTATTTAATTAAAAAAAGTTATGGATTATTTTTCATTTCATTTGACCAGTTGATATTTCCCCAAAGAGCAGGTAATTAAAACTGGGTACTTACAATAAAATTTTTAATCCGAAACCCGCGTAAATATAGCGAACCCACTGTACACTACATAGAATAAGATATGGCTGGTGGATGATTGGCACGCTGTCATTTATTTATTTATCGTATGGTTATTCCAACAAATTTAAAAAAATATTTCTAACATTAATAATACATTCAAATTTTAATCCTTTTAGTCATGAATTATGAATATGTTTCAATATTTTGAACTCAAACATTTGTCAACATATCTAGACATTGTAAGTCAACGGTATGTAACTACTGACGATGATACAATTTGAAACAATTGTTGTTTTTATTTGAACATAAAAAGCACTACAACCCGGGGTGGGTCTTGGCTGACTGTACAAATTGCTTCCATCTTGAACGGACCTCCCTAATAGTTGGGTCAGTGGGTAGCCCCATTGTTCTTAGATCTGACCATATATTGTCTCTCCATCGCATTCGTTGACGTTCTAAGGGCCTTCTTCTTGTGGGGGCTTCTTCCCATATTAACATGGCAAGGTGGTTATTAGGGAGTCTATGGATATCGCCAGCCCATACATCTGCTTGACCTCAGAATTTGTTCTCATTAGGTATTGGTTGCTATTAATGTATATAATGTAATGTAATAAGGCCCAAAGATTCTTCTGAGAATTTTCCTCTCAAAACATCTAAGTTTTCTTTCGTGACACACTTCTTGTGATGAAAAACAATTGATTGTAAGACATAGAATGGTAATAATATAGAACAGAGCTAGGAGTACAGATACCGAAGGATTTTCAAAATGGAGAACATGAAGGACTAGGTAAGAAAGACAAGAGTAGAATGGAACGCTCATATAAGCCGAATGACAATAAATAGAGTAGTAAAGACGGCGGGAGCCGATTCCGCAATAGGAAGACCACGAATACGATATAACGAGACATATTATTAACTTACTTCAGACACATTGAAAAACAGAGTGAGTCATTTCCACAAAAGAAGAAGAAATTAATTCTTCTGTATGCTTCGATTACCTCATCTGACTCCGTAACACACTTACCTCGTAGTTTGTTTGTCACCAAATTATCCGAAACAAGTTCTATGGTAAATAATGATGACAATAATAGTGAACTTCACATGAGCTAAAAATAATTCTACAAAAATGAAACGCTTGAAAAAAAAAATTGATCTTACTTTCCGATTTCACCCTGTATATAAACTTCTACTATATATATATATATATTTTTGATATAGTCATTGATAAACAATGTGTACAATTCATTCATTATAATTCACCCCGTACATTTATTAATACAGATTTCTTATTTGTTTATTTAGCAACAATGTTGTCTTCCAAAACAAGTTCTTAACCTTGTAGATGTCACTTTTTTAAAATTGTTTGTTTTGAATGTAAATAAATAATCTTATTAATAAAGAATAACATTTTTGGTTTTATCCTCATATAAAAAGATCAAAAACTTACCACCATCAAGATGCAGTTCAAAAGGATTGGTATCGAGAAGACGACAGATATGAAGAGACCATTACTGTCGAAATACTGCTGCCTCGAGAATATCTTCCAATTCGTCGACGCCATTTTGTTGATACTCTCAGAAAAATACACTAATAGTACTGAAAATAAAAAACAGGATTTGGTGTATATGTACACTCCTCAATGAGATAAACGGAGAATTGTATCCCTCCTTTATATAAAGGACATATCTCGCATTTGTTTTGTACTTACATAAACAGAAGAACAGAAGAGCCTGAAAATTGCCGTAATTTCTAGTAAGTAAGGCCATCATAAATATGGAGATGTGAAACGTGAACAATGCTATCAACCATGGGTCTCGCCATTCAATCTGAAACAAAACAATTCTTAGTATTGTTAAGTTTTCCTGTGGATACACAGATAAAGTGAAGCATAACCTGGTTTAACCAACATTATTTTAACTGTAAATACTCACATAATTACAAATATCACAAATTCTAATTACATTAATAATTATCGCTTACAATTCCCATTGATATCACTTACATGTCCATTACCTACTACAAGCTAAACTAAGAGCTAGAATCTTCAATGCAAAGAAAGGAAAAGGAGTTAAAGAGGAAAGGTTTAAAGCAGAAGCCTGAGATAGCTAAGAGATTCGAGGAAAGTCTCGAAATCAAGCTGGAAGGCTGCACGGATGATATAGTTGAAGATATTAACAACTATTAAAAGCAGTGTAGAGCCATATTGGAAGAAGTGGCAACTGAAGTTATCGGAAAGGAAAAACGTACAAAATTAAGGTCAGACTGGTACGATGAGTACTTATGCAGGAGTACTTATCGAGGAGCGGACATATCCTCCGACCACAACCCGGTTGTTTTGTCGATGAGAGTGAAACTAAAGAAGGTCAACAGCCCTAGCACCAAAAAAATCATAGATACAAGACGTCTCAAACAAGACAACACATATGTGGAAACCAAATTTAAAATAAACGAGAGCTTAAGGAAAGTCAAAGAAGATAATGCAGAAACTCTAACTATTGACCAAAAATGGGGAAAAATTCAACATGCCCTTGTGTCAGCAGTTGGAAAAGAAACCCTCAAACCACTTAAAGAAAAAACAAAACCTTGGATGACAGTAGAAATTCTTGAACTCATGGAAGAACGAAGAAAACATAAAGCAAAAGACCTGAATAAATACAAAGAAATTCAGAGAAACATCAGAAAGAAAATTCGAGAGGCAAAAGAGAGGTGGCTCTCCGATAGATGCAAGGAAATAGAAGATCTGGATAAAAAGTACGATAGCTTTAATTTACACAAAAAAATCAAAGAAATGACAGGTTCTAGAAAGCGTACAAAAACGAATATCCTTAAAAATGATAAAGGGGATATTATTACTGATATGAAGGAGAGATTATGTCACTGGACCAATTACATTCAACAACTATTTAATGATGAAAGAGAAGAACTGTCATTAGAAATCACCGAGGATACTGGACCACCAATATTAAGAGAAGAAGTCATCTATGCCATCAAAAACACAAAAGAGGGTAAAGCTACTGGACCAGATGAGGTGCCCATCGAATTATTAAAACTCATCGATGAAGATGTTATTGATGTAATGGTTGAACACTTTAATCTAATATATCAGACTGCCACAATCCCCAGACAATGGCTGCAATCAACCTTTGTAGCAATTCCCAAAAAACCAAGTTCAACAACTTGCTCAGACCACAGAACAATAGCTTTAATGAGTCACATACTTAAAACATTTTTGAAAATAATTCACAGCAGAATTGTTAAAACTCTTGAATATGAGATTAGTGACACACAATTTGGCTTTAGAAATGGTATGAGTACAAGAGATGCTTTGTTCGGCTTGAATGTGCTGGCTCAGAGATGCATGGACATGAATCAGGATATGTACTTATGTTTTGTAGACTTTGAAAAGGCATTTGATAAAGTTCAACATAAAAAGCTTGTAGATATATTAAAAAACAAAAATATTGACAGTCGTGATCTGAAAATTATATCTAATTTATATTGGAATCAAACTGCCAAGGTAAGAGTTGACAGCCAGTACACCGAAAATATCAAAATACAGAGAGGAGTCCGCCAGGGTTGCGTGCTGTCCCCACTACTTTTCAATGTCTACAGTGAAGCGGTATTTCAAGAAGCGCTCTCAAACTCAATAGAAGGTATATCTATCAATGGAGAAGTTTTGAATAACTTACGTTTTGCAGACGATACAGTAATAATTACGGATAACAACAATGATTTACAGAACCTAATGCAACGCCTTAATGAACGCTGTCATGAGTACGGACTGAAGATAAATTTAAAGAAAACTAAATGCATGATCATGACTAAATCTGCACATGAATATCCAATTGACTATTGAAGATACTGCAATTGAGAATGTTAATAACTATAAATATTTAGGAACATGGATAACATCAGATGTAGACCAAACCAAAGAAATTAAGACACGTATTGAAATAGCACGTACATCATTTATTAAACTTAAAAAGTTTCTTTGTTGTCGGGATATAAGGTTAGAACTACGCCTGAGAATGCTTCGATGTTACGTGTTCTCTACTCTTCTTTATGGTCTGGAAGCTTGGACACTCAAACAAGTTCATCTGAATAAGCTGGCCACCTTTGAATTTTGGTGTTACAGAAGAATCCTACGAATATCATGGATTCAAAGAATGTCAAACATGGAAGTAACTAGAAGGATAGGAAATGAGGCGGAAATAATATTAACTATTAAAAGAACTTGAGTACTTGGGACATGTGATGAGAGGGCAAAAATACGCATTATTACAACTTATTATGCAGGGCAAAATCCGAGGAAAGCGAAATGTGGGAAGACGAAGAATATCCTGGCTTAAGAACTTAAGGGAATGGTTTGAATGCAGTAGTGCAGAACTTTTTAGAGCGGCAGTCAACAGAGTCCGCATAGCCATGATGATTTCCAACCTTCGATAGAAGATGGAACTTAAAGAAGAAGAAGGTACGATGAGGAATGCGCACAAGCAACGCAAAGAAAAAATCAAGCATATAGAAGAAGGGCAAAGAACGAGACAAACAGAGGAAGAATATGGGCAGCTGAGACGAGAAGAAAAACGAACACTTAAACAAAGAAGAAAGAGCATATAGAGAGCCAACTAAAAGAGCTAGAGAACTGTAAGGTACAAGCAGAAACGCGAAGTTCTACAAGAGGATTAACCAGAACAGGAAAGAATTCAAACCTAGATTATAAATCGTTAGAAATAAAATAGGGGAGATCATTGGTGATCGAAGGAAAGACTAAATATAAGAGGCGAGACAGGGCTCCACGAATCAGAAATCCAACTCGGGGACATTGACGATGAAAGAGAGAAAGATCACATCCCAACAAAGGTAGAAGTCATCTAAGCTATACAGAAATTGAAAGGAAACAAAGCTCCTGGGGCAGATGGCATTCCTTCAGAACTTTTAAAGTATGGCAAAAAAAACCTGATACACTTTATATGTAGACTAGTAGAACTGATCTGATCTTGTACCTATCCACAAGAAATAAGATCAAACAATATGTGACAACTACAGAGGAATAGCCTTCCTTAACGTAACATACAAAATATTGGCATAGATTCTTTACGACCGACTATCGAAATATTGTGAAGACATAATAGGTAGGAGCAAGGCAAGCTGGAAAAAATATATGACTATTGATACTCATCACCTGTTTGTTGATTTTAGATGTACCTATGATAGTGTTGAAAGAAACGCACTGTACAAGGCCATGATAGAATTCAGCATCCCAGTACACTTAGTAAAATTAGAGTGTAAGTATTAGTCGAGTGTAAAGTTAGAGTGCAGCACGGAGTCTCCAGAATCTTTATTTATACGTCCATGCTCCAGAACGTTCCAGTCTCAGATAGGACTTAGACAAGGAGATAGCCTATCATGCCTTCTATTCAATATTGCACTAGAGAAAGCGATAAGAGAATCTGGAATAACAACCAGAGGAACTAGACGATGACTTGACATTATTGCAAGAAGAAATGCGGACGTGGTCGAATCATTTAAGGCGCTTGAAGCAGCAACAAAAAGAATGCGACTAGAGACGAAGTATATGAAAGTATCAAATTATATACAAGCAGCACAACCCGAAGATCTAACGATCGAAACATACACTTCCGAAGGAGTAAGAGAGTTTATATACCTAGGCTCACAAATTAATCAGAATAATGCAGTAGGTGCACAAAATTAAGAGACGGATATATCTGGCAAATAGAGCCTATTATGGATTAAGAAAATTTTTAACAAGCCTAGTGAGAAAAAGAACGACACTAGTGATATACAGAACTCTTATCAAGCCCATCCTCACCTACTAGTCGGAGACATGGACGATGACAAAGAGCGATGAAGAAAGTTTAAGATGATTTGAACGTAAAATCCTCCGGCATATCTATGGAGGAGTACAGGAGGGCGAATTATGGCGTAGACGCTATAATTTCGAACTTTACCTTACGTAAGACAAACCTGATATTATTAGGTCCATCAAAATAGATGGAGTTTAGATAGCTTGACTTCTGATTGGAGTTTTTCTTCTGGAGACATTGACTGTAATGTTAGTGATTTTCTAAATAGACTTGTATCTATTTTTAATAAAGCATTTCCTCTATTAAACATCAGGCCAAAACATAATAAACCTTGGATTACCAAAGGCATTCGCATATCTGCGAAAAATATGCGTTCTCTGCTATATATTAAAAAATTTAATGACAGTATTCCCATCTCTGATTATATCAACAAGTACAGAAAATGCTATATAAAACTACTCAAAGTAGCCAAAAAATCCTACTTTCATAATCGCTTAACAAGCTCCAAAAATATTTCAAAAGAAACTTGGTCAATAATAAACGATTTTCGAAATAAAACCAGTACAGCGGATCAAACCTTTTCTTTTCCTAACCCCGAAAATCTAAATGATTACTTTGTTAATGTGAGTAAAAATATAACCTCAACTATTTCGCCACATCAAGATCCAGTTTCCTATCTCTCTAATTCCAAAAACATTGCTGATACCATCTTTTTAAGACCAGTTGATAAGAAGGAACTCATTTCAACAATTCGTAGTATAAAAAGCACATCGTCCTGTAGTACAGATGGATTATCTATTAAAATTTTCTCAAATCTACCGCATAATGTTTTGGACGTCATGGTCTCGCTAGTAAATGATTCCCTTGAAAAAGGTACATTCCCTAACTGCCTAATGACTGCCATCGTCATTCCTCTTCATAAAGGTGGAGAAAAATCTGATGCCTGAAACTATAGACCTATTGCCTTGTTACCAGCACTATCAAAAATTATTGAAAGACTTATAAAAGTTCGACTTATGCCCTTTCTCCTTAAATATAATATTTTATCGCAAAATGAGTTCGGCTTTTTGTCTAATAAATGCACTAGTGATGCCATATTTTCTGTGTTACATGATGTATATCTATCACTAGGTAGGTAGGAAACAATTGGTTAGAATAAATGACACCGACTCTAGTTGTAAAGATATTGAGTGTGGAGTACCGCAAGGTTCAGTATTAGGTCCCATTCTTTTTTTTACTTTTCATTAATGACATCACTTACTTGAAAATTAAAGGGAAAATTTTTCTATTTGCTGATGATACCAGTATTACTTGGAGCAGCTCTGATATTTCAACGCTTCATTCAATTATAACAGATGATTTACTTATAATCAAGGCTTGGTCAGACTCCAACTTACTTAGCTTTAACGTGGATAAGACTGTAGCATTATCTTATAAAGGAGTCATGCAACCCTTGCTTTTGAATGAGAGCCAAATCAGTATCGTAAATTCCGTGAAATTTCTAGGTATTCTCATTGACAGTGATCTCAAATGGTCCTTGCATACTGACTCCTTAAGGAAGAAACTAGCCTCAGCTTGCTTTGCAATAAGATCAGTTTCGAAGGAACTAAATTTATCTTCTGCCAAAATGGCATATTTCTCATTGTTTGAGTCCCATCTTCGATATGGGCTTCCATTTTGGGGTTCTAGTACAGCGGCCCAATTTGATACTATTTTTAAGTTGCAAAAAAGAGCAATCCGTTATCTATTTGGTCTCAAACAAACAACTCATTGCAAGACCTACTTCAAAAATCACGGAATTTTGACGCTTCCCTCTTTATTTATTTTGGAAACGGTTTGTTTGATTCGAAAGCATCTAAACATTTTTCCCGATAGACCTGACCATGGCTACTCCATTAGAAATTCGGATTGTAACGTTTATTTGCCGATCCCGTCCACTCAGCTAGTAAAGAATTCTATTCTATATCGTGCAAAGAAACTTTATAATCACCTTCCAAGAGAAATTAAATCCGCAACATCCTTCATTAAGTTTCGTAAGGTGACAAAAATCTATCTCTCAGAAAGACCATATTATTCAGTTGACGAGTTTCTTAATGTATAACAAAGAAACAAAATTAGTATTGTTTATAATTACATTTGGGTGTCTCAAGCAGTGGCTACAATTTGTCTCATTTGTTGTTGTCTGTACAAATTATGTAGGTTATACAATAATTTTACTAATTTAAAATTGTGTTATTCTGTTTTTTACTATATTGTTTTTGTTTTATACTTTTTGTATTATTTGACTGATTTATTTTTTAGCTTTGTCCATAAAATTGTTCAATAATTTTCAGTGACAATAAAGCATATTTCTATTCTATTCTAATAAACCGACGGCGGTGGTTAGGTCACATAGAGAGAATAAATGAGATGGAGCCGCCAAAACATATTTATAACCAAAGAATAGATGGAGTGTTGATTAGAGATAGATAAGGGCGTTAATTATGATCTAAACATGCATTATGCTCATATGATATTTTCAGTTCACAAAAAGTCATAAGCAATAAAATCGTAGCTGAACTTAAATTGAAACCCGACGGTCTAGTAGTATACAGCTGCAAATTGTAGCAAACTGATTCATGTACAGTGATACATATTTCAACAAGTTATTTACAAACTTTTATACTCCTTCATTGTTCACAAGTTTTGTTTTATTACAATCTCGAGACAATAACAGTTTTATCATTCTAGTAAGGTCGCAGTTAAGAATATCGATAACGTGTTTATTTCTGTTAAATGGTTATTCTGTCTAGAGATGCAGACTAAAAATAAATAGTCATTCATATTTTTCAAACAATACTTTATTGTTTATAGTATAATTACAAAAATATTTGTATATATACCTATATATATATATATATATATATATATATATATATATATATATATATATATATATATATATATATACACTGTATATAAATTTATAAATTTTAGTTTGGTATAGTCAGTTTTTTGATAAAATTTTATATTTGACTTATTGTACGGGGTTAATTAAAACGTGGTTTTATTATCCTAGCTTTGAAACATCCTGTGGAATTGGCAATCCGTCGTAAGCATTACGCCCTCTAGCGGCTATTGCAGTAACCGAGTTAAGAGCCATTATTTATTTTCTTTCACGTTGAAGGCATATTGTGTTTTGATGTCATTGGAGATTATAATAATAATAATAATAAAGGTCTTTATTTTTCCGTCAAATTCATACAATACACAAAATATATAAAATTATACATGCATATAATACAATAAGAAAGAAAAAATGCCGAAGATCAGGTGGTGCTGATTTCAAGAAATCAGTACCTCTGCTTTTCATCTTAACCAAGAGAAAAAAAATGTAATATTTTTTTTACATGTTCTGTAACAATCAAATAAAAAACCATAACTAATAGAAACATTTAGCATTTAAATATTGTCCAAGAACTATCACACAGTTTATACATATTTCATAACAGGTCATCAAATAGTTGCACATGTTTTATTCACTTAGCAATTTAGATTAAGAGATTTCTTAAAAGATATAATCGATTTTAATTTTGTTTATTTAATTGATAGTGTATGTACTTTTGTACATATGATAGAGTATGTATTTTTACTTTCTAGTCCAGAATAGCACTCTTTCCTCAAAAGATGCAGTTGTGCAAGTGAACACTCCAAAAGTGCTTACATTGTATGAAATCGTTAATGACATTAAATTAAAAAACTGTACTTGTGTACATAACTTCACTATTTATAACTGTATAGTAAATATGACTGAAAATTATATTAAGGACAAACGAGTTCATAGGTTAAACATTCGACAGCGGATAATGTTACTTCTTACAAAGTTTAAGTTAAATTTGACCTATGCCACTTTGGGTTCTTTGTTTGGTATAACAGCTGACTTAACAAAAACTTAAATTTATAAATTAATACCTATCTTGAGCCACAACTTACGGCTTTTGGTGTATTTTCCCACCAAAGGAGAAATTCTTAAAAACATGTCAGTTTGTTTTGCTGATTTTCAAAATGTTAGGCTAATTTTGGGCTGTACTGACATTTATGTACAGACTCCAAGTGTTTGTGTTGCCGAATACTATTTTATTCTCAATATAAATCCCATTTAACAATTAGTTTATGATTGGTGTTTCACCTGGTGGGTTAATAACTTACGTCAGTGACTTTTCCAGTCAAAATAAGATAACCGAGTTTAAAACTTGTTCTCCTTCTACAGCACATCTTGAATTTTTAGTACCACCCAAAAACTTACATATATTCTAAGATATTTAACTTCAGGACTAAAAAATAGAACTTTAAGTTCTTGTTAACTCTAACAAGTCTATAACTAAAATAAAACTTATAATTAACAAAATTGTCTATTAATCAGTAGGAGTAAACAATAGTCAAACAAAAAGTATTGAATTTAAAAAACCATGGATAAACGAACAAAACTACTCAAAAAACATAAAACTAACGCAATCGCAATATACAAGATGAGGTGTAAACAATTATTATAATGGCTCTTAGCTCGGTTCAAATTGATACCGCATTGGCGCTGCGATCTTAATCCGAATAGTCAATAATTCCGTTTGCGAATTTTCGTAAAACCTTATTTTTCGGCTGCAACCATGTCTCCTAAGCATTGTGTTTTAATTTCATGTCAAAATATGCCTTAAATCATTTTTTAGAGCAAAATTAATTTGCCACCCACAACTTAGGACTTTTTTAAATATGATTATTTTGGAGTTATTTGGTAATACGGCGAGGTGGGTTTGTCTGAGAAGGAAAATCTGATCAATTGTTGACCTTTCTTTTCAGAATCCACATTGGTATTTGCCTATTTTTTGCTCAGTATAGTAAACGATCATAAAGTATATAAGCCAGTACTTTGTAAGCCGTATTTAGGAGGGTAATGCCTCGATAGTTGTCACATATTAGTGGATCCCCTTTCTTGTGAAGAGGTATTATGATACCTACCTCCCAACTGTCTGGGAGTTTTCCTTCTCTCCAAATGGATGCAACAAGTTTTATTATGTAATTTTTTTAGGGCGGTTGCTCCATACTTAAACAGCTCAGGGGGTATACCATCTTCTCCAGGGGATTTGTTGTTTTTTAACCTTTTTATTGCCTTGGCAACTTCTTCTACAGTTGGTATATTATTTTTCTCCCTCTCATCGTCTACGTCTCCACTATTTGATCCGGCTCATTGATAATTTCGGCGTCCTTACTTTTTATTATGGTTATTCTAGGTTTAAATTCTTTTCTGTTGTGATACATATTTTTGTAAAATTTTCGCGCTTCGCTTTGTGAATTGAGCCTTTCTAGTTCATGTATTGATGTATTGATTTCGAAAAGGCCTTTGACAAAGTACAACATGAACCACTAAGACAAGTTCTAATAAAGAAAAATATAGACAGCCGAGATATTCGAATTATATGCAATCCATATTGGAATCAAACAGCAAATGTCAAGGTTGAGGGCAGACTAACAGAAGAAATTCAAATCCGTCGAGGAGTCCGGCAGGGATGTATCTTATCGCCACTTTTATTTAATCTGTATAGTGAAGCTATCTGTGAACAAGCACTCGAGGAAGAAGATCTTGGTCTGATAATAAATGGTGAGACGATAAACAATATAAGGTATGCTGACGATACAGTTCTCCTAACGGGAACGCTAGTAGAACTACAACATCTCGTTCAAAGTCTCAATATATACTGTAACAGTTACGGCTTGAAAATTAATTTGAAAAAAAACTAAATTTATGGTAATCACGAAATCAAAGAACATCAGAGCTAATCTTGTAATAGACAATACAACGATTGAGCGTGTGCCCTGTTATAAATATCTAGGTGCTTGGATCACAGACGATACTGATCAAACAAAAGAGATTAGATGTAGAATAGAAATCGCTAGATCAGTCTTTAATAGAATGCGCAAACTCTTTTGCAATCGTGATATCAATATAAAGTTACGAATACGAATGCTGCGGTGTTATGTATTTTCTACCCTGTTATATGGAGTTGAGGCTTGGACACTAAAACAGTTGACCATAAAAAACATCGAAGCTTTCGAGATGTGGTGCTATAGGCTCATTCTCAGAATATCATGGATGGACCGCGTTACTAACACGCAAGTACTCCAAACTTTAGACAAAAGATGCGAAATTCTAAATGAGATAAAAACTAGAAATATGGAATACTTGGGACACATTGTGAGAGGTGAAAAGTACGAACTTTTAAGAAACATCATGCAGGGCAAAATGAAGGGCAAAAGAAGTGTGGGAAGAAGAAAAATATCGTGGCTTCGTAATCTACGTGAATGGTTCGGGTGTAGTTCGATTGAACTTTTTAGGCGCGCTGCTAACAAAGTCGCAGTGGCCATGATGATTTCCAATCTCCGCTAGGAGTGGCACGAGAAGAAGAATTTCATGTAGCTGGTTTTCTAGATGTCGTTTTTTCTTTTGTTTTAGTATCTTTCTCTCGGTGATGGTATGGGCAGAAATATCCCGAGAGGGTCACATTTAATTGGTATTTATCGAGGATTCGTTGAACCCGGTATACTGAGGAAATTTTACCGAATCACGTAGTATCATTTTCTCAATATATCGGCGAAGTTGGTATTAATAAAATGAATTGGCCAGCATGTTCGCCAGATCTGAACCCAATAGAGCACGTTTGGGACATGCTTGGTAGGAATATTAGAAGTCGCGAAGTCGCACCAGCCTCAATTAACGAACTTCGCTTGGTTCTAGAAGAGGAATGGCAAAACATTCAGCAAGATGATATTGGCAACTTCATAGACAAGAAGAATATCAGGAGGATTTGATGAGTCATGAAGCAATGTGGTTTTAACTACATTGCTTTTTTAACCTTAGTCAAAATTTAATCTTGACGTTTGTATTCACTATAGTGGTAATACGTATTCCAAGTAAATACACTGAAGATGAACTTCTTAGTCCGAAAACGTTCTGTTATGATGTAGCCCGAAAGGGTTTTTTTAACTATACAGCTTTTATAAAAGATTTTTAAATAAAACCAAAATACAAATTAGTTGCAAATTCATGGAATGTACTATACTGTGTGTACGCCATTCACACCTGTCCTTTATAGTCATATATACCGATAAAGGCCTATTCTCACTATAGTGCCTCACATGTGCTCGGCTTGTGCCCTGCTCGAGACCTGCAAAATTACTTTAACGTTATTTAAATGGGTTTAGCGACGGTCCGTTCTCACTACAAGTGCTCGGAGTGGGAACGGTCCGTGCCCGGCATCGGACAATCTTTTCAAACAATATTTTCCTAGCCCATGCCTGGCAGATTCCTTGCACAGTCCTACATAGTGTGAATACTTCAGAGGAGTTTCGACAGGCAAAATGGTGCAAAAAAATTATTTTCACATGGTACTGATGACTTTTTAATAGAATTAGTTCGCGAGAGAAGTGAATTATACGATTTTATGAATCGACTGTATGCAGATGCAGCACATAAGTCTCAGGTATGGTGGGATATTGTAGAAAAAATTAAAATAGGTAAGTAACACACTATATTTTATCTAGGTAATAGACCACTGCCGATAATATTTCAAACAAAAAAAGTAGTAGCTGGATGAAACTCGTTGGAAACGAAAGATGATATGACAGAAATAAAACAAAAAATGATTTACGGACGACCTGAGTCCGGAAAATGAAGGGAGTGAGTTTTTTAAGGGCAAAAATGGTTTATCGTGATTTCCTAGAGCAAGACGAACTACATATCTACTAAAGAAAGTAGAACTACAGAAAAAATCTTTTTGTAGTTAAAGTTTGAACCACTATTGATTGGTGCTATAATTTCGATGTGATTTTCATCTAGGGCTCCTAATGCGTTGAGAAAATTCAACGACAACCAAAATTTTTTGGCAATTTGTTCAAAATCGCGTTCTGCTGAAATTCTATAATATATATAAAATTTTGACTCATCGTCCAAGAGTTCTTTATGCAAGGTATAGTATTCTCCTTTTATTTTTCTTTTCTTAATCATTGGATGTATCCAAAACCTGCTTTTTTAACTTTATCTCTCATATTCTCTTCTTCTTCGGCATCCAAAGTAAAAAATGCAATTTTTACTAAAGTTGCAGTGGAAAATATTACAACTGCACAACTACCCACCTACACGTCTAACCGACTGCCTGTGCAAAAGCATGGCATGTGCCGGTCAGGTGACGAGCACGGGCCTGGCACGTCTAATGAGAATAGACCTTAAACGGCTCTTGTTAACGACAACGTTCAACGGGACGTTTTTGACACCGTCCCGTTGGACGTTGCTCAGTGTCGTTCAGGTTCTTATGAATGTGTGTTCACGCAATGGCAACCATAACCAACCCGTTACGGGTTGACGGTACCGTCAACCCTCAGTGAACCTTTTTAGTTTATGCAAGTGTGTTAACGGCGTTGGACGAGCATCCGTTGTTTCAATAAATTTCTTTCTTTGTTGCCACTAAAATATGGATTTTGATATGGAGATTTTAATAAGTTATTTCACCAATAATTTTTATTTTATTATATAGATTGTATATTCTTAAATGATAAAAAATCTATTAGGTTTGTAATTTTTCTTTTAGTTTTATTTATAACTGATAGTTTTTATTCTATTATACACTCACCGGCAAAATTAACGGAACACCTTAAAAATGGGACATGTTAGATGACTCGAATTTCCTAAACCTGTTGTCCGATTTTAGTGATTTTTTTAGTATGTTATAGGAATATTATTTAAGAATATCAATGAAATAATATTGTTGCTAGACAGGTCAATGTCATTTTATACCGGGTGTAACAATCATACTGTTTTTTCCTTAAAGTTCAAAACACCCTGTGGAATATTCTAGCATATATAAAATATTGAAATTAAAGCTCAATTATAGTCTCAGGCTTTCTTAACATTTTCTTTTTTGATTCATTTGCTTATGTTTGATAATAAAAAAGTTAGGTACGTTAACAACTAGCCATGTTTTTCATCAATAAATCCTCATTTTCTGCTTAGTTTAATAAACAAGCCTAAAGTAGGCTATGAGAAGTTAACAATTTAATACACACACCGGCAAATTTAAAGGAACCTGTTATTAATGCAATATTTCTTTATATTTCTATTTTATTATATCTACATAGCTACATAGCTTTGAAAGCTCCTTGTCACAAGAAAGTCTTAAATGTCAAATTAATTTGTTTATTTGTATTGTGTTTTACATTTTACAGTCATTCTGTCTGTTCATAACAAGTACAAACTTGTATTTAATTGAGCGCCTAGTAAGAAAGAGACTTAAAAAAGCCGGTCTCAAGTCATATATGTCAATAAAAGCTCCCAGACTCCAGAGACACCATCGTTTAGCACGACTACAATTTGGTCGAGTACATCAAAATTGGAATGTTAACCACTGGAGTCAAATTCTCTTTACGGACGAGAGCCGTTTCTGTGTAAATTACATCGACGGTAGAGAAAGATTGTATCAACGCCAAGGAGAACGAAAGAACGAAATGCCCCTTTCAATTTTACTACGACCGTACCTTTTGGTGGAGGTTCAATTATGGTGTGGGGCGGTATATGTTTGGGAGCAATAACAGAGTTAGTGGTGATTGATGATGGAGCATTAACAGAAGATAAGTATATCAGAGATATTCTCCAAGACCACGTGGTACCTTTTTCACCATATATTGGCGAAAATTTTATTTTAATGCAGGATAATGCGAGCCCACACGTCGCAGACTGTGTAAGATATTTCTTATTACAAGTGGGTATAACAACGATGAATTGGCCAGCTTGTTCCCCAGACCTAAACCCGATAGAGGATATGTGGGACATGCTAGGCAGAAAACTTAGGGCACGTGTTCCTGCTATTCAAAACAGAGAGGAAGTCACAATTGCTTTGATTGAGGAATGGGAGACTGCCCAACAACTGATCGATAGCGGTATCAGAAGTATGAGAAGACGAATAACTGCAGTTGTAAGGGCTCGTAGGGGAAACATACGCTATTAAAGCCAAAAAAAATGCATAAAAAACCAATTTAAGTTCAAACTATACATCGATATTCTTAAATAATATACCTATAACATACCAAAAAAATCACTAAAATCGGACAACAGGTTTAGGAAATTCGAGACATCTAACATGTCCCAATTTTAAGGTGTTCCGTTAATTTTGCCGGTGAGTGTACTAATAGCAGAATTCATACATCGGTAACAGCTAGTCGATCAGCAGGTGTAAGGAATAGCTTCATATTAGTGTCAGCACGTTTTAATTTATCATGTACTATTCCTAAAAATTTGCGGAAAGTTTCTTGACCTATTAGGAAGTAATTGAAGAATTTGTTTCGTCTTTTTTCAATTTTTCGTAAAGTGTATGAAAAGCACCATACTTTTCTCTTTCTAATAAAATAGGATGTATCCATATTTTTCTTTTACGCTTTTCCCGTTGCTTCTGCATTTTTTATACAAATAATAGGCTAGTATAATTTTTTTCTTTGACGACGACATGATATAACATGTATTGCATGCACTTGTTACTTTAAAACTGACGATATTTCGTAGATTCCATATCGTCAACGGATGCATATCCCTTGAAAATTATGAACCGTCAACACGGGTACCCGTTTAGCATCGGCCCGTTACACCGGCTGAAAAAAACGTTCGTTAACAAGAGCCCTAAGGCTTCAGAGGCTTCTATTATCCATTGGGTCAGGGCGCATCAGGGACGGAACAATTCCTCGCTCCGTCTTGGTTAAAATAAACTTTCAATGAGAATAGTGTACTACATGTACGAGATTTTTGTATCAACAAATACCCATGTACGATCGAAACATTATCGAAAGATTTAACAATATGTAGAATTACTCGTCGTTTTTATGGTATTTTTAATTAAAAATTCAAACAATTTTAATTTTATACGGTGACCTGAGTCATTTGAAAGACAATAAATCTACTAAATATAAATATTCATATATTTTTTGTCACAACACAGCACCATATTACTTAATGTTTTACTTTTAAAATCAACCGATTCTTAATCTGTTGACAATTTAATTTTCAAAATTCAAAACAGTGCTATCGAAAAAAATCGTATTTCCAATAGGCCAGGAAGTCACATAAATATATTACTCGAGTCGTCAGAGACCAAAATACCACTGGACCTCTAAAAATCATATGAACAAGCTGAATTTTACTCAGAATGTCAAATTTCAGCATAAGTGACTCGACAATCCGTTGTGGATCTTGACCTGCTCACAAAGAAGTCGCCGCTCCTATCGATTTCTGACAAGTTCCCTCCATCTTCTGGCCCTTAGAATCTGTAGGTCTTCTTTCACATTATCAATCCATCTCCATCGTGGTCGTCCTCTGCTTCTTGTGTCCTCTGGTTCTGAAAATGTTAATCTCTTCATGTATTCGCGATCTCACATCCTAGCTAAGTGTCCAGCCCATCTAAGTCTCTGCACTTTAACGAATTTCACAATATCAACCCAAACAACCAAAAAAATTGTTTCTTAAGGTTAGGTTAGGTTTTAAGGTTTAGCAATGCTGCATGTATATTAGGGTGTATCACACATTTTTTTTTTTATTATTTAATTTTTCAAGTTGATAAAAAGTTGTTACTACCATCGTAGATCTACGAAAAAAAATCATTTTGAATTCCAACAATATTTAAGTCTCCCGGAATGTACAAAAAGTTTATAATTTTTTGGAAAAAAATACGTTTTTGAAAAAATAATTTACACAGCTTATAAATTACAAATGACGTAATTAAGTTAAAAAATGTGTATTTTTACATTTAATTTATCCATAGTAAACATTTTGGTTCTGAGTTAAATTATTTAGGTAACCCAGAATTATCCCAAATATATCACAATTTTCATATTTAATTCAAGTTTGACATGAATCATAAACAGTAAAAAAAAATTCTAATACAATCAGTATAGCGCTGTATTTTAATACAATGGGTCTAAAACTTAAGTCCGTCAGCTAAGCAGAAGTTGATCTTGGAGACGGGCAGCTGGTACTGACTTGTGAGTCACCGGATGTTTGGCGTCTGGCTCCAATCCACCACTCACTCACACCCTTTGTTTCTGTTAGTCTAACTCCACCGTTCAATCTGACAGCACGTGGTTTGCGCGTTATTACATGTATTTAAGTGTGTTTTGTTTAGTGTGTGTGGCGAGTGACACATAAGTTAAGCTGGGATGTGATGGTACTGCAACGAATACTGGAACATCGCAAGGAGCAGTTTTGTTGTTTGAACGCGCATTGAAACATCCGGTCCAAGTAGTAATATGTATATTACACAAACGAATTGCCTTAGAGGAAAGTTTTTGTTGCTGTTGACGGTCCAACCACAGGACCAACTTCATTCAGTGGGCCAATAGGCAAAGGTTTGACCAACTGCCAAGACTTCCCAATTGTTAATTATGACAAAATAGATAGCACCTTCTAAAAGTCGATAGTAAAGAGTACGGACCAGAAATACTGAATTGGCCAGTAGAAACCCCGGAAACTTGTCCCACGCCCGGTGGCTGACATTAGCAAATAGAATCTTACGTCTGTATATTTCAACTATTGAACCAACCCCACAACTTAAAAAGCTTGCTGAGTTCGTCGTGAAAGTCTGTGCTCATGGTTTACAATAAAATGTCCTAAAATTATCCACGCATCACAACACTTTTTCTTCATCGTACAGTGCAACAAGTTTTAAGACAGTGAACTGAAGGTTGTGGCTCAGCCTTCCTTGCAAAGAAACGCCTTTATGGCTCATCCTGAACACATCCTTTTAGGGATGTTGTTTGACTCTCGAAAACATATAAGAGCTTTGGCAGACAAACGGATAGAAAAAGCTCGACAGACAGAAACAAGGGCACATCGAGTCTTCAAACCACCACAAGTTAAAGTTGAGGCAAAAGACTACATCGATCTCATTGACTGGCAATCCACCATAGTTACAGAACCACCACTTATAGCTGACTTCAGCAAAGACGAGATCGAGTTAATTCAGGAAGCAGTGATAGAAAAGAGTTCAAAATACCACTTTACACTCAAGCGGTAGAACGAGTTGTAAAGGAAGTTACTGCAGCTTCTAAACAGGTTTGTGGAGTTCAAGAGCGAGAAGGCTTTATAAGATCAAGATTATTGGACAGAAAGTATCTTCCTAAGTTTGAAATTAAGCGACAGTACGCATCTGCTACAGCTGTATTGCAAAAATAAATTACAGGTAAGATTTATTTCATACTTATTTAGGATTACATCACAGCATTCTATTTTGAATAGTACCAGTATTAGTACTATAATTACAATCTGACACTAGCCCTAACAAATTCCCTTGGTTCCAGATCGAAGAAGCATTACAATACCTGTGGCTTTGAAGACTAACTGGATTTGTTTAGCCAACATCCTTCAAGATGAAATAAAGAACCATTTTAAAGATTTTTCTTTGTTAACTTTTTATCTGTAATCTTTAAGTAAACTTTTGTATTTCTTTAATCAATTTCGTAAATAAAAAACAGTCTTTTATTGTTTTAACATAAAATATCCTAAAGTTTAAATAAGTAAATATGTAATTTACTGTTCATTAATTATGTTATAGAATACTAATAATCCTACTAACCTAAAGAAAAGCAACAAACAGGTTTAACACCTAATCATAATAAAGAGAAGATATTGATTTTTCGTTGTTACAATTGAGATTTTCATAAAGATTCCGGGTGACTTTATGTTAGTTACAGATATTATCCTAATTTTTATTGTTCACTGTTATCACGTGCATTAAACGTGCATTATCACGTACTTAATATTTTTAAAGTTGGCAATAAAAATATAAAATTTAATTTTCAATAAAAAAAGGAAAAAAATGGTGTTTTTGAAAAAAAATTAAAGTTTAAGTCGATTCCGGGAGACCTAAATATGTTTTAATTAAAACAAAACTTTTTTTCCCTGAAAGAGTAATGTAAGAGGCAACTTTTGATCAACTTGAAAGTTTGAATTTCGAAAATTCATTATTTGAGTATTTATTATGATACACCCTAATGTATATTGTAACAAATATATCCTATTAAGAACGAAGTATGTATGTTGCATAATAAAATACTTATACTTTCAAATTTTGTTTGCTTCTAGGACAAGCTAAGAATTTTTCTTCATTATATCAGTATAAATAGCGAAAAATGCAAATCTATCTAATTACAGTTCTAGAATGAATCTTGAAAGTAAAAAAGTGTGATAATAGTATATCTATACTTTATACAGTCTAGTTGATAAGCATAATATATATTTATTTAAATGTGTTTACAGACTGTGAAAATATCAGTCAAGAGTAATTTTTCTATTTAATCCAATTTTATAAATTTTTATCATACCAATTATGCTAAAGAATGAATTTTATGAATATAAACAATATATGTTTGTGCCCTAGAGCAATTTATAATAAACAAGTCCTATTACATCATTTTTGGACCACTATAAACTATCTTATATATCTTAGCAATCCATTTCCAAGGTTTAAAATTTCTTTTTTATTAGTAAGTATAGCACTAATACTACCTTATCAGGAAATGTATTTTTTTCTATTAGATCTCAGTGACATCTTTACAGTAATTATTTCTTTGAGCCTACTTATTTTTATGAGGTTTTGTGAATGTATTTTTTTAGGATGTTCCCTAAAATCCCTTATTCACTATTGAATATTGTCACTCATCATTTACTTTCACATCTATATACAAGTAATGTTTGTAAACATTTACCTTTTTTCTATGCTAATATTATTTTTCCTTGGTTTTTTCAAACATACATACAAAAACATAGCCTTAAAAGCAACATTAGAGTTACAGGCAGCTGAACTCAAAACAGTGAAGGCAATGGGACACCACACTGTTAATTATTTATGTGGGGAAAAAACAAAAAACACAGTTCCTAGTCCTGGGCAGCCATTTGATGGGCAAGGGTGCTAAGAATCCACCAGTTCAAAACAGCACAATCCACTGTCAACCCTACAATGCATCATGTAGCATATCTGCTACATATAAAATATGTAGAGTTCCATTTTCATTAAATGTTTTATGATACACCTAAATGCATAGTGTAACATATTATATACACACTTTAAATATGGATTTGGCTTTGCTGGCAATATATGGTGCAGCAAGTAACAGAATTTTAATCTAAATGTTAGCTGTGTTGTTATTGTGTGTGTCTGACATAGTAAATTTGTGTTTTTTTACCAAACTCGATCAATTTGGTAAATCAGGTAAGTACTCAAAACTATTTGTTATATTAGTGCATATGTCAGAGTTCATAAAATTACCGAAAATGTAGCAATATACTACAACATGCATTTATGCTTTTTTTTTTTTAATCTCAGGACGATGTACAAACCTCTGACAAACCAGGAGTTGAAAAAGTTGGCAGAATGTTTTCTTGAAAGGGACGATGATCTGGAAGAATTGGACGAAGATAATTTAAGTGAAAACGTTGATAGTTGCTTAGTATTGGCTACTCAAAAGTTTCAAGATCCTGTGGATTACGCCAAATTGGACATTGAAAATACTCCAATTGTCAATGAAAATAATACCTGAGAATGAAGACGCGAACAGCACAGAAGAAAATATATATTACAACTGGATAAAGCCGCATTCGACATCTATTTGCTGGAAGCAAGCATCTTTTGAACAAAATGTTCAAGGTACAACATGTAGATGGTGATGAAAAATCTCCCAACAAATATAATGGACTTATATATTTAAGTTATAGGCAAAACCTAATAAGTCAATTATTCCCTTTGTAGTTTAGTATGTAATTTATTGATTTTTTTCCAGATAATTTTTTACCGATGAGATATTTGAGAAAATCACTTAAGAATCGAACATATACAGCAATCAAAAAAATATTTCAAAAATGGCGAATATAACGACTGGAGAAATAAAGAAGTACATTGGTATCTGCATTTATATGTCGGTAATAAATATGTCCAAATATCAGAAGATACTGGGTCCGAGGAATCTGGACTTGAAAAATAAAAAACATGATGAGTATCAATCAATTTGAAAAAAATCGTGAATGCCTACACTTCAATGATAACACGAAAATGCTTCCTAAAGATCATGTCAGGGCTCAAGATCGTCTGCATAAACTGAGGCCAGTTATTGACTCTTTGAACAAAAAATTCAAACTGTTCCATTTGAAAGTGTCTATGTGTAGATGAGCAAATGTGTGCAACAAAGGCCTGACACTACATGAAACAGTACAATGCACTAAAGCCTCACAAATGGGGCTAGAAATTATTTGTTTTATCTGGTGTTACGGGATATGCGCACCAATTTGAAATATACTCGGGCCAAGAAAATTTTGATGAAGTACTGATTTCAAATGAGACTGACCTTGGGGCTAGAATATAACAAACATATGAGCGGAGTTGATTCTTTTAGATAGCATTTTAGGGGGTTACAAAATCTCGATGAGAACCAGAAAATGTGTACTGCAGAATATTTTATCATTTAGTTGACATTACCATCATCAACGCGTGGCTACTCTATCGGAGGGTAGAGAGGCAAATAGGAAACACAGTCACAATCATCTTCAACCGCAATTCCTCCAAAAGATGTAAGAACTGACAACTTTGGTCACATTCTGAACTGGAGTAATACCAGGCAACAGTGTTAAATACTCGGCTGCAAAGGATTTTCTTTTATATTTTGTGAAAAAATGCAAAGTTCACCTATGTTTGAATAAAAATTTGTTTTGGTAATTTCCATCAATAAACTGTTAATGAAAATGGAACTCTTCAATATTTTATATGTAGCAGACATGCTACATGATGCATTGTAGGGTTAAGATCATTTTTTTATATCATAAGTGCATGTTGAAGCAATTGTGATACATTTAAAAAAAAAGATATAATAAAAAGCAAAAGATTTTTTTAAATATTTTTTTTACCCATTCACAGCCACTAATACCTAATCAAAAATATTTTTTTGAAATAAATTCAAAAAATCATGCATTGTGGGGTTAAGATAAAGCAAGTAGAACACTTCACGCTTCTGGTAAATTTGAAAATTTTGTTCTGGAGGTCACTTATAATTGTCAATTTTAATGGTGTAAGGGAATTATGATGGCCTTATTTAGGAATATGCAGACAAAAAGATGGTATATGTATTATAGTGGGAATGATAACAGTGACCCACAACATAGAAATGGAGTAGGAATTTTTATAACAACGGAATTAGAAAAATATGTTTAGAATTGAATGTTGGGCAGTTAAAAACAATAACAACTGAATGTGACAGAATGCTTAGAAGAAGAAGACAAAAGAAGACCTGGAGAAGACACTCATATTGGAAATAAGATAAAAACTCACTAAGTAAATGCACTTAAGGAATCCGACCACATACAGGTATAAATCCAAAGACACTGATGATGTCTTACTGATGTTTTCTGTAATACTCTCTATAATTCTCAATAGTAAAGTGACGATTGGTTAGTGATTAGGGGTGTCAAATAAAAGTCCTGGACACGCTACTGCCTAGGACCAAGTAAAAAATACAAAACATTTATATTAGTATTGTAAAAATTACATCAGTAGTGTTAGGTAATATTTGATGAAAAAACGAAATGAAACCGGGCATTATGATGTTTTCTTACAAATTCTCGTATTACTAATAAAACAAACTGAATATCCAACTCAATCATAATCCATCAAATGTGCTTAAAATAAAAATTAGTTTAAAAAACACCAATCAATAAATCAAGCAAAAAAGTAAAAGTATATACGTCTGAGCCACAGCTGTTCTACAATAATATTTGATCTAAAAAATGAGATGTATTATAACTTAAATAAACATTACTGAATGGCGGGTTTAATTTTACAAATTTACACAAACTTAACTCTAAAAAAATAATTACATCTTCCTATTCAATGGTTTGTTGATTTTAATAGTGAAATCACTCAATTATAAAACCATACACCAACCGGTTTACATTATAAACCAGATATGTATAAAATTCACACCACCTTGAACTAAATATTTATTAAAATAATATAGAAAATATAAAATAAGTACTTACATTTCCCAAAAACGACAAAAAACTATTAATTTGATTAACTTCAACAAATTCCTGATCAAACATGGTTTAGATTTAAAAAAACTTATTATTATTGTTTATTCTAGAATATTGCCACAGTGAACCAAATCATCTGTATTTGGCATCGGAGTTCAACTGACAGACGTTTTTCATGGATATTTTTAACCAATAAAATGTCAAATGTCATATCGGCATCGTAATTAACGCGATAGAACAGTGTATCAACAAGTTTCAATTAAATCAATGCATCAAACAAGGATCAAATATTAGCTTCAATATTTCTTTTTAAAGATTCCTCTAAATCTTATTTTTTTTATGACATTAATTTTTACAAATTTCTGTAAAAACAATGGTTTCTGTCTATTTTTTTGGGTTTCTGTAACTAAATTAGATTTTATTGTGGCGCCATCTGTTGCAATGTTTGTTTATTTTTGAAATTTTGCCTCACTTTGTATAAAATGTTGCTACTTTAAAAAATGTTTTATAATTACGACTAATGATTTTTCTATTTTATAACTATTGCAGCAGATAGTATTTGTTTTTATTGTTAGAAAATTTGATATTTTGTTCTTGGGCTGCCCTCTATTAAACGTGTTGTTAATTTACACATAACTACTTTGTCTTATTTTAATTTTTCACTAGGTGGCGCTTTTACGTTATTTAGTATTTTCTATCCGTTGGAAAAGAATTGAAAAACCTCATCAATAATTGATGAATACAAAAAATAAACATTGCAAATAAACATTGAAGAATTATAATAATGCGTCCTAGCTTTTTCCCAAACAATTCGATGTCCCAACTATTCCTCCCAACCACATATCAAAGAATATAGACGAATATGCATCTATATTCTTTTCACATATACTCCGTTTTCGTACTGCTAACCTAATATTCTCCCTCTTCAGTAACCCGTTTTCAACCCACCAACTTCTTCCCCAACATTTCTTTGAAGGGGGAAGGAGCTCCTCCCTTACCTTTTCTGTCAGTACATCCATAACAAGATTGGGTATGTATTGTGACAAGATTAAACACACAGGGACTCAGTGAAGAACCTTAATGCAAAGCAACCGTCATTGGAAAACTTTCGGTCAATTTGACCTTAATAGTCCTTACTTTGGTGTAGCGGAAGGGTGGGCAAAGTGACCATGCTAAGGAAAATGTTTTTTAATCTGGAAGAAAATAAATAAGAAATACACTAGGTATATATTAAAACAAACGATATCCTATATACTTAGCTACCTAAGGCAATTTTAATTTTCACTTTATCCTGATAAATTTTTTAGATACATATTTTTACGCTCAGCCTCCCAAATGGCGGGTGACTAGTTTGCCCGATGTAAAATACAAAACTTAAATTGAATTTGTATACTAAACGAAAGTGTATTTTTAAAATAAAAACATTGCCATTGTAGAAAAAGAAAGTTTCCTGATATATATGCAATACTGTTAACACTAATATAACTGTTTTTGTTGCTAAGGTCGCCGTTTTTCGTTAAAAAACGATATTATGCGTTAAATAATTTCGTTAGATAATTATAAATAAAGACAAATACTTTGTTAAAATGCAAATTGTTCTTCCAATGGGTATTTACCAATTCAAATATCGCGATAAACAATGCCGTACGCAAATAAGAACTTTTAAAATTTTGTCTTAATCAGTTTTGCCTGGACTTGTGGCACGTCTTTTAATTTTAGTTCATTTAAAATACATTTTAAGTGGTCTACTAGAATATAGTAAGTTTTTTTAATATTAATTCTTTGTATATTATTTTTGCTTGTTTCGAAAACTTTTCGAGAGTTGGGAATAATCGCGTTTATATTATTAGAAACATTAACTTCTCTAATTTCTTATACACATTATAATAGATAGGTACATTATATTTCATTGTTTCTTTTAGTCTATATAGATTTATTTTAGTTAAACAGTTGAACATTTTACAAGCCCTGAACATTATCTGGCAGTGATATCTAATGTGTCTGAGACTCCCAATATGAGATTACATTCTCCTTCATTCATTGTTCTCTTAACTAATTAATTTCATTAATTTTTTAACATGTAAAAATAACAATTTTTGTCATTCGTTTGTATCATATCACTGACTTGACAATGCGTTTCGCACATCAATTTAAGAAGTTCTATGTGAATATCATCAGAACCTGATGCCTTGATGTTCTTCAGGGATAAAATGGCCTTTTTGATTTCATCTTTTGTAATAAGCGGAGATGATATTTCTTCGCAATTAGTTGTGACGGTTTTTGGACGCTTATCAAGTGTTTTTATAATGATTCCCACATTCTAAGTAGATGAAAGGTATCTTTTATGACAATCCCGTTATCCAATAATTACAGTGATCGTCACTTATATTGTATGCTCAATATTTTTGCCTTAAGTGTTCTTGTAACTATCTATCTTCATAATTATATGAAAAGAAGACCGATGTATTGACACAAAATTGAATAAGATTCTTTCGTACATCAAAAGAAATATCTGTACCAAGTTTGAATACTGTTGTACTGTACTTTAAGGAAAAAAAACATAAGAATATGACAAGAAGGTCTATTACCTCCTTTATAATAGATTTATCATACATTCAAAGGAACCTTTGTGCCAAATTTTAAAGCTCTAGCGACTTTTGTTTCGAGAAAAAGTAATAATAATAGAAGAAGAACACCCATGCATTGAGTTCAAATTTAATAGGATTCTTCCATACATCAAGATGAACATCTCTGCGAAGTTGGAAGACTCTAGTACTGTTCTCTAAGTTAAAAAGTATAAGAATATAACAAGAATATCTTCTTCTTTTTCTTGCAATGGCGCTACAACCCATTGTGGTTCTTGGTCTGCTTAACAACGTTCTTCTATTCTGGCCCATCGGATACTTTCCTTCCCCACTGTCTGATGTTTATGATTTTAAGATCATCCTCTACACCATATATCCACTTTTACAATATTTTCTCTATACCTCCGCAATCCCTTTCTCGTTATTTAGAATATGTTGGTTTTGATCCATTATTGTTTGTGTGATTGGTTTAGTTTCCCTGGATAGATATAGGACTTTGTTATATAGCTCATGGGATTCATACCGGTTTGCATGTCTCTCTAGTTATTTGAATTCGTCATTTATATGTTTATTTTTATCATCCATTTTATCATGCTCTTTTAATTTCTCCTTGCTAATTCGTTTTTGTTGCTGTCGTTTTGATATATGAGAGATTTGATTCTCCTTCGCTCTTCGAGAAGTTGCAGCGTTTTGTCTGCCATCCAGTGTTTTCCCTTAATGATCTTTTTTCGGTTCTGGTTCTTTCTACAGAGGTTTCTGTGGCATTTCTGAAACGTTTCCACATATTCAATATATGTAAGAAAATAATACACTGTCAAGTAAAAAAATTATCGAACTGTTAAAGTATTCTAAATTGTCGGTGAGCTTTCGAGGACTACTGAGCCACCAGTGAACTTCACGTGGAGTGTGGTACAGGTACATACCATCACCACGAGGTCGAGGATAGAGTCGGGAAATCTTAGATCCTCCTCTTGAGCGGCAGTTCTAGATCATCCAGATACGGAAAATACCTCCGTGGATGCTACGGCCGTACGACATGGCGTCCAACACATAGAAGAATCCCACAACCCAGATTTAGCATCAGTCTTATCAATTTTGATCCAAGAAGTAACAGCATCAACCCTAGTGCATAGCAAACCAATTGAAGCCCAGGACAAACCAAAGATTACTCCAGATACTCTGACGATGTACCGAAGACCCTCAAGAAATCGTAAACGAAATTATAGACTACATGAGCAACATGAATGTCGACAGAGGCAGCTTAATGGGCACAGAGCCAATTCACGATTTACGATCATCTAGATACGGAGAATACCTCCGTGGATGCTGTGGCCGTACGACACTAGCATCCATTTGATTTATAAATTGGTTCAATCCTTAGATAACCAAAGTTGTTAAGGACTGGCACGCCTTAGCACGCCCAGCACGCCCAGCAAAACTTTTCGTTTGCTTTCCATCGAGCAGTACGGAATTAAAAGCAATAATTAAACAGAATACAAAATGAATTACTGAATCTACTAGATAGTTGGGACTGAGTTCAGTGAACAACAAATACGACTAAAATGACACTTTTTAACCAAATAATATTTAAACTATATTTCGCAAAATAATTTAACGTATAGAAAGATAGAAAAGAAGAACAATTTTCTTTGCATATTTTAAGTTAAGTTGCATTTCTTCTTGTACACTCTGTATAAATGTTAACATAAACTCCATAATCACGTTTATTTTTTTCGTTACATGTCACCTTTTAATAAACACCTATTAATCTTATTAAAATAAGTGGAAAATTATTGTTTACAGTTATTTCGATTGATTGTAATAAGGAACGTGATGTTTTCTATAAATTAATTTTGATTTTTATAATAGAACATAAGTAGAACGAAAACAACAAAAATAGAAATTTGTATTTGAGCTGCTTTTTGGGTGAATAAAGAATAAATTATGAATACCTACAGATGATTTGCGAATATATTATTGCTCTATTTTAGAAAACTGATCTATGGCTGAGTTGCAGATCAACATGGCAATGTTGATTTGATTGCCTGCAGAAATCACATTGATATCCTTTACCTAATTTGTTCCGCACGTGGTCTTTGACTCTCGTATCATCATCACTATCATCATAAGTGAATCGACAATCCGTTGTAAATCTTGACCTGCTCACAAAGAAGTCGCCACTACTGCCGATTCCTGGCAGCTTCCCTCCATCTTCTGACATCCCCATCTAAGTCTCTGCACTTTAACGAATTTTACAATATCTGGATCGGTGTATAGCTGATATAATTCAAAGTTGGATCTTCGACGCCATAGCCCATTTTCATTTACGGCCCCAAAAATCTTTCTAAGAATTTTTCTCTCAAAAATACCAAGAAGTCTTTCATTATTTTGAGATAAGATTCATGTTTCAGTTTTGTATATCAAAACCGGTCTTATTAAGGTCTTGTATATATCTTGTATATAAAGTTCAACATAAAAAGCTTGTAGATATATTAAAAAGCAAAAATATTGACAGTCGTGATCTAAAAATTAAACCTAATTTATATTGGAATCAAACTTTCCAGGTAAGAGTTGACAGCCAGTACACCGAAAATATCAAAATACAGAGAAGTTTTGAATTTTGGCAGACGATACAGTAATAATTACGGATAACAAACAATGATTTACAGAACGTAATGCAACGCCTTAATGAACGCTGTCATGAGTACGGACTGAAGATGAATTTAAAGAAAACTAAATGCATGATCATGACTAAATCTGCACATGCAAATATCCAATTGACTATTGAAGATACTGCAATTGAGAGTGTTAATAACTATAAATACTTAGGACCATGGATAATATCAGATGTAGACCAAACCAAAGAAATTACGACACGTATTGAAATAGCACGTACATCATTTATTAAACTTAAAAAGTTTCTTTGTTGTCGGGATATAATGTTAGAACTACGCCGGAGAATGCTTCGATGTTACGTGTTCTCTACTCTTCTTTATGGTTTGGAAACTTGGACACTAAAACAAGTTCATCTGAATAAGTTGGCCGCCTTTGAATTTTGGTGTTACAGAAGAATCCTACGAATATCATGGATTCAAATAATATCAAACATGGAAGTAACTAGAAGGATAGGAAATGAGGCGGAAACAATATTAACTATTAAAAGACGAAAACTTGAGTACTTGGGACATGTGATAAGAGGGCAAAAATACGCATTATTACAACTTATTATGCAGGGCAAAACCGAGGAAAGCGAAATGTGGGAAGACGAAGAATATCCTGGCTTAAGAACTTAAGGGAATGGTTTGAATGCAGTAGTGCAGAACTTTTTAGAGCGGCAGTCAACAGAGTCCGCATAGCCATGATGATTTCCAACTTTCGATAGAAGATGGAACTTAAAGAAGAAGATATATTGTTCTGTATAAACAGTTCTATGTATTTGCTATTGCTATGCGTCTTTTTATTTTGTCGCTAGTTGTGTTTGTTGCGTTTACTAGCGGTCCAAGATATGTGAATTGATGAAAGAAGATTGATGAGAGAAATGAAAAGAGTTTTTGACAAAGGACGAGGCGTTTTTGGCTAATGGTTGTAAGGATAAGGCGAGATGTTATGCCAATTTCTGAGTGGAGCAGTTGTAAGCACTGACATTAAGCATATGAATTAGTAAACACAATTAGTAAGAGAAGTTGTACAAAATGCCTTATTAAACAAACCTTAAACGTACCATAATAAATGAAATAGAGTAAACAGAGGATGATGCACAAAAGAATCTAAATTAATACATTACAAATAGATAAGTATCAAATGATAAGTACACTCTTAATCAGTTTAATAAACAGATTCTCTAAGATCAAGTTAAAAATGAATTTAATATTAATGACCAGTCATTAGCACAAAGTATAATTTAAAACAGTTGAATCATTCGACTGTAAATGTCTGTTATCACCGAAATTGATAACGCATTTATTAAACGATTTTAATTGTTTGGAAGAATGCAACTGATATTTTATCAAATTGAAACGGAGGCAGTATTGTTTGTTAAAGTGTAAAAAAACAGAATTTTGATTTAAAATAATAAAAATTAAAAGGGGCACTTTGCTTATGCTTATTTCTTCTTAAATAAATAAATTAATCAATAAATTTACTCCTTTTGATCAAACCAAGATCAAACCAAGGTATCTCTTAAAAAAAGAATAATACCAAATGAGCAATATGTGCAAAGAGCAACTTGAGGCAAGTTATAGAAAAAAGAAGGCCTGGATGACCGAAGAGATTCTGCAACCAATGGACATAAAAAAAAGGAATCATAAGATCCAGTAAAATGGCGTCAAATTAATAGAACAATTAAAAGAGTGAAAAAAGAATAGGAGAGATGGAGAGGAGAAAAATCGAGGGAAATAGAGGAGATTGAAGATGACTAGGGCTTCACTTCAATTAGTGGATAAGGAGAGTGTCACAACAGATACATTATATTTATTTTGAGTGTGGGAATCATATAAAAACACATATATGCCTCCAAAAACTGTCACAACTAATAACGAAGAAATATCATCTCTGCTTATTACAAAAGATGAGATCAAAAGACCATTTCATCTCTGAAGAACTTCAAGGCATCAGGCCCTGATGATATTCACGGAGAACTTCTTAAATTCATGTCTAAAACATTGTCAATTCATTGATATGGTACTATCCCTATTCATCATCATTATCATCATTTGGCTCTACAATTTTATGTGTCTTGGCCTCATTTACTATTTCCTCCATTGTTGTCGGTCCTGAGCAGCTATTTCCATTGCTGTATTCCCATTTTGCGTAGATCACTGGCTACTGCGTCCTTCCATCTCTTTCTTCGGCGACCAACTGACCTTCTGCCATCGGTTGTTTCCCAGAATGTGGCGTTCAGGAGTCTTTCGTCCTCGACTCTTAGCACGTGGCCCGCCTATCTTATTCGGTTTGCTTTAATGTAGCGTACTATGTTTTCATCTACATTTACTGTCTGGAGTTCATCATTGTGTTTTTCTCCATGTCCTGTTGTTTTTTCTCTGCAAGGCCCATAGATAGTCCGCAGTATCTTTCTTTCCAGTACCAGTAATTTTGTCGTTTCCGCTGGTTCAGAGTACATGTCTCGCTTCCATACGTTATTGTGGGACGAATTATTGTCTTATTACACTCTTATTTTTGCTGGTATTAAGAGTATTTTTGATTTAAGTACAGCTATTAATGAGTAATATATGACCAATTTAGTTCCAAGTGATGTGATGTTGTGATGTTATGAGGGTAGATGGGAACGAAGTACATCAGGTCTTTAGCTATATATATTTAGGGCATGAAATTAGAATAGGAAAAGAGAATCAAAATTGTGAGATCCAGCGTCGCATAGGCTTGGGATGGGCAGCATTTGGCAAGATGCGAGATATTCTAAAAGGAACGCTACCGATTTGCTTGAAGAAAAAGGTTTACAACCAATGCATACTGCCAGTAATAACATATGGTTCCGAAACAATAATTTTAACCAAACATTCTGCAAATAAATTGAGAGTAACCCAAAGAAAAATGAAAGAGCAATGTTGGGAATAACTAGAAGAGATATGGTACCAAATAGGATAGTGAGAGAGAGGACTAAAGTGACAGATGTCATAGAAAAAATTGCACAAGCCAAATGGAGATGGGCTGGACATATAGCACGTTTAAATGATAATAGGTGGACCAAAAGACTCATAGAATGGAGACCTAGAGAAGACAAAAGACACCGAGGCAGACCACCAAAAGATGGATGGACGACTTGAGAAAAACAGTCGGAAATTGGATACAGAAGGCGCAAGATAGAGAACAGTGGAAGAACATGGAGCAGACCTATATCCAACAGTGGATGCAAGAGGTTGAGGAATGATGATGATGATGATTAATGAGTAATATGCGCTGTTTCCTGCAATGATCCTGGTTGCCACGTCCTTTTCATATTTATTTTCAGGTGTTATGATCGCTCCCAGGTACTTGAATTCTTTGACGACTTCAAAGTTGTATTCATTAATTGTTACGTTTTGTCTAACCCTTGATCTTGGGTTCTTCGTAACCACCATGTACTTGGTCTTGTCCTCGTTGACCTCCAGACCAACTTCCTTGGCTCCATTTTCGAATAGGGTGAAAACTTCTTTTGCATCTCTGGTGGATTGTGCAATTGTGTCCACGTCATCCGTATACGCCAATAGTGTTTTTGATCCTTGGGCGGCAAATCGTTTGTCAATTTTGGTTGAGCTTTTCTTACCGGATGTTCTAGTGCAAAATTAAAGAAGGGGGGCGAGAGGATCTCCTTGTCTAAGCCCGGTGTCAATGGGAAATTCCTCCGACGTGGTGCTGCCAATTCTAATCCGTGCGGAAAAGTTCTCTGTGCTCACCTGTGCTAATCGTACCAGCTTTAAAGGTACTCCCATTTCTACCATGGTCTCCCACAATGCTTCTTTGTTAACAAAATCGTAAGCTTGTTTAAAGTCCACAAAGATTTGGTGTACATCGCGGTTAAATTCCCAGTATTTTTCCAACACCTGGCGTAGGACGAATATCTGGTCTATGGTCGACCTTTCCTGTCTGAATCCGCCTTGGTAGTCACCTATTATTTCCTCTGGGCATGGAGTTAGTCTTCTAGACAGTATTATGGATATAATTTTGTCCTTATGTTGATTAACAATATTCCTCTATAGTTCCGACATATTTGTTTGTCTCTCTTATTGTGGATAGGTACTATATGGCTTTCATGTCAGTGTTTCGGTATTTCTTCTCTTTCCCAGACTTCTCTTATAAGATGATATATCTCAAGGTGTGGCTTGTCTCCTCCTTTTTTTAGTAGTTCCGTCTATATGCCGTCTGGAGATTTATAGTTTTTTAGGGACGAAATTGCGAACTTTGCAAGCTTTGTTCGCACTCCTGGTCAAACCACTGGTTTTTCTTCTTGCTATTCCTTTCTTTTCCCATAGTTTCCACTGCGGCACTTTAGCGCTCTATGGCGTTCGTTATATTTTGCCATTTCTGGTCTATAGTCAATTCTGGCGTTGATGTTTCTTCTTCTTACAGTGTCTTCAAATCTACTACCCCTATTCAACAAAACAATTATAGTGATGGTTGTTAACTTCCCTCAAAAATGGACCAATGTAGTCTTCTTCTTCTTAGAGTGCCGTCTCCCTACGGAGGTTGGCAATCATAATGGCTATTCTTATTTTAGAACTTGCTGCTCTAAACAAATCAATCGATCTGCATTGGTACCAATCACGTAGATTCTTTAACCATGAGTTCTGCCTTCGGCCAACAGATCTTCTTCCTTGAATGTAGTATTTATTCTTAAACCACAATGATCGATGATTCAAAATATGCACAAATTTTAAATGACAAAGAAAAGGACAAATGACAAAAATTGTTATTTCTACATTTAAAAAAATTAAAGAATATAATTATATTAATATAACATTTTATTTGTGTTGGAAGTGAAATATAGTGAAAACATTTAAATACTTGAGAATTTGGGGCCTTCGAAATGTGGACGTTGCGAAGAATGTTTCGCATACCTTGGACAGATAGGGTGAGAAACGAGAAAGTCTTAAGAAAGGCAAATACTGAGAGAAAACTACTCAATTTGATCAAAGTACGAAAAATTAGATACTTCGGCCATATTTTGAGAGGAATATATATATATATATATATATATATATATATATATATATATATATATATATATTTTCCTCTAATATATATATATATATATATATATATATATATATATATATAAGGTTCTTGAACTCCTAAGTGGAGCATAGAGCTTCAGTGAAAACGCGCCATCGGGTTCTATTTTGCGCTAAGGCCTTCACCTCATTCCAAGACTTTCCTTGTTTTCTTATCTCGTCCGTGATGGATCTTCTCCAAGTTTGTACTGGGTGACCTTTTTTTCGTTTTCCTTGGGGATTCCACTCTAGGGCAGTCTTTGCAATACTGGAGTTATTTTTTCGGAGTGTGTGACCGATCCAACACCACTTTCTGGACTTTATTTCATTTACTACCCTCTTTTGTTTGGTCAGGTGTAGTAAATCTTCGTTTCTGATGATGTTAGGCCAGAAAATACGAACAATTCTTCGTAGACATTTATTAACAAAGACCTGCAGTTTGTCTGTAAGGGTTTTTTTCGCTTTCCAGGTTTCACATCCGTAAAGTAGTACAGACATGACATTTGACTGGAATATACGGATCTTTGTCCTCGTAGTGTAGTCTCCAGACTTCCAAACAGGGTTGAGCATGCTGAAAGCTTGTTGCGCTTTTCGTATCCTCATACGAATATCGTCTTCTGTACCTCCGCTTTCTGTTATGACACTTCCAAGATACGTAAAGTTTTCCACATTTTCAATCTGCATGTTATTAATGGTGAATAGCGTGTTGTTGAGGAAATAATATGCAATCCCTCAATTAATCAGCCAGAAAAAGCTTGAAGGCAAGAGAGGAGTAGGTCGCAAACAAATGTCGTGGTTAAGGAACATAAAGAACTGGACAGGCATAAATAAAACTGGATCTTTTGCATGCCGCAAAAGATAGACGTCTGGCCATTTGAAACAGTTTGGAAATTTAATTTATGCAGATCCTATTGTTAAGTGTGCATCAAAATAAAAAAAAATATAAATTTGATAGACTTCGTAGAAAATGGGAATAAATGTTTTAAACAAAATTCCTATCTGTTAAAAAAGCATTCAAACAAATTACATACATATTAAAACTATTTTCGCATATAAAAGTAACATGACGACCCCCACAAACTTCGAATATATTTAACTTATAATGCAAATGAGCTGCCATAAAAATTGTGCTCAAATCATAATATTTAAACAGAGTATAGGAAAACACCAAAATAAAGCAATTCAAGATGACAGCTGACAGATAAATCAAAAGTGTACCTATGAATAGATATAGAGCATCAAAAGAATTGATATACTTCAAATTTTTTCTACTATAAGTATTATTTTCAACAGCTAAAAGATAAATAAATTACAATAGAATTTTCATATAGTGATACTAGATTAGCTTTTTTTCTATTATGTACTTGATATGATACTTTTAAATCTAAATATGTACTAAACATAGACAATCTAAGCCACTTTACAATCGTAAAGAAGATTTGTATTGACAGTTTTGTCATAAAACAAGTTTGAATTTTTATCTTGTTCTTATTTTGCTTATATTAGACCTCAGGACTCCACTTTTTACGTGCACTATTAGTAGGAAGAAAGAGGTTACTTTTGTAGACTGTGTGTAAAACTGGTGCTAGAAATTGAGCTCTGAGGAACTCCTGCTTGCGGAGTAAAGAATGTAGAGAATTCTTCTGCTGTAGAGAGATGGAATTGATTATTTTAAAAATAAATTCATTAGATAAGATTGGTGGTGTTTATCAATCAAGCCTGCATTTCAGACTTAATCGAATGCCTGCTGGATATCTAGAAAAACGCCAGTTACGAATCTGCGATGCTCATTGATGAATTGGAATGTCCAGCTTTGAATCCGAATTGGAGATTTGGAATTATGTGGAATTCTTCTAGAAAGTCTACAAGTCTTTCCTTAAGAATTCTCTCGTAGACTTTACCTAGATTGTTTAGAAATGAAATAGGTCAGTAGAATTCTGTGCTGGATTGGGGTTTCCCTGGTTTGGGGATCACGATTGTGCTGGTTATTTTTAAAAAAGCAGAAAAGTAGCCCAGCAAGAGGCAAGCATTAAGTATGTTGACTAGCAGCAGGAATAGACTCTCAGGAAGTTTTTTGAGTCATCTTCTGGCGAAGTATTGTAAGCTACTGAATATCATATTCGTTATCTGTGATTATTTCGCTGTCGTAATGAATATTATTTTTCACGTACCCGTTGACCTTTATACCATACTTAGAGTCTTCGAGTGCCTCTGTAAAAAGTCACCTGTTGTACCCCTCTTAAAATTTCTGTTTTCTCTGTATTGGTTGACTTGTAACGTCTTCTTCTTATGGTGCCCTATCCAATTAGTGGATGTTGGCGACAATTCTGACATACTCCTTTCGACTTGTGCCTTACTGGTTCGTATACTTGCATGCGCACAGGACCAATCACAAGAAGCACCGCGAAGAATGCAAACGAAATACACAACGGTCTAGTGCTTTCTTCTGAATAATATAGCGCCTTTAAAAAATTAAGCCTACCTATTAGTTCTTTTTGAACATCTAGAAAACGCGGAACTAACCTCACTTGAGAATGTCAAGTGTGACTTTTCTAAAACGTCGTCAAAACAATGGGTTTTCAACTAAACTAACAACTGTAGTTGTTATTAACCGCAGGAATGAGAGCAATCTGCCATTGATATTTAACTTTTTCTGTGACTAGATTATTTAAACAGTTTACTAATATTAAAATTATTTATTATATTGTAGTGTTAATCAAAAGTAAAAGACAAGACTCCAACTCTTTATAAAACCAATATTATCTCCAAGTTGCCTTGTTCGGATTGTCAGAGGTGTTATGTCGGTCAAACTTCACAATGGCTCAAACAGAGAATAACACAACACAAATGTAACTGTACAAAAAAGAAAAATACGTGTGCTGGAGTATTCATCATCATTTAAAAACTGAGCACCATTTTGATTACTTAAATGTTAAAACAACGACCAAGGTTGAGAAATAAGGACACACATTGAAATTGCAAGACAAACATTTATAAAAATGAAAGCAATGTTTGTTAATCGAGACCTTCTTCTAGAGCTAAGGATAAGAACCTTAAGATGCTACGTATTCTCGACTTTGTTGTATGGAATGGAAGGCTGGACACTAAAAGTGGATAATCTAAAGAAGTTGGAATCATTTGAGATGTGATGCTATATAAGGATTTTGCAAATACCATGAACCCAACGAGTTAGAAATGCAGAAGTTTAAAGAAAGCTACAAAAGAATTGTGAGTTTGAGGTCATAAAGCACATCAAAATAAGAAAGCTGGAATATTTAGGTCAAATTACCAGAGGTGCGAAATCTGAGATATTAAGGCTCATAATGCAAGGTAAAATCAAAGTTAAAAGATAAATAGGAAGACCAAGAATTTCCTGGTTAAAAAACCTAAGAGAGTTTGAGTTGCAGCTCAGTAGATTTTTTCAGACCAGCCGCCAATAAGGTACCGATAGTTGTGATGATAGCCAATCTCTGGTAGGGAAAGGAACTAGAAGAAGAAGAATAATAGTCAGAGAGATAATGGATTATATAGATAGATATGGAGTAAATTATACAGTTTGTAACAAAAATAGTTCTTTGGAACCTAACTTCCTGTTGTACAAATATGCACATAAAAAAAGTTACAGCCCTTTGAAGTTACAAAATTATAATCGATTTTTTCCAATATATCAAAAATTGTTAAAAATTTTATTTTGAAATGGATATGGGGCTTTTTTATGGCAGGAATATTAAAAAAAAAACAGTGAAATTTGTATACTCCAAAAAAATTTTATGTTCCGTTAAACCACCCCGAATGTTTGTGTACGTTCCAATTAAATTAGTATTGTGGTACCATAGTTAACCACAATGTTTTTGCCTCCTAGTACTTTTTCGATAAGCCAGTTTTTATTGAGATAGGGCTAATTTTCTAGTCGGCTGCATAACACTTGCTGCTATGGTTAGTATGTATTAAATGATAGCACCAACAATACATATTGTCAGTTATAAATATTTCAATTATTATGCATTTAAGATTACTCAAAAAAAAAAACTAAATTTTCTATTACAATTGTGTATACTTATTTCTTTCCATTGATCGTCGTTTATAAGAGACAGGCACATTGCGACCTCAACTTATTGGTAATAATGGTCAATCAAAAGTAGATACAAACGATTAAGAGATTTTAGAAGCAATTGAAGAAATCTCTGGAAGAACTAATGAGAACATACGAAACCTTTTATTCCACTGACCCTTTTAGCCAAGAAACGGTTGACTGCGAGCGTACTAATCTAACTAGCTAAGACACGCCAGACAGGAAAAGTGGCATGAGCCCCAGGAAAAAAATGGAGAAGAACTCATATTAGCAAAATAAGCAGTGAACCATGTAAAAAAACTCGCGGTGATTCCAAAAGAACATAAACCACCTTTCAATTACAAGCAAACCAATCGCTACTCAACTCCTTACGAATGAAGAACTACTAACCGAGATAAGGACCCAAAAAACGCAGGGAGAAGATTGGATTCGGAGATCAAACCACCAAGAAACCCCCGTTACACTACAAGAACTCCACGACGGTCTGAACAGTTAAAAAACGGTAAACCAGCAGGTGTGATGATATATGCATGAACAAATAAAGCATTTAGGCTAAGAGCAAAAACTGGATCTTGCAAATTTTACAACACATCTGCAAAACCTGCAAATTCCAAAATCATGAGGAAATCTAAAAGTAATAGCCTTGTTAAAACCAGGAAAGGATCTAGAAGACCCCCAGTAGCTACAGACCCTATTCGCTATTGTGTCACTTTTTATAAACTATACGAAGACTCAACTACGCCAGAATAAAAAAAATGTCGGACAAGCACCTCAACCCACACAAGGAGATTCAACCTGGCAAATCCTGCGCCGGTACAAGTCCTCGCATTTAACAGAACACATTGAAGAGGGCTTTGAAGAAAACTTATAACAGGGGCTGCTTTGTAATCTGACAGCACCTAACACATAAGGCACAAAACATTGCTCGTAAATTTATAACGAACACTCTCAATGCCACCATCTGGAAAGGTCGTATATTCCCTTACAGCAAAAAGAGACGTTTCTCTTCGTTATGCTGAGGTAAAGTAAGTAGGTGGAGAGTTCAAAAAAAACGCCTCCCACAGCGAAGTGTTTTAGCACCTATGCTCTTCTATATATAAACAAAACGACCAACCTACTCCGACCGAAACCAAGGACTTCCTCTATGCTGCAGGAATATTCCCAATGAGAATAGTTTTGAAGAAGTGAGAAATACTCGATACTGTTTCAAAAACAATACAGCGGAACTAACTGCAGAATTCTCTGAGGCCCAATCCTCTAAAACCCAAGCTCGTTTTCCACGTCGCAAAAGTAAGCCAAGCGAAAAACTCCAAATTAGTGAGAATGGTTAATCATTAGGAACACACAAATCAACCTATATATATCTTGAGTAACTCTGGACCGGTCCCTCACTACTACAACATTGCATAAAAAAAACAAAGGGAAAGTAAACAACTAAGGAACAGCATACTCAGAAAGCTAACGGAAGTAAATGGGTAGCCGCACGTCCTGGCGTATTAAGAACAACGGCGGCACAGGCACTGTGTTTCGCAACTGCTGATTATGCGTGCCCTGTTTGGAGCAGATCTGCCTAGCACCAAACAAGTTGATACTGCGCTAAATGAGACAATGCAGGATATTAACGGGGTGCATGAAAGCCAACTCCACTTTCAAATCTAATATAAGCACGTTTTTTGCAGAACCCTCACACCGCAGAGCACTGCAGAACACATAGAGAAAATTAAACAATCGCGGACGATCAGCATGCCCATACAAACTCAAACACACGAAAGCGACTAAAATCTAGGAAAAAGCATCCTTGGAACAGTGCATGAGAACCAGCCTGAGTATTTTCCACTTCCCCAGGTTCAAATGGACCGTCCAACCCTAAACTTTAAAATGTGGAAAACCCTTGAATAGGATAAGAACGGGGTTGCTAACAGTATAATCAAACAGCAAAATGGGAACAATAGAACCAAATGATGTAACTGTGATTGTGGGAAACACAGAATATGGAACATCTTCTTACTGCAGAAACTGTCCACATCGATGTGCCCTGAAGATTTGTGGGTCGCCAACAAGATGGAACCGACGTAGCCCGATACTGGCCGAAATTTTATGAATGACAAGTCCCTGACACGATAAGTAAAGTAACGAAATCTCTGGAAACAGTTACAAAAGATGTATGGCTCAATTACATGTTTTTTCCGCGTAATGATTAAAAGATTTCACTTAACACCCGTTCAAGAAATTACTGATGAAGATTAAATCCTAAGAAAGAATGGGTTTTTCAGAATTATTTTATCGAACACAAAACAAAAGTTAATTTTATTAATCATGTTATGTTTACCGAAGAAGCTACTTTTAACAGAAATGGCATTACAAACTATCATAATACGACCATCTTGTAATTGTGGATATTAACCTAATAGAGCCAGTATTTCTTCCAAACAATTTAAACAGTGAATTTTTTACATTTTCTACAAAACGTGTTACCAGATTACTTAGACGACGTCAATCTCACAGTCAGGAAAAATATGTGGTTTTTACGGGATGGCGCACCACTGCATTAACATAATAAAATAAAAGAATATCTTTTTAATCAGTATCCTGGACGTTGAATTGGAATGCATCCTGATGCATCTATTTCTTGGCCACCCAGAGGTGCATATCTTAACCCAATTGATTTTGCTTTTGGGGTTTTATGAAACTGTACGTATAGTCCGTACCAATTATGAACGAACAACTAAGGAATAGAATCATGTAAGCTGTATACATGTTTTTGTATTACATCCTTTTTGTTACACTTTGTATACGTTTACTATGATTGATTTCTTTATTGCATAATAACAAGAACTTCAACTGAAACTTTAATGATTTTTTCGCCTCTGATTAAATTGTCTTCTAGCATTCTAGCATACCTAATATACAGAAAAAATAAATTAGTTAATTACAAAAAGCAATCTTTTATATTTAATAAATATTGCAATTGCATTATTATGATTAAGAAATCCTTATAAGTCTATTTGCTTGAGTTATACGATTATTTCATCATTTTTTTGTTTTTTTATTTTGTTTAAATGACAAGATTATACCTGGTAATTTAATTATAGTGATGATTACAAAAGCGTATTTCTAGAATTGAAAAATTAACCTATTTTAGCATAAAATCGAAAACGGTTTATTTTAATCGACTTTATCTTATTGATTTTAACCTTTGGAATTACTTCTAGTGGTCTAAGAATAACAAAAAGGGTACAGAGAACTCAACGATTTATATTGTTTATTTTAAGTCAACAAAATTGCATAAACACGACCAGTTTTTTAATATCACGTATTTATTTGTTGTCTCACTTGTAAATTTTCTTTATGTTTACAACTACAAAATATATAAATACATATACATCAGAAAATCATAATACTTTTAAGTCAAAGTCGATGATAAATTATTTGTTTACCATAAATGAGAGGCAAGTATAACACAGGACAGTGTGCTTGGACCACTCCTTTATCTATTATATACTGCAGATGACACTGCAATTTTGTCTTCAGGCGATAATCCTGCCAGAGCCACTGAAAAACTTCAGGATCATCCCAATCTATTGCAACAATGAGTAGAGAAATGGAAAATAAAGGTAAACCCAGTTATCCAGAAGTATTTATCCATAAGTTCTATCTATCTATCTATCTAATCAGCCTTAAACGCCCACTCTTGGGCATAGGCCTCCCCTGTTAATCTCCCTTGGTCTCTATTTTGGGCGATCTGCATCCAGTCCTTTCCTGCCGTTCTCTTAAGATCGTCAGTCCATCTCATTTTTGGTGGTCCAGCTCTTTTTCTTTTCTTTTCCCATGGTCTCCAGTGTAGAATTCGATTATTCCATCTTTCATCTTTTTGCCGGAGAGTGTGACCGGCGAAGTTCCATTTAAGTTTTGCAACCTGTCTTGATACATCGTTCACCTTTGTTTTTTCTCTGATCCATGAGTTTCTTTTCCTGTCATTAAGACCGATACCCAGCATCTGTCTTTCCATTGCTCTTTGTGTTTTGGATATCCTGTCGATGTTTTCCTTTGTAAAAGTCCATGTTTGTGATATGTCCATATTCGCTCCGCGCGTGACCATGGTAGGGGTACATTGAAACGATGCCAGCGTGCGTAGCGGCGAAATATGACAAAATTGGAATATTGGACAAAATATTTTTACGCATAAGTTTTATCAAAAATGTGTGCAAATACATGTTGCGTATTTAATTCTGCTAATAATAGCAAAAACAGTAAGTGTAGTTTTTATAGGTTCCCAAAGATTACATATAAATTAGAGAAAAAAGAAGATGAATTCGTGATATTAATATGAAAAAGTAAATATCACATAATTTCATTTTTATGCAATTGAAATAGGAACAATTTAAATTATTTACCTTGAATGATATTTCATAAGGCTTCAAGCTAACTGCAGATGACTTTAGCTTTTATATCATAACTTTTATTATTATTGTTTTTAATTATATGCTTTTTTGCGTGAAAAACTTGATTTGCCAGTACTAGATTTTTCGCTTTCTTTTCCGTTTGGAGTTGAAAATATATATTATGATGAATTTTGAGAAACTCAGTTTTTAATACTACATTTATTTTGTACATAAACTGAAAAAATATAGTTAAAAAACTAATTTATTAATAATTATCAATTTCGCATGTATTTAACAATGTCAAACATATGTCATATATTTAACCTGAAAATTGGGACTCCAAAATTGTCAGATGAAGGCGGTAGGTGTCGCATCAGTCACGCATGGAGCGAATAAGCCATATGTGATAACTGGTAAAATGCACTGATTGAATACTTTCGTTAGCATATTATGAGGGAACTTTTTATTTTTTAGAATATATGATAGTTTACCAAATGAGGCCCATGCTAGTCTAGTTCTTCTTTTTATTTCTTCTGTTTGATTGTCCCTGTTCAGCTTTATTATCTGTCCTAGGTATATGTATTCTGCCACCTGCTCTAATTTAATCTGTTTCACTACTACATATTTCTAATTGGTCTTCTTGGTTTGTCATAGTCTTGGGTTTACTATAGTTGATCTCTAGACCTACCTCTGTCGCTTTTCTATGTGTCTCCCTGCCTGATTCCTCTTTCGAATTTTATTGGTTCTGTAGCGTGTTCGTTCGTCAATTTTATTGTGGTACTCGCATTTTTGTATATGTTTGTTATTAGGTCCGTGTACCTGTAATCAATTCTGCCGTTCTGTAGTGAGTTTTTGATGGCCCAATGTTCTATGCTGTCAAACGCCTTTCGGAAGTCTATGAATGCCATGTATAATGGGATTTGATACTCGTTCGACTTTTCAATCAGTATTTTTACTGTTAGCAGATGGTTGCTAGTACTAAAACCCTTTCTGAATCCCGCTTGTTCTCTTGCTTGGTATTCGTTAAGCTTAGTTGTTAGTCTATTTGTTATGATCTTCGTTAGTAGTTTAAATACAACACTTAGTAATGTTATAGGTCTATCGTTTTCTAAGTTCTTTCGGTCACCTTTTTGAACATTAATAGTGTCTCCGCATCGTTCCAGCTATCGGGTATTTCTTTTGTGGTCAATATTTTGTTCATGAGGATATGTAGGACTTCTCTAGTTGTTTTCCCTACTCTCTTCAGCATCTCTGCAGTTATTCCATCTTTTCCGGGTGACTTATGGTTTTTTAATTCTTGAATTGCTTTCTTGATTTATGTTTTACTTATTTCTGGTTGTAGGTCAGAGTTGATACTTTTGCGTTTTTCTCTTGGTTTCTTTTATGTTTTTTCTAATTGTTTTATTGATTTCAGTATATTCTAGTGTGCTTCTTTTGTCCTGTTCAAGTAGGCTTCTTCTTGTCTTCATCAGGTTTTCTACTTCTTCTGAGATATAATTGTCCTTTTTTGTCGTCGATTTTGCAATTCTTTCCCCGGCCTGTAACAATGTAGTTGTTAGTATTTCATTTATTTCGTTTGTTTCTTTATTTATTGTTTATTATTGTTATTTATGTTTGTTTCTTTCTGAATTTGTTTCGTTTTTGTTACTTCGTTTATTTCTTTCCCTTTTGTCCTCTGATCATTCTCCACATTTATCTTTGTGTTCCGTAGAAGTCGTGTTCCATCTATCTTGAGAATCTCTCTCAACGTCTGAGCAAAGTATTCGTTTTATTTCATATTCGTTTATAGTGATTATATGCCTGCTGTATTTGTTGTGTTCTGTATTGTTATAGAGCTTTCTTATTTTCTGCACATGTTGTCTTCACTTCCTCTCTAAACCATGGGGTTTTCTTTTTTGATACGCTCTTGTTTTTTTAGATAACATTTATAATTATAATTTCTAATATTCATAAGAGCGAGACCCTTTTACTAAGTTAGCTTCTGACGATAGATGTGAAAGTAGAGTTGAGCTTAAAATTGTGCATGATTAGGTTTTCATAAAATCGCTTATTGTTCTATTTAAAAGAAGTTCACACTTTTGGCGTGAGATTCATACTAAATAAATGATTGAATGCAACAGTCATAGCATTTAACCCAACAAGTCAAAGGATATACCGAATTAGATTAGAGAGCATCTTTTGACTAGACAAGCGTTAATAACATCCATGCTCCTACTGAAAATAAAGAGGATGAGAATAAAGACCTATTTAAGAAACTAGAAAGTACTAACAGACATTGTCAGAAGATGACATAAAAATTATCATAAGATATTATTACTAACGACATAAAAATTATCATAGTAAAGTTAATGTTGGTGAAGAGAAAATTTCAACAATTGGCAAGCATAGTCCCCAAAAGATCAGCAACTCAAATGGTTAACAATAATAAAAGTTACAAAGAATCGATGGAAAACTAAGGATAAAAGAAGAATGGACTTAATGCGAAGAAGCAATGCATAAAGCGGTAGTATCTACAAGGCTAGAAGAAATGAATAATGGTTGAATAAAAGTATAAAAGTGTAGAGCCTTACATTAGCAGAAAAACGAAGCCTAACATGGATTAGATTTAGGAAAGGACTGGGAACACGAGATGCACTGTTTGCAGTAAGTGTTCTTTCTCAGAGATGCTTAGATATTAATCAGGAAGTATATGCCTGTTTCATTGATTTTGAGAAGGCATTTGACAGAGTGCAGCATAATCGGCTTAAAGAAATTTTATTGAATAAAAACAGACAGTAGAGACATTAGAATCATCTGTAACCTCTATTGGAACCAAACAGCAAAAGTGAAAGTTGAAAACGAACTGACCGAGGATATCCAGATTCGCCGTGGGGTCCGCCAAGGGTGTATTCTATCACCCTTGTTATTCAATTTACACAGTGAAGCCATCTTAGATTTAGCGCTTGCCGAGATCAGTGAGGGCCTTATAATAAACGGTGAGCCACTTAATAACATAAGATATGCTAACGACACCGTCCTTCTGGCAGGAACACAAGAAGAACTGCAACACCTTGCTGAACAACTAAATATATATTGCAACGATTATGGATTAAAAATAAATTTGAAGAAAACCAAGTTCATGGTATTTACAAAAGCACAAAACATCAAAGTTAAGCTAGTACTAGATAATACAGAAATTGAACAAATATCTTCGTACAAATACCTTGGAGCATGGATCACAGAAGATACTGATCAGACAACAGAAATAAGATGCCGTATTGAAATTGCACGGTCAACTTTTAATAGAATGAGAAAATTTTTTTGTAATCGCGATATCATTATATCGCTCCGGATAAGAATGCTTCGATGTTATATTTTCTCTACCCTTTTGTATGGAGTTGAAGCTTGGACACTTAAAAAATCCAACATTAAAAACCTAGAAGGATGCGAAATGTGGTGTTACCGACGTATTTTGAAAATATCATGGACGGATCGCAAAACAAACGAACAAGTTCTCGAACAACTAGGAAAATGCGAAGTTTTAAATTCCATAAAAATCAGGAAATTGGAATACTTGGGGCACATGATGAGAGGTGAAAAGTACGAACTACTAAGGAATATAATGCAGGGTAAAATCAAAGGTAAAAGAAGCGTAGGAAGACGTAAAATCTCGTGGCTACGCAATCTCCGTGAATGGTTTGGATGCAGTTCAATTGAACTATTCAGGCGCGTAACCAACAAAATTATAATTGCCAGAATGATTTCCAATCTCCGATAGGAGTGGAACTTGAAGAAGAAGAAGAACATGGATAAAATAGTAAAAGCACAAAAAACAAATGGATTAAAAGCAAAACGAAAGTAAAAGACGCAGGAGAACATGCTGCCAAATTAAAATGGATCTTCGCAGGACACAATGCCCGATTGAAGGATACGTGATGGAACCACGAAATACAACAATGGAGACCATGGTTAGGAAAGAGAAGCAGAGGAAAACCACAAATGAGATGGGCGGATGATATTAAGAAGATCGGAGTACACAACTGAAAGCAAGTGGCGCAAAATAGAAAACACTGAATTGATTTGGGGGAGGTCTATGTCCAAAGAATTACTTAAGGCTGAAGAAGAAGAATGTTAAATATGGAACAGAAATAAACGAAATTTACGTAGAAGAACCAAAAAACGGCTTAAACGGCTCAAGCGAAAAATTCTAAGAATAATATATGCAGCAATAAGAGAGCAATAGTTTCGCATGGTTACTAATTTTCATTTAAAGGTCCGAGATGACATTTTTTTGCCTTTATTTTTAAGTATTTGAGGATTTTTTATCATGGTTTTTATTTTGAGCCATTTTATTTTATGTCATTTGTTTATATCCCATCTTTGTTGTTTATACCTTTAATCTGTATTTTTCTAGTTGTGGTTTTATATATTTTTTAATGCTTTCTAAACTTTTCTATCTTCTCCACTTATTTAAAATATTGTTTAATTATTTTCTACTGTTTTTATTTGATAATAAACTAAAAATGTCTTGGGTTGGAAAAAAATTTCATCAAATTTACATATTTTAATTAAAATTCGTGTTCATTAGTACACAACCTATAAAAATTCAGAAAAAACCTTTACATTGTTGAAATTAATTAAAAGTCCAAAAACAACAAATTCGTTACAATGTTTCTCGCACGCCCATGTTAATAATATCAATATTATATCTATATGAAACTGAATCATGAACTTTGATTCTTACGAATAACTGTCTTATCCAGTAGATAAAGAATCTACTAAAAGCCGGTATCTCCTCCAACAAAAACACTCTGTATGTTTGTGTCCTCCGGAACAAGTCATATTTGTTTATAATATTAATCCCTTTGTTAACGGTGAAAAGTGCAAGGAACAATAACAAAGGTGAGTGCTACGACATAAACAATTACTGGTTTTTTGATTATTATTTATACTAAATATTAAAAAAAATTATTTGATTAGTCTTAAATTTCGTTGTTTTCTTCATTTTTAAATTTTTTTCTTATTTTTGTAAATGAAATTTTTGTTATAAACAAAGAATTTGAAATCAGTATTCTAATTTTACATTGTTATTGGTAAAGCAAAACGAAAAAACAACTTAAATTAACAGAAAATACTTTCTTGGATACGCACAATAAATGCAGAACAAAAGGTGCCCAAAAAAGAAAGGTAATAGAAACTACGGATTTGAGACTTGGTGGTTTTCATCAATACGTTGGTGAAGTTAGCTTGGAAATTGATCACAATAGACACAACATTACTGTTTTGTGGAATTAATATTAGTACCTTTTTTCTGGAACTACAACTAATATCGTTAGTTACAAGGGGTGTCCAGTAAAACGAGCAACAAAGAACGAGTGGATTTTTTACTGACACCTCCATATACTTAGGATCATGCCTAACAGAAGACGGAAATTAGATAAAAGAAAAGATTAAAAATGAAACTGGAACAAAACCATGAAGTGGACATATCCAGTAGTGGCTAGTATACCTGTTGAATACAAAGCATGTGGTGTTCGTGTGTATTAAGGTATCAAAAAATGCTTATTAAAAGCTTAAAACTTTATTTTAAAGAAGATCTTTTCGGAATTTAAATCATTCCATCATCATCATCATCATCATCATCTTTGGCTCGACAATCCTCTGTGGATCTTGGCCTGCTCTAAGATTCGTCGCCATTCTGTTCGGTTTTTGGCAACATTTTGCCATCTTCTGATTTTTAATATTCGTAAGTCGGTTTCTACTCCATCTAACCACCTAATTCGCGGTCGGCCTTTACTTCTTTTTCCTACAGGTGTTCCTGTGGTTAGCTTTTTAGCAATTGTATTTTCTGGCATTCGTATTATGTGTCCAGCCCATCTAAGTGGCTGTGTTTTAATGAACGTTATGACATCTGGCTCATCAAAGAGCTGATACAATTCAAAATTATATCTTCTGCGCCACTGCCCTTGGTCGTTTACAGCTCCAAATATTTTGCGGAGTATTTTACGCTCAAATATTCCCAAAAGTCTTTCATCTTTCTGCGTTAGAGTCCATGTTGATCCATATGTGAGGACCGGCCTCAGCAATGTTTTGTATATAATAATTTTAGTTCTTCTTTGAATGTTTCTTGAGTGGAAATGCTTTTGGAGTCCATAGTATGCCCTATTTGTAAGATTTATTCGTCTTTTGATTTCTTCGCTTGTTTTATTGGTAGCAGTCAATAGCGACCCAAGGTATGTGAAGTTGTCAACACGTCCAAAGGTATGACTTCCAAAGACTGTTTCTCGTTCCTCATTTGCTATCGGATCCTTTGTAACCAACATGTACTTGGTTTTGTCTTCGTTGATGACTAGACCGGCCTGTTTCGCCGCTGTTTCCAATTCTAGGAGATATTGCTTAACATCTCGCTTACTATGTCAATGCCATCAGCATATGCTAAGACTTGTATCGATCTATTGTAAATAGTACCGCCATCCCTAATTCGTGTATCTCGGACTGCCTTTTCTAAGGCAATATTAAATAGGAGGCAAGCAAGAGCATCTCCTTGTCTGAGTCCATCCTTTATCTCAAAGAATCTAGAACTCTCTTCCTGTATTCTAACAGTGGCTTCTAAGTTAGACATTGTCATTCTCGTTAGTTGGATAAGTTTCTCTGGTATACCAAACTCATGCATTGATTGGTATAGCACTGTTCTCTTGACACTGTCGTATGCGGCCTTGAAGTCGACAAATAGGTGATGGGTTTCAATATTGAATTCTAATGCTTTCTCGAGAATCTGGCTTATTGAATGAATCTGGTCAATTGTTGATTTTTCTGGAGTGAATCCAACTTGATATTTACCAACTATGCCCTGCAAATTTGATCAACTCCTGGTGATTTATTATTTTTAAGATTTTTATTGGCTTGGGCAACGTTTTCGATGGTAGGTGGTCTTTCGTTTGGGTTGAAAGGATTCCAATCATTTCGATTTGCCATCATCAGTTTAATAAAAAGTTGTTAAAAGCATTGCTTGGCCACAGAAAAACACTAGAAGGACATCAGTAATAAAAAAATCCTAGTGGAATTTACAAAGGTAAATGCAATAGACCGTTAACTTCAGTAATTAATAAAAAAAAACTACAACTGGTGGCATTTAACATGTCCTTTGTTGAGCCACACCAGCTCCTGGTCAGATTGCCTGGTCCAGTTGTCAGATTCTGTAGGTTTCTTTGGCCTGTCGATTTACTGGCCTTCATGTATTTGGTTTTTATTTCGTTAATGTTTAGGCCACTGTTTTGTGCCGCTCTTTCTATCGCAATAAATGCTTCTATCATCCCTTTTTCGCTTCTAGCTATGATATCAAAATCATCTGCAAATGCCAATATTTGTACACTTTTTGTTATTATTGTTCCTCTAGTGTTAACTTTTGACTCCCTAATTATTTTCCTACCTAATTTGATGTTGAATAGAATACAGGATAGGGTATCTCCCTGTCGTAGGCCCGTTCTCACATGTAATTGTAATTGTATTGTAGTTGAGTTGGAATATTAAACTCTTTCATGGATCAGAAATTCTCGATGGATACTATCATAGGCACTCTCAAATAGGCGCTATTTGGTAGTAAAAAAGCGGTCATGCGCATTACGTGACTGGTTATTGCTCTCACTTGACTATTTGTTTTAGCAAATTTTTCAGCTTTTCTACCAGTTTTTGTTTGATTGTAGAAATTGTATTTAGTTTAATTACATCATGTCGGTCATTTCTGGAGTCTTGCTGTAGTTTATAATTATTTTGTTGCTCATTGTTAAATGGTAATAGATTAATTAGAATCTTAAAATTTTGTGCGAGTTAGAGGAAAATAATAATAGAGGAAAATACCATCGTTTAAAATTAGAGAATACAAAGGCACTTATCGATACTTACCGATAAAAATCTACATCATAGTTTCTAAAGATGTTGTTATTACATATTATAATATATAATATTGTTTTATATGTGATTCATGCTGGGTCAAATGACCCATTAAAGATCTCCCATGGGCTTGTAGACTATTAGTTTATTTTTACAAGTCAATCACTTTTCGACCAAAGCCTGTATTCTGATAAGGGTCCAGATGCAAAACATTTACGTAATATATCTTTTTATCATGTACTTGCAAAAACAGCTTAGTTGATAGAGTAAGCAACAAAACAGAAAGTTGGTGGATTTACGAAACAAACTGTGGTGCCTAGCTTCTAATTATTATCATCCACTTTATCGTGTTTAAGTTCAAAATTGTTGACCCATAATCGTTTATTTCGGGATAGATAAAATATATTGTTTTTATCTTACTACTCCATGTATCTAATGTACTATAAGATACTCAAAAATAATGTGAACCATGACATTGTTTCGATTTATCTATGAATATGCTCTATATTACTTATTAATGCTGTTAAAATGTAAAGAGGTTAAAATATTGTATTTGTGATACTAATTTAATCATCATTTTATTAGTTTGGATTCAGTAAAATTAGTTCCATGACTGAAAATCATTGATTAAATAACATTTAATTACATAACACCAGTTTGTCTGCATAGGAGTCAAGGCAAGTTCACACAGGTGAACTTTAAAGAGTTCTCCCCCGAAAAAAATTAGAGAAAGAGAGATAGAAATGATTACAAAGGTCTTGAACTCAAGGGAAAGAGGCTTTGAAAAAATAGAGAAAATCCTAGAAATTTAATGGGAAGAAGATCACTATAAGGTTACCAAATCAGGAAAAGGAAATAAAGCATCAGGCGACTTGGTTCTGGTTATGTAACCTGGAATTTTCAGTGAGGAGGAAAATTTTCCACAACCTGATAAAGAAAAAACCGGAACTGGGAATATGTATTGAAGGTACATATAGATCAGGACACGTGGAATACTTCCAACTCAATACTATGACCACAATTACAAAGAAAGAAGGGCCAGGAAGAAAAGAACCGAGGAATCCGCCAGACCATTTTTATGGTCTCTGTGGAAAAAGGGGAGACGGAAATGGATGGGGACAAGAGACTACTGGCAATTCTGTCTAAATTGAGAGAAGATTGAGATTTGAGATTTGACTGAAAGTATTAGAATTCTTGGGTGGTCTGAACGATATTCGAATATTATTTAGATTTTCAAGCAAAAACTGCAACGGAACTTTTGGCGGCATTTCGATAACATTTTTTAAACGGATAATAACCTAAGGGATAAGGGATATTTTTTCGGTAAAATATTTTTCCGCAAATCGTCAGGAAATTTTGACATTCCTGTCAAAATTTCTTGAAGAAAAAGTCAGGACTTCCTAACTGTAAGGAAATGTCATTTCCTTACTGTAAGGAAATGATATTTCCGTACAGTTGTTAGTGTTCTACATAAATGATAGAAAACACATTGCTTATAAGGAATTAATTTATATTTTGAAAACATCAAGTCATTGCTGAATACATTTTTAAGATCAATTTGTTATATTTACAGTAATTTGACAGTTAGTACAACTGGAGGAACACCCTTAGAACTATGAGAAACATTTTGGACAACATGCAGGGTGGAAGTGTCATTTTGTTGAATATTTTGTACTGTGAAAATTTTATTTGCCACCTCAACCTTATTGTTAAGCGATTCTTCGATATATCCTTCAGCAACGTTTGATGACTTCCATCCGCCATGCCTCTTTAAACTAGTTATGTCGGCACCAGAGTCAACCAATATTGTTGCAGAAGACCGACGAAAGCAGTGACCAGTATATTCTGTCGGATTTACCAAGTTCAAATAAGTAGCAATTATTTTGGGCATTTTTCTAAATTGATGAATTCCTACCACTTGTCTACAACCCTTTCCGCTTTGATATTTAAAGAAAAATCGGTCACTGTTCATATTTTCTGGTCTTAACGAAACATACTTTCGATAAACATTCAAGTAGATCTGATTAATTACAAATGATCTTGGTTTGTTGGTTTTCGAATCAGGTATGCTGATTAAAAGCTTAGATTCTAAGTCTTCTATGTCGTGTACAGTCATTCGGACTAACTAATCCATTCTACAGGCCCCAGAAATACCAAATATTACAGCCACCTAAAAAATAAATAAAGCTATAATCTAAATAGAAATTAAAACCTTGTAAATTACCTTAATCATTAAATTTTCTTTATCTGGAGCTTCCTGTATAAATTTTTCAATTTCTTCCTTCGTTAAAATCTTAGATTTCTTTGCCCTATAACCTTGAGCTTGCCGTTTCAATAAAGAACGAAGTTTTGAGTATGTAGATATATCTACATTGTGTTTAAGTGCAAGGGTTGACTTCAGCATTGAATAATTGGCTCATAATGTTGAAGATTGTATCTACAAAGGTCTAGGAAGTATGCCATTACAACATTTTCTGAGAAAGAACTCGTATTTTTACTCATGCGATAATCCATAAAACGTCTGTATGCATTTTCGTACTTTTCTCTTGATTTCTTTGGCAATAATTCTAATGAAGCAGTATTCACTGCCTCAACCAGCTCTGGAGGAGTCCCAGGAATGGAAATTTCATCATCACTTGTCATTTTACTTTCGAGAACACCAGCAATTAAATTTATAATCGTCAAGTTTGACAATTCAACCTCAATACGTTTCCATAGTAACCCAAGTAATTTTATTAGGAATTTCAAAGCACCATTTATTTGGGAATAAAATTATCGCGTTTTTTTTTTAATCAATCAATATCTGTCGAATTTTAAACGATTTGCGGAAAAATAGTATGTTTACCTCGTAGGAAAAGCCACATTCCTGGACTCTGTGTTGCTAAGTCTCGGCTTGCGCCTCGACTTAGCAATCTTCACAGTCGTCCAGGAATGTTAAGCTTTTCCTACCCGGTAAACAATGTACTATTAAAGGGATTACAGCGGGTAGATGAACCTTTTTAGGTGATAAAACGAAAATTATATTACCACAGAAATTAAACGTTTTTATAGAATTTAGTTAAATAAACGGAAGTCAGGCAAAATGTAGCGGTCTGTTTTTAGATTCGTTGCAGGCATAGGAAGACGTAGTTTTAGTTTGATACCGAAGTAGGTGCATAATACCTCGAATAAAAAAGAAAAAATCATAAAGAATTGGGCTAAGAATTGTTAAAATTATGGATTAATTTCATATGTAAAGAACACTTGCATCGAGTAACTATAAAACAAACATACTAGCGTTTTAAGCGGTGTATATCGAGGTATTAATTCTCAAAACGATGTCTGCAAATTATATTTAACTTATTGATATGCTTTATCTATCTAAAAATATTTTTTTTTATAGATGGCATCGCCCTTTTCCTTGAACCAGGGCCCCTTGGACGAGGAAACCCAAGCCATCGCCAAGGAGGAACTACGAGAGACTCCAGAAAATATGAAAGCGGGAATAGAGAAGTTGAGGGAATACCTGAAAAATGACGAATCACTTAATTTTAAAGATACCGATGAGTACCTGACCATTTTCCTTAGACCTTGCAAATGGGATCCCAAAGGCGCTTATGAACTGGTAAGTTTATTTTTAAATGAAAAGACTGATATGTTTTATACACACTTATGACAAATCAAAAGATGGAAAAGGAAAATATTTTGGAAGTGTGTAAACAATTTTAATTTCTAGCTTACTTTCGGTTTACAAAGCCATCTTCAGAGCTATGGTCAAATATCAAGGTATCCTACATATGGTACGAAAATAACAGAAAAATGCTGGTTATTTTTAATTTTTTCTTCTTTGTCAATGAAAAAACACAAAAAGAACTGTACACTGGACTCCACAAAAACACATTAAAACATTTTTTGGTTATGATGGTACGGGTGTCAGAATCCGACCATTTATTGTAGTTGAACCAGTAGATAGAATGCAGAAGCAGGATTCCATTCGTTTGTGAGCAAAGTATATCAAAAATAAACGACAGTATTTACATAATAACAAAACTATTGATGCTCGAATCTCATCTGGGTGGAGAAATTTTCATTTATTAAAAATTAATGAATGAAAATAATTTCTATCCTTGTGCGATCAGTACTCACCAGAGGGACCTCAGACCTTCGGATACAATTAGCGTCTCTTAGCAAAGACAATGACGTCGACTTTGCTAAGTATCTTACTCTACACACACACACACACTACACTAGGTACCTAACTGTACCATGCCAATGATCATAGTTGTCGAGGCATTAACGCAATAAAAAAAAACTATTGATGAAGTAGTGAAAAATTTAGTAATATAATTACATAATTACCAAAAATGGTTCTAAATTTATTTTCATAGACCCGATCAATAAATAGAATTTAAGATAACAAATAATAAAAAAGATAAATTCCTATATCCAAAGTAATTCCAAATTTATTTCAGATAACATTTTAAAATATGTATCTATTTTTGCTTGTTCGTTGAAAATGTGCGTGCTCATACCAATTGTATGCATATTCAACTATGATAAAAAATTGTTTAAAACTCACAATGTTTCAAAAAAGTATTGTTAAGGTATCATATAATAATATTATATTCAATAAGAATTAAAGGGACTCCTTAGAATGGCTAAGTCTGGAATTGTCAAGTTTTCTTGACGATAATAAGTTATTTATGTCTAACAAAAACTTCAATTGCTACATGATGAAAATGCTAAAGTAATATTTGAAGTAGAGGACAAACTTAAAGAATGGGAAAATTACGTCACGAACCTATTCGAAGACGATAGGAGTAGTTCACCTCCCGATATTATGTAACATTTAAAACGTTACATTTTTGTTCTTATTAATTTCAAAGTACTTTCCACTATTTTTTGCTCATACTATTTGATTTTCATTGATAATAAGTTCTTTTTCCTTTGTTTGTATTCCTATATTTTATTTCAATATTTTCCTATTACAAATAAATCCGCTGATTAATTTCTTAAGTCCCCTCGTAGTCCTACCTTCGCTTACTTTGTCGTACAAGAAACAGAAACCCCACTCCTAAATAATTTACTTCGATCAATCCGATCCGACTTAATTTCTTTTTAAAATAAACCAGCAAACGAGAAGGTATTATTAAAAAAATAAGTCCTCGTGGTCAGAAACTTCCAACGGTCTGGCCACCTTGGTTTTTATTCAAGAGAATCCATCTTGATTTTTATTCAAGAAAATCCACCTTGATTATGATATCAGAAAATTTACATTTACATGGATTTTTTGGGTCGAAGAATACGAAAATGGAATTGTTTTTTTTTTTGGAATAAGAAATCCATCTCGATTTTGAAAATCCGCATGGCTTTGGATTGGAGAGGGATCCACATGGTTTCGGCTTAGCGGCATGGTTTTTGCAGACATTGTATGGTCTGAGTTGAGAAGAGAACAGCAGGAGGATTTCTCATAGAGTAGAGCTAAGTTTCTTTATTTCTTGAGATTTTGTATATAGATGCTTAATTTCCTGTTGTTAGAACCTCAATTTAATTGTTATTACATTTTGATTTATTAAAATATAAATAAATAAAGATATGTGTTAAAGAAATTATTTTATTAATAATTCCCGATTTCTCAAATTAAGTTAGTTTATGCCGAACATCACCCCTGAGGGGTTTCAATGTGCAATGGGTGAGCTAGCCCCACGTTGGGCGCCAATTGTGTAACGGCTAGCTCACCCATTGCACATTGAAACCCCTCAGGGGTGATGTTCGGCATAAACTAACTTAATTTGAGAAATCGGGAATTATTAATAAAATAATTTCTTTAATACATATCTTTATTTATTTATATTTTAATAAATCAAAATGTAATAACAATTAAATTGAGGTTCTAACAACAGGGAATTAAGCATCTATATACAAAATCTCTTCTCAACTCGGACCATACAATGTCTGCAAAAACCATGCCGCTAAGCCGAAACCATGTGGATCCCTCTCCAATCCAAAGCCATGTGGATTTTCAAAATCGAGATGGATTTCTTATTCCAAAAAAAAAAACAATTCCATTTTCGTATTCTTCGACCCAAAAAATCCATATAAATGTAAATTTTCTTATATCATAATCAAGGTGGATTTTCTTGAATAAAAATCAAGGTGGATTCTCTTGAATAAAAACCAAGGTGGCCAGACCGTTGGAAGTTTCTGACCACGAGGACTTATTTTTTTAATAATACCTTCTCGTTTGCTGGTTTATTTTAAAAAGAAATTAAGTCGGATCGGATTGATCGAAGTAAATTATTTAGGAGTGGGGTTTCTGTTTCTTGTACGATAAAGTAAGCGAAGGTAGGACTACGAGGGGTCTTAAGAAATTAATCAGCGGATTTATTTGTAATAGGAAAATATTGAAATAAAATATAGGAATACAAACAAAGGAAAAAGAACTTATTATCAATGAAAATCAAATAGTATGAGCAGAAAATAGTGGAAAGTACTTTGAAATTAATGAGAACAAAAATGTAACGTTTTAAAGGTTACAATTATTAACTGCGACGGAACCCTAATAATACGTTCGGAGGTTATAAAGGCCATACAATCATCAAAAGATGGCAGAGCGACTGGTCCTGATGAAATTACAACTGAAATATAAATTAAGCTTATAAATGATAGCAATGTTTTAGAGGCTATAACTTCGTTTTTCAATACCATTTATACCAGCGGACAACTACCTAATGGTTGGTCTACTCTAATTCACTGTTTATAGCTCTACCTAAGAAGACAACAGCAAAAACCTGTGCTGAATATAGAAACATCAGTTTGTGAAACCACTTATTGAAAATTTTTAAAGGTAATTCATGGTCGTATCTACAATAAATGCGAGGAATACCTGGATGACACTCGGTTTGGTTTCCGTAACGGGCTTGGAACGAGAGAGGCACTGTTTGGAATGAACGTACTTACTCAAAGATGTCGTGATATATCTGTAGACATATACTGTTGTTTTATTGACTTCGAAAAGGCATTTGATCGTGTTAAGCACTCTATATTGATCGAAGCTCTAAAATACATTGGCTTGGACGGCAGAGATGTTCGAATAATTACAAATTTATATTGGAATCAAACAACATCAGTTTTAGTAGATGGTGTGGAATCACAGGCTCTCAATATTAAAAGAGGAGTACCGCAGGGATGCCTCTTGTCACCCCTGCTTTTTAACGTTTACTCCGAAAGAATTTTCAGAAAAGCACTTTTTCAGAAAAGCGGCATTTGAAATTACACCATAATCTTTTTTGGTGGTAGAAGTTTTTGTCTGTTGACTGGGTCGTATGCGGCTTTAAAATCCACGAATATGTGGTGGGTGTCGATTCCGAACTCAAGCGTTTTATCAAGAATCTGCTTGACTGTGAAGATTTAGTAGTAGTAACATAGTAGTTCCTAACTATTTGTTCAGCATTGGGGATTAATATTCTGTACAATACGTTGGACAATACTCTATATGCCATGCTCAGTAGGGTGATGCCTCTATAATTATCACACCATCATATCTTCCTTTTTGTGAAGAGGGTCATTACACCTAATTTCCAGTCTTCGGGCGTTTCCCTCCGTTGCCAGATTTCGGTAAACAAGTAATTCATACCACATACTAACACATAGTTAAGATGGTCGCTAAATGTGTGGGGAGGTATTGTCGATAGCCATGTAGCAGCACTTTATTTTTTGAATACGAATTAAATGATGAGATGTACTAGTATTTTATTGCATGGTTATAAAATAGTAAAAATTAAAATTGTCATTGGTGACAATCCCTAAATAGCACAAAAGTCTGGATAGCAGTAGTTGCGGATTATCTACTCGGACCTGTTGAATTGCCTCCTCGTTTAAGTGGTACTGATTAAATACAATTTCACTTTAGCAGGAATGTACGAGACTTTCTTGATAATAAGTACAAAGACCACTGGATCGGAAAAGGCGGTCCACTTGCTTGGCCAGCAAGGTCGCCGGATTTGAATCCTTGCGATTATTGTGTCAGGAGATACACAAAAGCGTTTGTTTATTCCACCTCGATACAAGATCGTGCACAACTCTGGCTGAAGATACAAGATACTTGCAACGAATTTAGAAATAACTTTGGAATTTTTGCAAGAGTTTAGCGTTTTCAAAGCAAAAGGGCAAATTTATGCTATTGGTATCATATCGTGCATCTTTCGTAACTATCTACCTTTGTTACTTGTTCTTTTATGTTAGTTTGGTTCCCTTCGTAACAAATACTTTGTTTTAAAAAACTTTTAAATTAAATTTGGTTTTAATTTGGTTTTTTTTTTGGGGAAAACGGTGTATCCTACAGACTTAAATGAAGAGTACCTTTTAGTAATAAAATACCTGAAAATTTAATAATCTAACATCATGAATGCTTAAAAGTTAAAGGCAAAATGTTGTACGTTCAAATAACCGTTGACCTACCCAAAACGGACGCCTATGACCAGTACTAGAAATTCGCAATTGATGGAATCAATTCAACTCTGGAAGATAATCGTACCAGTTTTAGTTTTTCTAAATAGCAGGTAGAATTAGGTTAAATTGTCTTAAAATTATTAAATGGCCAACTATATGGCCTAGGAGACAAATTCGTTAAACTTCCCGTGCTCGAATTGGTATCACTAAAGTGTTATGATCATTTCGGCCTATCCCAGCCATCGTCAGACACTTGGGCTGATACAAATTCAAACTCGGAAAGTAAAACGAATGTCTCCCAATCTTCACTACCGTGTAGTTAGCTTATAAAGGCGCCCTCTATTTTGAAGGCCGTGAACGAAACGATATGAATAATCGTTTTCTGTATCCTTTATGCTATGCGAAATGTGTAAAGAAGTAAATCTTTTAGCGAAAGCCGCTATCGCTGTATGTATTAAATGGCCAACTATATGGCCTAGGAGACAAATTCGTTAAACTTCCCGTGCTCGAATTGGTATCACTAAAGTGTTATGATCATTTCGGCCTATCCCAGCCATCGTCAGACACTTGGGCTGATACAAATTCAAACTCGGAAAGTAAAAACGAATGTCTCCCAATCTTCACTACCGTGTAGTTAGCTTATAAAGGCGCCCTCTATTTTGAAGGCCGTGAACGAAACGATATGAATAATCGTTTTCTGTATCCTTTATGCTATGCGAAATGTGTAAAGAAGTAAATCTTTTAGCGAAAGCCGCTATCGCTGTATGTATTAAATGGCCAACTATATGGCCTAGGAGACAAATTCGTTAAACTTCCCGTGCTCGAATTGGTATCACTAAAGTGTTATGATCATTTCGGCCTATCCCAGCCATCGTCAGACACTTGGGCTGATACAAATTCAAACTCGGAAAGTAAAACGAATGTCTCCCAATCTTCACTACCGTGTAGTTAGCTTATAAAGGCGCCCTCTATTTTGAAGGCCGTGAACGAAACGATATGAATAATCGTTTTCTGTATCCTTTATGCTATGCGAAATGTGTAAAGAAGTAAATCTTTTAGCGAAAGCCGCTATCGCTGTATGTATTAAATGGCCAACTATATGGCCTAGGAGACAAATTCGTTAAACTTCCCGTGCTCGAATTGGTATCACTAAAGTGTTATGATCATTTCGGCCTACCCCAGCCATCGTCAGACACTTGGGCTGATACAAATTCAAACTCGGAAAGTAAAACGAATGTCTCCCAATCTTCACTACCGTGTAGTTAGCTTATAAAGGCGCCCTCTATTTTGAAGGGAATTCAATTCAATTTGAATTGAATTCAATTCAATTCGAGCACGGGAAGTTTAACGAATTTGTCTCCTAGGCCATATAGTTGGCCATTTAATACATACAGCGATAGCGGCTTTCGCTAAAAGATTTACTTCTGTCTTAAAATTATCTAAGAAATCTCAGGTCTTCGTTTGTCAGGAGAGTTTCTGGACATCCTGCTTAATGGCCAACTGGAGGTACGACAAAATTTAATCTTTTTAGATAGATACAGCCCATACAGGGTCAAACCTCGGTTCTAGTTTCCGATAACAGACACCCTAACAATAAAGGCAGAAGATAAAAAAGCCTCAACAGAGGACTATTACTTTACGTCGCTTTTCCTATTAGATATTTTAATTTTTTTCAATTTAATTTGATAAAATAATGGCTGTTTTTTATAGCCATTTTATGTGTTCTCTCTATTTCTGTTTGACCTTCCAAAAAGTCCTCATTAATATTGGCTGATGGTTTAGACCTACAAAAACACTTTTAGTCTTGCATGATATCTCCAAATTTATTCTTTTGGCAAATTCAACCTACTTATATCTAATGGATTACACAATAGGTAATTGAAAAAAAAATCGTTTAGTTACTTTAAATTTGAAACCAATTTGTTGGCAAATACAGTAGCATGTCTTAATACAATTAAAGTGAATAAAAAAATACATTTTGAAGATATTATTTTCATTATCTGGCATCGAGCTATCTCGATAAGTATCAATTTTTTTCGTTAGTACTAATCTAAAAACGATTTACATAAAATAGCATTTATCTTAAGTACTAAGATCTAACTAATCACATAAAGATTATTTTATTGAGGTATTTTAATAAGAATGGGTACTTGATAATTTGAACAACAATTTAACGTAACTGAAATTTGAATGGGAGTTTCCAAAAAAATAGGTATATTGCATACCATTTTACGGCATATTAGTATGGCCGTACATTATAAAGTAGGAAAACATAGAATCATAATCAAGAAATAGTTCTTCTTCTTTCTGGAGGAAGAATTGTAACTTTCGTGATTTGATGGTGGTCAGTACCTCTCGGTTCTTATTCATTCTTCTGAGGACCTCCTCATTTGTGACTTAGTCAGTCTACAGGATCTTAAGTATTCTCCAATATAGCCACATCTCAAATACTTTCAGTTTTCTGCACATATCTTCGTTTAAAGTCCATAATTCAACACCCTAAAAAAGGACAGAGATACTTTTGTATCAAGAGTGTTGTGACTCTTAAAGAAGACCCCCGTCCGATTGAAGGCGTTTGTTAGTGCTTATCGGCCGATCTTATTCTTCTGTAGTGCCTATCCGTTTTGGATGTTGGCGACCATCATGGCAATCTGCACTTTGCACACTGCTGCTCTAAAAAGATTTGTGGTTGTTGTGTTGAACCACGTTCGTAGATTTTTCAGCCAGGAAATCCTTCGCCTTCCTGGTCCCGGTTTTCCTTCTACTTTTCCCTGCAAGATTAGTTGCAGCAGTCCATATCTTTCGCCGTTCCTCATGATGTGACCAAGGTATTCGATTTTGGCTGTTTTCATTGTGGTTAACAGCTCTTTTTTTTTTTTCATTCTAAACAGAACACCCTCATTAGTAACGTGGTCGGTATATGATATCTTCAGGATGCGACGATAAAGCCACATTTCAAAAGCCTCAATTTTCTTGCAGGTGGCGTCTGTGAGAGTCCATGACTCAACTCCGTACAACAGTATAGGAAAGATGTAACATCGTAGTAACCTGATTTTTATGGGCATTGATAAATCATAACATTTGAATAACTTAGCCATTTTTTGAAATGCAGATCTTGCTTTCTCTATTCTACATTTGATTTCTATGGAATGGTCCCAATTTTCATTGACGTTCGTACCAAGGTAGGTGTATGTTTTTACTCTTTCTATTTGTTGACCGTTTACACTGATTTGTCCAAATTGGTGTTCCTTCTTAGAGATCATCATGCATTTTGTTTTCTTAGTGTTTAGTGAAAGTCCGTATCTCTGACTGACCTTTGTGATTCTGTTCATTAACTCCTGGGGGCTTTCAGAACTGCCAGCAAATACTACCGTGTCGTCCGCGTATCTAATGTTATTGATAGATTCTCCGTTGATTCGAATTCCGGCTTCAACATCACCCACTGCTTCTTGAAAGATTTCCTCAGAGTATATGTTAAACAGCAGTGGTGATAGTATACATACCTGACGGACGCCACGTTTGATTTTGATATCGTCGGATTCTCCTGCCTCTGTCCGGATAGATGATGTTTGATTCCAGTACAGATTGCTGACAATTCTTAAATCACAGGTGTTTATTCCAATATTGGTTAATATCTCCATCAGCTTGTCGTGCTTTACTGTATCGAACGCTTTATGGTAGTCAATGAAGCACGCATAAATGTCGCAGTTCACGTCTCTACATCGTTGAAATAGCACTTGTATACTAAAGAGAGCCTCTCTCGTACCCACTGCATTCCGAAAACCAAACTGTGTACGGCTGATTTTTTCTTCGCACAGTCTATATATCCTTTGATGTATGATTTTTAGAAATAATTTTAAAATATGACTCATTAAGCTGATGGTTCGGAAATCACTGCAGGATACGGATTTTGTTTTCTTTGGTAAAGCAATAAAGGTCGACTTCAGCCATGTTCTTGGTATTACTCCGCTTAAATATATGTCATTAAATACTTTTGTTAGGTGTTGAATACCGTCGGTGTTAAATAGTTTTATGAGCTCAGCATATGCATTGTCAGGTCCAGGAGCTTTGCCATCTTTTAGTTGTAATATGGCTTTTTGCACTTCATCTGATGTGATTGGTAAGTGGTCATCACATATGTAGGATGGAGGTTGTTCGGATCTAGTATCATCAAAGAGTTCTTGTATGTATTTTGTCCATATGCGGATTTCTTGATTTTTGTCTGTGATGATATTCCCCTGTTGGTCTCGCAGTTTGTTAGCTGTGTTGGATTTCTGAAGACCAGCTGCTTGTTTCACCTTTTTATGCATGTTAAACGTATCATGTTTTTGTTCTAACAACTCTATCTCTTCACACTGTGATTTTAACCAATTTTCTTTGGCCTTTCGTATTTCGGTTCTTATTTGTCTCTGAATCTTGTTGTACATTATTTTGTGGTTCTTTGATTTTCTTCTTTTTCCATAAGTTGCAGTATATTGTCATTCATCCAACTTTTTTTCTTATCTTTCTTTTCTATTAGATGTTCTTCTCTGATCTTGTTAAAGGTTTCACATATATTTTGGAGTGATGCTTTGGCATTATATGTTTGCTCCATATTACTTAGCTTTTCTGAAAGAATCTGTGCGACTGTCTCTTTTGTTTTGTTATCTTTTAGTCTTCTCATATTGCACTTTTTGTTACTATTCTTTTTTGTGACCTTCTTGAATCTAAACCTAAATTTACCAACAACAGGAACATGATCTGATGATACGTCAGCACCTGGGTGACTCTTAACTGATAGGCATCCATTACGAAATCTCTTGTTCACCATTATGTAATCAATTTGATTCCGTATTACGTGTCCTGGTTGATCTTGCGGGGAGACCCAGGTATACAAGCGTCTTGGTGGTAGTTTGAAGAATTTATTTAGTATTGCAAATTCTTCTTCCTCAACAAACAGTTTTAATCTTTCTCCCCTTTCATTTCTCTGCCCTAGACCAAAATCACCTATGAATTCACCGCTTTTCCTTTACCAATTTTCGCATTTTCGCATTGAAGTCACCCATAATAATAGTTATATCTTCTTTTTTAAGTAGTTTAAGTGAATTTATCAACAACTCATAAAATTGCTCTAGCTCTTCTTCTGGTTTATCGCTAGTGGGGGCATACGGGACTAGTATTCAGTTGGATTATTATTAATCTTTCAGAAACAGGTAATTGGTCGATAATTCTGTGGAAACGTGACATTTTCACTTGGTTTTTCGATCAGTATTATGTAAGCTTCCATCCATCTGTCACGAAAATGTCTTTATCTTATGATGTGGTTGATTAAATTTGTTTTGTATACTATTGCTTTTGCTGACATATTCTTTAGAGCTCTATTAGTAATTAGGTCCGGTGCTGGAGCTTTTTTGGCATTAGTATGCTTGATCAACTGTCTGACCTCTTCAGGGGAGGTATTGGTGAGATCTATATTGGCACTTCTTCTTTTTATTGCCCTATATTTTCTTTCCACTTTTTCTGTAAAGTCGAGATCTTCATCGGGATGATAATTTTTTCTACATCCTCTTTTTAGCATTTTTTTCATAACTCCTGCTTTGTCTTTTTCTGCATACACAATTCCAATTTCTCCATGTAAAGATGGAATTAGTTTTTTATCTTTTCTTCGTAATTTAGATACCTTCCAGAACGCAGATTTACTTCGGTTTTAGTTTCGATGCTCTTCTAATTGGTTTTTGACTTCTCTATTTAGCTCATTAGCAATTCTTTTGTCCTCTTGGTTTCTTGTTCTGTTGTCACTTCCTCTTTTCGTATTTTGTTCTTAATTAGTTCTTTCAGCTCGTTGTTGATTTCTCTGAATTTTCCACTAACTGATGGTGTTTCTTTTTCTGTGGTAAAACGGTATCGAAGTTGTACACAAAGACAAAGGATCCCTTCACAATACAGGAATCATCGAATCACGCTGCTTTGAATCGAAAAATGTATGTGGGTGCACTCTTTTTAACTTAACTAAGGCTTTTGACTCTATTGACATTGAAATTATACTGCATAAATTAGAAGCCCTTGGTTTTCGGGGTTATTTCTTGAACTGGTTAAGGTCATACTTACAACATCGTAAATTCCTAGCAAAAGTCGATAATAAGGAGTCATCTGTTTTTAATATTGATCGAGGTGTATCGCAAGGCTCCGTATTGGGACCCCTAATATTTCTTTTATATGTCAATGATTTGACTCATTTTTTAACTGCAGACCATATAGTTCTTTATGCAGATGATTCAACAATTGTAGTTGACGAGTCAAATGAAGTCGAACTCATATCAAAAATGAACTTAGTAGCACAGGAATTTACAACCTGGTGTAAAAGGAACTCTTTAATGGTAAATGCAAATAAAACTATTTGTATGCAGTTCTACTCGCGCTTAAGCCATCCCATGGTTATAAAATCACAGTTAGTTCTGAGGAAATACCTTTTAGTGAGACAACATTATTTCTTGGTAGCATTCTAGAAAGTAATATGACATGGGATGAAAATGTCATTAAAGTCTGCAAAACAATGAATAAGGGTTATTATGCATTGGTTTATTCATACATGGCGTATAATGTTATCTTATGGGGAAACTCTAGAAATTCTTCTAGAGTTTTTATAACTCAAAAGAGAATTCTTAGATTGATATTCAATATTAATAATAGACAATCATGTCGTAAATATTTTATTGAACACAGGCTGCTGACTTTTCATGCTTTATATATTTATAAGTGTATTATTCACGTCAAAATTAAATTTCAAAATTTTACGCTCAACTCTGACTTTTACCCGACAAGACACGGTAGGTTGATAAGCGTGTGTAAACACTCCACAACTCTCTTTGAAACTAGTCCTGATTTTGCAGGATCTAAATTTTATAATTGTATGCCACTTAATATAAGAAATGAAAACAATATTCAAATTTGTCTGAATGGAGAATCTATTGCAACTGGCTGAATGACTAATGTCAATGCCATTAAAAAAAAAAAAAAAACAATATTCAAAAACTCAAAAATAAATTAAAAGCATGCTTGATCCAATTATGCGTTTACAACCTGAATGAATATTTTGACTTAATAAAAGACTACAGAGAATAAGGACCGACGGGTTCAGAGACGCTCTATATTGCATATCTTTGTTTTTTATTTTTATATTAATCTATATTTTATTGATTTTGTTTTATGTAATTTTCCTATATAACTTGTTGATCATGCTTTATGTACTATATGACTTGTCCTATATCACAATGTGATCTGATGGGATTAATAAAGAATATTCTATTCTATTCTATTCAATATATATATATATATATATATATATATATATATATATATATATATATATATATATATATATATATATATATAATTTAAACCCATCCCTGATATTTTTATTATTTGTTTTTAATTTTTTTTAGCTTGTCTAACGAAATCGTTTATTTTGATAATTATTTATTCCTACTCGTTAATATTTTAACAAATGTAAATTTGACTGGTTTCTAGGAATTTAGAGTAGTCAGTTTGAACTTTGAATTTTCCTTGTTTTGGTCCAATCTGCACCTCCACCTCTCATTATAGAATTCAATTTTTATTAAACAACTTGAACTTTGTCCTCTGATTTCATCGTTCCATTGAACTACGATATCTTAGTTCCCGATTAAAGTATTCAACTAAAAATTGATTATTTTTTATTTTTCTCATTTAAAAGGCACGTTTAGTCGTACTAATGTGAAGATAAAGTGATTTATAACGGTTTGGGGTACTTGTACCTTCACCTCTATAGTAATTAATCGGTAGAATGGTGCTTTGTTATAAAATAGTAGCCATGACAACTGAAGCAAATTTCAATAATTATTCTTTATATTAATTCTTTACATACAAGAATTTTTGTACTTGTCACTTGTCACTGACAAGTACTTGGAGTTTACTGAAGACTTTCACTTTGTCATAATTATTATCTATATAGTTTATAGCAATATTTAGTAATATAAGTTAAATATTGTGTTTATATGGGAGTAAGCCATAATGGATTGTAATAAAACTTGTTCTTTAATTACTGTTAAACTGGGAATAAGCCACAATTAAAGATAAAAATACGTTTATTGACGTTTCAATTTCCACTTCGGAAATCGTTCTCAAAATACAAACAGTAAATTAAACAAATTTTGTTTTTTTTTACATAGTGAAAAATTCTTCTAATAATTTAATTTTATCTGACGCATTTATATTGACAATTCAGACATACATTATGCATTTTAAAGTAGACGACTTTAAAATGATATTGCCAACATTGTTGAGTTGCGCTCCTGGGACGACTTTACTTATAAGATAGTTCATTCGATTACATGAAATCTACTTTAACTTGAGAATATCCGTCAGAAAAAATCATAGCATGTAATTCGTCTTTAAAAAGACAAACACATGACATGATGACAGTAAAATTCTCTTGTTAGTGATTCCATAGTAAATTATGAGGGAAAAACCAGAAAAAAAACCTCATAATACTATCCCGACATTGCAAGTATTTTTTCGTGAATTTAATTTACCTTCAACAAACATCAAAATTCTGATTTTATATGTTACGTTATTTAAAAAACATAAATGATGTATCCTCTATATGTTACTGACTTACTAATACTGGTATTTTCTTATTAATAACTTCCTCTTTCAATATTGGTAACCAGATCCTACTACATTCTACCGAGGAATTTGCGACACAATTGGCCTCATTTAGCATAATTAGAGCTGCTTCTTAGATTTTTCTTTTTTTACCATCCGTTTCTTTTAGGACTACATTTGAATTATTCCATTGAACCCTATGTTCATTATCCCATGCGTGTTTACAGATTTGAGATCTATCAAATTCTCTATTTTTAATATAAGATTGATGTTCACTTATTCTAACATTTAATGGCCTTGATGATTCACCTAAATAAAACTGATCGCATTCACAAGGTATTTTATAAATGCAATTCTTTGTCCTTTCTTGTTCATTGTTAGGTTTGGTTTTGGACAAAATAGATCTCAACGTGTTTGTTGTTTTGAATGTTGTTGAAATGTTGAATTTATTTCCTATCCTTTTAAGTTTTTCTGATAATCCTTTTATGTACGGTATTGTTATTTTCCTCATATTATTCCTTGTGTATGCTGTAGGATCTCGTTCTAAGTTGTTCTGTTCTATTCGATCGATTGTTGAAAATTCCTTATTTATAAACGGATGGAAAAAAAGAAAAATCAAAGGAGCGGCTCTAATTATGCTAAATGAGGCCAATTGTGTCGCAAATTCCTCGGCAGAATGTAGTACGATCTCGTTACCAATATTGAAAGATGAAGTTATTAATAAGAAAATACCAGTATTAGTAAATCAGTAACATATAGAGGATACATCATTTATGTTTTTTAAATAACGTAACATATAAAATCAGAATTTTGATGTTTGTTGAAGGTAAACTAAATTCACGAACAAATACTTGCAATGTCGGGATAGTATTATGAGGTTTTTTTCCTGGTTTTTCCCTCATAATTTACTATGGAATCACTAACAGGAGAATTTTACTGTCATCATGTCATGTGTTTGTCTTTTAAAGACGAATTACATGCTATGATTTTTTCTGACGGATATTCTCAAGTTAAAGTAGATTTCATGTAATCGAATGAACTATCTTATAAGTAAAGTCGTCCCAGGAGCGCAACTCAACCATGTTGGCAATATCATTTTAAAGTCGTCTACTTTAAAATGCATAATGTATGTCTGAATTGTCAATATAAATTAGTCAGATAAAATTAAATTATTAGAAGAATTTTTCAATATGTAACAAAAAACAAAATTTGTTTAACTTACTGTTTGTATTTTGAGAACTATTTCCGAAGTGGAAATTGAAACGTCAATAAACGTATTTTTATCTTTAATTGTGGCTTATTCCCAGTTTAACAGTAATTAATTTACAATGCCACAAGAAAATAGCTTCAGAACAATATTAAAAAACTTGTTCTTGTTTATAACCTCTTCCAACTATTCGAGCCTTTTTGAAAATCTTTCCATTTATTTCTTTCTGTGTCAATACCCACCTAGAGTCTATTAAATTCAGCTCATTTGGAGTAAACACCAACTACCAATTTTTATTTTTCTCTAGAACTAATAACTCTTCATTAACAGCTTCCAACCACTTTTTACCTTTAGTTGCTTCTTCGTAATTTTTTGGAACTTCAGCTGATAAAATTCCCGCTGAAAGTGCTGTCATGAAGCCATGCATGTCCATATCCATAGCCATTATAACTAATTGGTATCTTTCGTTCTCTATTACTTTTTATTATAGTCTCATCCCTTTTTGCTTCATTTTTATTTAGACATCATATTTTTCTACATCTGTTTCTTTTCAGTAAAAATTTAGGCTTGTTTCACATATTGTTCATCAAATATTATACTTCAAAAAACTTCAATTTTATTATTTAATGGATTCCATAAATGCTCTTTCATCGAACTTTCCTCTTACTTCTTGAGGAACATGAGCCCAAGCCTTCGATCCGAATATTCGTATCTTTTCTAGATCTATTTTTTTATTAAACCAAATTTCTATTGGAAGTTTGCCACTTGGTACTGCAGTAGTTTATATATATATATATATATATATATATATATATATATATATATATATATATATACTGAAAAAGCGATGAACGCTTGTAATCAACGCTGATCAAATAGAATACAATACTCCAATATTTGGGTGTGCAGCGGAAGATGGGACAAAGAAGTACTCTTTTTAGTTAACCAAGCTTTCGCAAATCTTTATTTGCATCATCAGGGTGCTACAATAAACAGAATTAGTATAAATTACAGAGTAAGACTTACTTTGCCTCTTACACTGATTGAGGTTAGTTGTCTTGATGTTTATTAAATGAAACTGGGAACTCATTTGAACCCTATAACTATGGCGAAAACTATCCAAAAATTGATTTAAAACGTTCTTTAACATACATAAAACACTTAGAACACACATACATAAACATTTAAATAAAATTATGTTAAAATAGTTACAAAACATGTACGTAGTCACAATATAAAATTTTGGTTATAAATATTCTTATCAGAAACAAAAGAATTGCTTGTGAATTCGTTGCTACCAACTTGAAACGACAGAACGTTAGATCTTAAATGATAACGATGTAAAGGTGATAGTATACCTGATAGAAGCTGAACTTATTGAAAAAGAAAAAATGAAAAGACTTATTTTAGAAATAGGAGAGATATTGTATATCTCATATATAATTAAACTTATATTGTTGACGATGAATTGTCTGTATTAGTAGATTCATGTTTATCTAAAGTTAACAATAATGAATATAAGTTGCTTAAATTCTTGGTATCTGTCTTTTTATTAATGGTTTCTTTTTCTTGAAAAATGAAAGCCATCTCGAGAAACAATCTTTTTGAATAATTGCTCTCCGTGGACAGGATTTTTACATTTGGAAAATCGAAAGAGTGTCCTGTTGTGTTAACATGTGTGGCTAGGGAACATCTATCAGGGTGTAACCTAATGTCACTCTTGTGAAGAGTTAAACGGCTGGAAACTTTTTGGGAGGTGTGACCTATATAAGAACCTTCACAGCCTAAACAATTAAGTTTGTAGACCACATCACTTTTATTTAAGTTTGGTACTTTATCTTTCAATGGCTTGTACAGAGATCCCACAACTAGAGTGCTTTTATAAGCAATTTTTACATTTGGTAGGTATTGAGCAAAAATTCTGGTCAATTTGGGAGTGACGTCCTTAATAAATGGAAGTGATGCAAAAGATATATTAGGAATATTGTTAGTCAGTGAGTGGGAAACAGAGGTAATTTTCATATCACCTGTATTTTGGGAAGGGTTTACTTGTGTGTTAAGTATAACAGAGGATGTGTTAAGGATGATTTTCCTAAGTAAAGATTCGGGGTAAGAATTATCTAGGAACAACTGTAAAAGGATGTTGAGATTCTTCTTTCTAAAAATAGGGTCAGCTAGTTTACAAACTCTTGTGGTCATTTGTTTTACTAGATTAATGTTTTACTAGAATAATTAATTAAAGATATGAAAATTACCTCTGTTTCCCACTCACTGACTAACAATATTCCTAATATATCTTTTGCATCACTTCCATTTATTTCATTTCATTTTCTCGGCGACATTCATAGGGCTTTGATCGGTAACTTCATATTTACTACTTTTTAAAATTTTATTAATATCACTTATAATGCTACCTAAAGTTAAAATCAAAGCTTAATATCCATTAAATAGTTGGAAGTTATTTATGATTTTCTTGGTTCTTACTCACTTATTAACATTAAATAACATTGAATTTACTTTAGACCACATGGTCATTTGCTGTGCTAATTTTTTACAAGTTCATATATGTTGTTAGTTGCTTAACTGTTTATACAAGATCAGCGTATTATGTCCATTTACTTAGTTTCATTCACATGTTTGTTAATAACATTGACTGCTACATATCTTTTTAAGATGAACTGATGATGCTTTCAAAACTCGAAAGCGAAACGTCTTCAAAATAGATAAAGTAGCCTATCAACTTTGTCTTTTATTTCTCCACCTAGAGACCGATATAAGAACCCACCACTCGTCTGAGTGATCCTTATATATATATTGGATTGACGGTCGTACTCCTTTTTCCGATAATATAATATATATATAATATATATATATATATATATATATATATATTATATATATATATATATATATATATATATATATAAATATATATATATATATATATATATATATATATATATAAGCGAGGTTCCTACAGCCTCTGCCGTTTCTCGCATTTCGACCGCCATCGTTTTCTGTCCATCCATTCGTCTTCTCTGATGGCTCTATCTTTATGTGCCGTACATTTTCTTCCCAGGCAACTGAAGGCCTTCCCCTTCTTCTTCTTTGTTGTGGTATGTAATTTAAAGCTTTCTTTGGCCATCTATCTTCATTCATTCGTTTCACGTGACCATACCACACTAGTTGTCTCGTTTCAATTCCAGTAGTTTTTAATCGATTAATTATATATGTTGCTATTCGTACACCTTCACCCCATCAATTCTTAGGCAGTTCACTCTCAAAAAGTAAGTAACGGGTCACATTTAAAACAGTTCGGTTAAATTTCTCACTGACCCAATATTGCTCAGGACATCTAAATACTGTAAATTCAATTTGAATCCCTTTAGACTTGCAAAAGTTTTTAAATGCATGGGACGCATCCCCACCAAGTACGTAACAATGTTTTTGTTTACGCTTTTATCAATTATTGTTTCATCTCTGTCAAAATTCAGATTGACAATTCTGAGATTTGATAGACTATCCACCTCAACAAGCTCCTTTCTTTTGTCACACAAAACTGTATTAGGATGTGTCAATTCAAATTCATTTAGTCCAGTAAGAAATGAAATTTCTTCTTCAACCTGATTTGGACCGATCACTTGCACTATTAACAGGCCGACGTTCCATGCACTCATTTCTTTTATACTCCATTCGCTTAGCTCGGGTATATTTTGACAGATTCATTGTCGGAAACCTACAACACAACAATTCCTACTTCTCAGTATTAATAGCTCAAGTATACTACTATTGCAGACTTCTTTCATTGAAAAAAGAAGAATTATTCTAAATAGTGGAAGTGTATACTAAACCCATCAAATTTTGGGTAGTATATATTTAAAAATTATATTTTGGTTGTTATAATTTAACATAACTATTTGTTATATGGTGCAGATAAATAAATATTGATTGCCGGTAATTCGCAAAGTTCTATTTTATTTACTATTTAGTTTGTTTACTATTAATATTAGCTATGAGTACGTGTGCTTGGTTGTATAGTAATTTCCAGCCACTTTTAGTCTGTCAAAAAGTAACTAACTTCGCAAAAAAATAATTACTAAATTCACTAGACAGTTCGGACTGGGAATAGCGAACCGAGTTTATGTCCAGTTTTACATCACTTTTAGCATTTAAATCGAAAATTGCCCAGTCCTTGTCCCACTACTGAATATTGTCTATTTGACTGTGGTCCATCATTCCATCGTCCTTCTTTAATATGATTTCTAGGACCATATGTGACCTGTTGGGAATTCTGTTGACTTCCATAGTGATATCGATTCATATTAGCAAAGAAAACTGCTGTGGATTCTTCATTATTTTTATAAGAGTTTCCTTGACGAGATTCTTTCTGTAAGAGTTTATTTTTCACCATATTAAAATCAATTCTAGTTGGATCTTGACTGAAAATAATGTCAATTTTTGTGACTGTCGCTTGATATGACTCCGACATAGCAGCTAACAATTGTGAAACAATTTCGGGTTCTTCAATTTTTCCACCACTATTCTTCAGATCTGTCACTGTGTTTTCAAAAATTATTATATCACATGTTAATTTTACACTAGCATACCTCATATTTCTTAATTTATGTTGAATTTCAACTTGAACAGACAAACCTTTTTGCAAATATGTCTTTTAAAGTATTGAACATATCTCTGGCTGTCTTTTTCTCTTTTACGGTCTGTATCACATTATCTGCTAAGCATTGCACTATAAAATTCCTTGCTTTAGCATCATTCTTTTTTAAGGTGTCATCAATTATGTCTTTTTGTAAAATTTCCAGCAAATCATTTTGTTCCAAAATTAATTCCATGTAACTTCAAATTGTTTAAAATTTGCTACCTGTAGCACAGAATAATAAACAATCAGAAGGGCCACTCTCAGATGCCGCCTTTGCAGTTTTTCAGCACGCGCGCCATGTTTTAGGAGGACACAAACATATGATTTGTGAGGTTATGCAATTGTTTACATTTATGTTTAATTATATTATATTTATTCAAATTCATTTAGTCCAGTAAGAATGGTTAACCATTATGTTATTATATTTAAAACTGTTAATATAATTGTATAGTATGTCTATGATTGCCGTAAGTCAAATAAACCTGGTTTTTTTTCCATGCACACCACATAAACAACACTGGTTCCCTTTAAAATCCTCGTAAAACATGGCGCAACGTCTGCGCGAAGGAGATGCGCGTACTTAATTTTCCGTGGAGAGTGGGCATTCTGTTTGTTTATTATTCTGTGCCTGTAGATTGACTGCCACTGCGCTCTTTGTTTTGATCACGTTCATGTTTTCAGAGTTCGAAAATTCCAAGATCCAAATTCCTGTTTACCCTTCGAATGTTCAAATCACAAACTATTTCATTACTGGCACATAACTGGGCCCATAACTTGAAGTGAATACTGGATTCGAAGCAGTAAAACAAATAATATTTCACTATTTATTGAATACTTTTAATAATAAGAATGTTGATAGCCAACGGCCATTACAATACCTTAATAAAAACAAAACAAGTCGATTATACTGACATTATTCTATAGTTACAATGTGACATGGCATATGTCACTTTTAAAATCAAGGCGGGAATTATGGTATTTTAACAAATACTAATGCCTATGCCTATGTAGATTAGATCGACGCACGATACACTTGTGTAAGTGTATCGTGGATGGACGTATTTGTTAATTGGAAGAAAAATACGACGACTGCAAAACTTTACACTTTAGGTGGGACTAGCGTGAATCCCATGAGCGTAGTTAAGGGTTAAAAATACAAAAAACATAGTATGAAGCTTCGAGCTAGTCTAAAATATGGCCTACTGTACCATTTTTTACTTATTTTTAGACGTGGATTAACTTTTCTGTACTTCTTGTAGTTTCTTGACTATTTGCCTTATTTTGGTTAAAGAAGTTAGTTCCTCTTGCAGCTATTTTGTACACAATGAACAAAATAGATTATTTAATACCAAAAATTTCATAAAGTCCAAAGAAAAAGATCGTTTACGTATTTGTGCAACTTCATGCTTATTTATCTATTTTTTATAAATATTTATCAACAATTCGTTATAGTGGTAATCAATTACATAATGTTTCCATCGGTTTTATCTTTCGAATTACGTATAACAAAATGTTAATACATCGTATATATCGTTTGTTAAATTTGTGGCCCATTTTTGTGTAATTATTACAAAAAATATTATTTAAAATTCTAATGTTTTAATATATTATCTTACGCAATAACAAATGTTTGTTTCACCCTAATAGTTTCATCCTCAATCATAATTTGAACCGTTAAACAAGCCAAGCATGACCAAATATTTTAAGTATTACCGTCGAAATTGACACCCAAGGAGATAAAGAAAGGTCAGATTTGTCGTATCAGTCAAATAACTTTTGGTGATATATTTCTTATCGCCGATAAAAAATTCAAACAATTCACATTGAAAGGTTTTTTTTATATAAGTAAATAGTTTGTTGAAAATTAAATACTATATTATCCTTGTTTTTTGAGTATTGTTCTGAAGCTATTTTCTTGTGGCATTTTAAATTAATTACTATCTAACTGGGAATTGCATTTATAAAATACCTTGTGAATGCGATCAGTTTTATTTAGGTGAAACATCAAGGCCAATAAATGTTAGAATAAGTGAACATCAATCTTATATTAAAAATAGAGAATTTGATAGATCTCAAATATGTAAACACGCATGGGATAATGAACATAGGGTTCAATGGAATAATTCAAATGTAGTCCTAAAAAAAAACGGATGGAAAAAAAGGTAGGATCTGGTTACCAATATTGAAAGAGGAAGTTATTAATAAGAAAATAGCAGTATTAGTAAGTCAGTAACATATAGAGGATACATCATTTATGTTTTTTAAATAATGAAACATAAAATCAGAATGTTGGTGTTTATTGAAGGTAAACTAAATGCACGAACAAATACTTACCATGTCGGGATAGTATTATGAGGTTTTTTTCCTGGTTTTTCCCTCATAATTTACTATGCTATCACTAAACAGGAGAATTTTACTGTCATCATGTCACGTGTTTGTCTTTTTAAAGACGAATTACATGCTATGATTTTTTTCTGACGGATATTCTCAAGTTAAAGTTGATTTCATGTAATCGAATGAACTATCTTATAAGTAAAGTTGTCCCAGGAGCGCAACTCAACAATAGTGGCAATATCATTTTAAAGTCGTCTACTTTAAAATGCATAATGTATGTCTGAATTGTCAATATAAATGAGTCAGATAAAATTAAATTATTAGAAGAATTTTTCACTATGTAACAAAAAAACAGAATTTGTTTAATTTACTGTTTGTATTTTGAGAACGATTTCCGAAGTGGAAATTGAAACGTCAATAAACGTATTTTTATCTTTAATTGTGGCTTATTCCCAGTTAGATAGTAATTGTTTTTTGAAATCTAGAACTAATTATTACGAAGATTTCGTGACATATTGTGGGCCATATTTAATTCAATTCACGGGCCTATATTCTTTTTTCATGAAAAAGTGTTTTAAGTATAATAGATGTTATATAGTAAATGGGATGTGATGATCACGAACTTGTACTTAGTTTTTTTCCAGCACATCAGGTTTTTAAGAAAAGAATGTTTTAAATTTTTGATAGAAACTGCCAATGCTTTATTGAAACTTTATTTAAAACAAAATTATACTGCACAATTAGGTCGGTCTTAAAAAAAGAATTCAGTATAACGTTTGTTAGACAATATTTGGTTTTTTTTTTGAATGAAACCGTTCTCTTTTTTCATGAAAACTGCATTTTGTCTTCTTTGATACTTTGTGAATCCATACTGCTGACTCAAAAGCATGGATACTATTTTGAGATGTCCACAGAGTTGCCAACAATATTTGCTATACTTTATTTTATTTAGCAACAGCTCAAGATTCTCATATGTTTCTTTGAAATGCACGGAGTGAACAGGCACTGAGGCATAAATATTACCATTGTGCAACAAGACACCATTCAGACTTCTCTTAGAAGAATTAATAGAAGTAGCATAGCAAGCGGGGCTCAAACCCACTTTGGTAACCTGTCCATCAGGGTCTCCGATGCCGAGGACGATACAAGCCTCTTTGACCTTGGGGGTGTAAAAGAACTACAAGAAGTGATCGTTAATGACCAAAGGTTTGTAAGAAGTGGTCGCTTATCGCTAGATCTCTTCTTCTTTCCCGAAGAAGTGATCGACAATGACCAGAAGGTCGTAAGAACTTGTCGCTTATCTCTAGATCTCTTGTTCTCAGCCCAAGAATTGTCACCTTTGTCATGTTGCCTGTATATTTTACACTTAAAATAATACACACCTTTATGGCAACATTAAACTCATTTTTTTAACAAACTAAACACTTAAACGAGTTTTTCATACATTTCAGTGGAAGGTAGATTTTAAATATTACTTTATCATTGGATTATTGATATTAACAATTAACTAGCAGTATCATGTAGAAAACTTGCTGCGGTTAATTGAAATAAAACATATCTGATTAATATGATGACTTATTTTGCCTTTTTACTTTTTAGATGAAGAGAATAGCTGAATTTAAAGAAAAACATAAAGGTATTTTAGAAAATTTGATGCCTGATGATGAGAAAACTGCTTTAACAGAACATAATGTAGTGAATATATTGACCAATTTGGACCACAAAGGCAGAAGAGTGCTTCTCGTCTTCGCTGGAGGTATTAACAATATAATATTTTCACATTTTTATATAAATGATTTTCAATTATTTATGTACAATTCGTCAAGACAAGGAATGATTTTCAAAAGTTTGCACGCTGGCGCAAAGAACAGACTAGGAAAGTATTCGGAGAGAAAGAGTCCTGCTAAAACATCTCCTGTAATTTTAGTCATTCCTAGTTTTGACAAATTGTAGATTAATTTTCTATGTAGATCATAAACAGGAGATTTAGTTACTTCACAGAGCAAATCATGTCCGAATTCATACCAGGACGATCTACTATTGACCAGCTGTTCAACGTAAATTAAATATTAGCTAAAACTCGGGGATGCGATAAAAATATCTACCAAATCTTTGTAGATTTTAGACAAACCTATGAAAATATCACCAAAGATAAAATATACTTAATTAGTCGAGAATTTGGTATATCAAGGTAATAAGTAAAATTAATTCAAGCCACTATGACTCACACAGAATCGCAAATATGAGTCCAAAACCAATTGACAGATCCCTTATAGATAACTAAGGGGCTAAAACAGGAAGATGGGCTAGCTCTGACTCTGTTTAATATATGTATAATAGATTGTGATCTAAGCAGACGATGTAGACGCAGATATTGATGTGGAGCTAGAAGAATATGCAAAAGAAATAGGACTAGCCGTCAATATAAATAAAATTAAAACCCTAATACTAGCAAGGAAATAGCGAACCTTTAACAATAGACGACGCAAATATTGGAGTTGTAAAACAGCTCACATACTTCGGCGTACAGCTAACTGAGTAAGGCAGCGAGGGGTAGAAAATAATGAAAGGGATAATGCTTGTCACAGGTGATTGGATCTAGGACATCCGTAGGGAAATAAAGTTCAAAATATATCATCTTCTTGCAGTACCGTCTCCTATCGGAGGTTGGCTACCATCACACCAATCTTTACTTTGTTGGCTGCAGCTCTGAACAACTGTATTGAACTGCACCCATACCATTCCCTTAAATTTCGCAAGCAGGAAATCCTCCTACGTCCCACATTTTTCTTTCCCGAGATTTTTTCTTGGATTATGAGTCTAAGCAGAGAGTACTTTTTTCCTCTCATTATGTGGCCCAGATATTCCAGTTTTTTCGTTTGTATGGTTTTTATGACTTCGCATTCCTTCCCCATCTTCAGCAGAACATCTTGATTTGTTATTCTTTCTGTCCAGGTATTTTCCAGATTCTCCTGTAACACCACATCTCGAATGCCTCAATGTTTTTGATGTTTACCTTTTTCAGTGTCCAGGCTTCCATGTCGTACAGCAGTACAGAGAAGATATAGCACCTTAACTTTCTCGTTCTTAAGTTTATATTTTTGTCCCGGTTGTATAGTAACTTTTTCATTTCGATAAACGATTGTCTCGCTATTTCTATTTGCCTCTTGATTTCTCTTGTCTGGTCATTAGTATCAGTGAAGCAAACCTCTAAATATTTGTAGGACGTACCTCTTTTAACTGGCTGATTATTTATGGTTAAATTCACATTGTTGTATAGCTTCTTTGTTACAATCATGAATTTAGTCTTTTTGATGTTCACTTTTAGACCATACTTATTGCTATGGGTGTTTATGTTTCCATCAAAAACAGTAAATTTGCTAGTTTATCTGTTACTATTAGCGTGTCATCAACGTATCGTATATCGTTAATTAACTCTCCGTTAATGTTCATACCAATGTTTTTCTCTAGGAACGCTTCCTGACATATTGTTGCGCTATATATATTGAATAACAGTGAAGAAAGCACACAACCCTGGTGCACACCTCGACGAATCTCAATTTCTTTGGTTAACTCATTATTAACTTTGATTTTTGCTGTTTGTCCCCAGTACAACCTGTATATGATGTTAATGTCGCGACTGCCGATGTTTTTGCTTCTTAGGATTTCATACAGCTTTTGGTGTCTGACTTTATCGAAGGCCTTCTCAAAATCTATGAAACCTACGTAAAGGTTTTGGTTTACATCCAAACATCTTTGCATTAACACACTTAGACCAAATAAAATATATAAAATCATTATACTACCCATAACAACATATGGCGCAGAAACATGGATCATGAAAAAACAATGAACTTTTTAATACTATTGAAATAAAGATATAAAGAAGGGTATTAGAAGGTTTTAGGTAGGGAAGATCATCCAACGACGCTATATTTATAATAAGGCAAGTGCAAGAGCAATCATTAGAATACAACGACCCGGCATATCTATGTTTCGTCTTTCGTGGACCTTACAAAAGCGCTAGAAGAAGAATTAACCGTCCGTATTAAAGCTGGCGATGGGATAAGACATGGAGATTCATTGAGTCCTCTATTGTTCAACCTGGTTTTGGATGAAATAATAAATAAGTAAGAAATAAAAAAGGATACCAAATGGGAGAAAAACAACTTAAAATAATCTGCTATGCATACGACGCAACATCACTCTCTCAAAGTGAAGATGATTTACAACGTATGCTGCACCAATTTAATATAACCGCCAGAAAATTTTACATGTTAATGTTCCCAAAAAAGACAAAATGCGTGGTTACAACAGAAAATTTACTAAGATGTAAATTGGAGCTCGAAGGTCATATAATAGAACAAGTGATAAAGTTTAAACCGAAGTGGAAGATCAAGTAAATAGTGCAAACAGAGCCGCAGGCTGCATAAATGAAACAATATGGAGAAATAAAAGTATCGGAAAAGAAAGGAAAAGCAAAATTTACAAAACAGTCATCAGACCAATAATGACATACGCGACAGAAACAAGACCTGATACAAAGAGGACAAAACCGATGTTAGAAACAGCAGAGATGAAAACGCTTAGAAGAAGAACGGTATTGGGAGCCGTCTCCCATAAATGGGAGATGGCTCCCATTTATGGGAAATGGCTCTCCCAACAATGGTAAGAGGAGGTTAAGGTTTAACCACGAATAATATCAATATTACAAAGAACCTTCTATAGCAAATTATGCAAAACTTTAAAAATTCCGTAGGTCACCGCAGGTCACCTTATAACTGGAGGAGAGCAGTCAAGGAAAGAGATGTTTTGAGGCAGATGCTGTGAGATTCAAGGGCCTGACTTGGGAGGTAGAGCCATCGAAGAGAGGGTAGATTTTCCCTTAATGTTCTGTTACTGTTTCGGTTATGACTAAAAAAGAAAAAATATTATGACAATTTTCATCAATATGTCGCACCTATTGTGTCAAACTGGTTGACCAACAAGGGAATTAACGTATTGCCACGACCATAACAACATTTCACATGTATGTTACATGCTTTAACAAGGAAGTACTCTACATATTAGCAACATTCACAATACATTTCACTTCCGGAAGCTTCTTATAACAGAATGGACAAATTTACTACAACTGGATAATAACAGTATTATTTAACAATACTCGTAGAGGAGCATGCTCATGTTCAGTAGGAGGTTTAACTTTATATTAAAGATAATTTTTTTTTCAATGCCAAATTGCTAAATGACAAGAAAATTGTAAGCAACATAAGAAAAATGATACCGACATGGCTGCGATAAAGTCGAGAATTTTAGCTGAAGTAAAAGAAGATTGCAAAAAAAGGAAATGAATTAAAAATTGATTGAAACTGGAAACAAGAAACTTAGCAAAGACCAACGAGGAAGAAGCATTTAGAAATCTAAATGAAATACAAGATACCAAGCAGCTACGAAGTGAGATAGTGAAAGTTGGAAAAATAACTCTTTTTAAAAACGACGGGCTAAATAGATACCTGAGGATGGGTTTTATGGTGTCACAGAGAATAAACCGAGTAGTACCGTAAAAAGGGGTTACATTGCACATTTTCTTCATATTTTGTTGAATAAGTTTTGTATCTGTTGCTCAATCGAACAAAAAAAATACCACTTATGGGTCACTATAGAAGCATGACGTTACATACGTTAGATTATCTCTTGGGCGTAGCTATGTAAAAATAGCTATAACAAAGTTGCTGTTCAATTTTACCCCGGGTACGGGGTAACATTGAACAGTAGTATAAATCGGTGTCTACGAGCCCACAGGTTAGTTATTCGTTCAATTTAACCCCGCCAGTGAAACAAGCGGAAAAAACTAGTGGGGAGAGTTTTGTTTGTTTTTTTTTCTCAATGGTTATATTTATTGACAAAATATTTTTTTACATTCTTTTTTATTAAACTTTAAATTCTTTTACATAGTCTTATAAAATCATATTTCAAACTAAAGAAATTGGTAATTTTCAAGTCAAATGACAAAACATAAGGGAAACATATAAACGACAGTCTTTAGAAGGATTTTAGCCCAGAGTATACCCATCAAATTGGATCGAAAAAACCACTTTTCCGCAACGGTCTTCAGCTGGAGCTGGGAGAAGTCTCTCAAAATCTGAAGAACTTACGACTGAAATGTCGTCTATCTGAAAATAAATCAACAATCGATTTTGGTATAATGCAAAATGCACTGAAAAATTTACCTCTGGCCAATAGAAGGCAGAATTCTTCACAATTCTCAGGAACTTGACCACATAATCTCCATCAGGCAGTTTTTCTTTTATAAGACCAACGAAAAATTTCAAGATCTTTTTGGTTGCGAATCTTACGAGCACATAGTCGTCGACGACTGCAGCCCCTGTTGGCCTTTCGATCTCCTCGTTCTTTTCTTGGTGCATTTCATCACAAAATGTCTCGAAATCACAATCAGATTCGTCCTAAAGCTCCAGTTCGTAGTCGGAACTGTCACTATCCAATTCCTTAGCAGACTTTTTCTTATTCTTCGTGGGTGGTGCAGAACATCTAGAACTTTCTCCTATTTCAAAATCTTCCAATCCAATGCTTTTACCCGGTGCGATGTTAATTTTCTTTTTTTTTTGAGTTCTAGCTCTTTTTTTGTTCTTAATACCCTGTAAAAATTGTAAAACTGTGTCGTTTAAACTGTTTCCAAAACTTTCATTTGATTCAGTATCATCAGTACCAGGCAATTTCTTTAATATTTGATTTATGTCTAAAGGGTATGTACCCGTTGCCCGAAAGCCACTTTGAAGGTTTTGTTCACCAGTTTCTGCGAATTTAAACATCAGCTTTTTTAAAAGTTTTGGAAACATCTTTGGAAGACCAGTTGATCCCATTGCTAACTTATAATCGCTGAGTATTGCACGCCATTGTTTCTTCAGTGGTGCGAACACCGCGACATCTAGGGGTTGAGCGATATGCGTAGTATTCGGCGGTAAACATATGAATCGAATATTATTTTTAACCGATAGTCTGATAATTTGCTCAGAAAAATGGCTTGTCAAGTTATCCCCGATTAATACTTTGACTCCTTCTTCATGTCTCGTGGAATAAAGGAAAACAGAAGTAAACCAATTTAAAAATGTTGCAGAATCGAACCATCCATGAGCTGGTCGGTTGTATCTGGTTTTATCGGGTCCTCCTTCCGTCCAAGTTGTCCAAAGGTTTTCTGCTTTGTAGACTACATACAGAGGTAGCAGAACTCCTGAAGCGCTTCCACAAAACATCAAAGAAATGTTTGATTTTGATTGAGATAATAAACGTTCTGGATATTTAACCCCTCTTTTAAAAAAGCATCTTGCAGACCCAGGATCATCCGATAAATTTGTCTCATCGAAATTGTATATACAATCGGGGGAAACTCCGTCTAGACATTGCTCAAGGTTATCAAAATAAGCAATGAAAACTTCTCTAGTGGAAGATGCTCTATTTGGGATTATATTTTGAGATTTTCTTACATTTATTTCTCTGTTTCTTTTCGGAAAACCTTTAATCCAATCGATACCAGGCAAATTATTTTTAAACTGCTTAACTCTCTTACCCATTGTATCCAAATGGCTTTTCATAACATGTCGTAAATCGTCGTGAGTCAAAGGAAAGCCCCATTTAGCGGTTTTCAAAAGCATCTTGACCAGTGCCTTTTCTTCGTCGTTGTTTAAAACTGTGGGCCTTCCGATGTCCTTCATTTTTTTGTTGTTCAGTTTGTGACTTAATGTTCCTTTTGGGATTTTGTATTTCTTCGACGCCTTGGAAAGTGATAACTGTTTTGTTTTAATTTCGCGGATTGCTTGATCTAAAGTATCAGAGGTGTAATTTTTGTATGATCGACTACCCAACTTTCTAACGTAATCACGCATTTTGAACTGAGATTATCGCACTACACTACCTATTGCACCACAACTGAATTTCCTAACCACACAATGTTCCTACCGCCAAGCCAACCAATGTTATACTGAGCTCTGAGCTGAGTGAATTTCATTCAAATGATTCAAAACGAGGTAGCGTAACGCCATACAATAATATTTAGATGGAACTCGATTGACGCCGCCCAAGCACGTTCAATCCTGCCGTTCAATGTTACCCCACGTTCCCAAAATAATTGACATATTTTTTGTATAAATTAATTAAAAATATTCAAAACCCTAATCATTTACGGTATTATGTAGAATAAGGTTCAAATAGGTACTAGTATCGTGTAAAATTAGTCATGAGAAGATATCTTTTGCATATCGCCGACTGCAGACCAAAGTTTGAGAGATTTTTTTTTACTACCTTTTATTTCAGACACCATTTTTTATTTCATTTTTGTTAATTTTGATAACCTGCCAGAAATTTTATCAGGAAGTCCAAGAAAAACATATTTGCAACCCTCAAAAAAATATATCGGCCCCAAAAAAAAGTTTAGGCCAACTTGTAGAAAAATATAATCTTCATTGCAAAACTGTTCAATGTAACCCCGTTTTACGGTAATTGATTTTCAAGCAATTTCAGAGATACCTTGTTATTAATTAACGCAAATGCTCTTTCAGAAAAGAAAGACATGAAAAAAAAAAAAATGAATTCCATGAACAACTCTATAAGCTGATTAAAACAGTACCAAAATATAATATGAAAGTAGGAAGAGAATATATTATATGAATATAATAGATGACAAAGGCCTGCATAAAGAAAGAAATGTCAATGGAAAAATACAAATAGAATTTTCAAGGAAACATAACCTGAAGATAGTAAGAGCACAATTTGATCGTAAAGATGTACAGAAAATAACGGGAATCTCTTCTGCAGAGAATAGCAGAAACCACATAGACCATTTTCTCATTGAAAGAAAATAGAATAGATTCATGACTAAATGTAGAAGCTACAGATGAGCAGATGCCGACAATGACCATATATAACCAATAGTCAAACTTAAGCAAGAAATTCCCGAACCAAGAATGGGAAAACAACGGAAAAAATACCAAGTAAAGCAGCTACAAGATGCAACTCCTTCACTCCATCTGTATTCAGTTATCTTGCTTGATATTTGATATTTCTTTTTTAACTACCAAATTTTTGTACTATAACTAAATATATTATTTAAATCTTTTAGAAACATGGGATCCATCAAAAGTAACGTCAGATCAAATCTTCCGCATGTTCTATCTCATCCACGAAATGGCAGTGTTGGAACCCAATACGCAAGTTAGGGGCGTGGTGGTTATCATGGACTACGACGGTATGGGAATGAAACAAGTCCGTGGACTGGGACCCGCATTCAGTCTTCTTTTGCTGACCTTCATCCAAGAAGCGATGCCTTTGAGATTAAAAGAAGTTCATATGGTTAAAGAACCTTTTGTATTTAACATGGTGTGGCAGCTATTCAAGCCTTTTTTAAAACCAAAACTGAAGAACAGGGTAAGATATTAATTTTTTTTATTTTTAAAATAGTATAAAAAAGTAAAAGAAATTATGAACAAGATAGAGACGTAAAATATATAATAATGGATTGATTACGGCTGTCGCCGCTTCTCCGCCCCCAATTTCCATCTTTTTCTGTCATATACAGTTGCCTCTTCTAAGTCTCTTGCCGCCATTGCTTCATCAATATCGTTGCGCCAACTTCTCCGTAGTCGTCCTCTCTTTTTTCTTTCAGGAGGGATCCATTCCAGTACTCTTTTAGGCCATCTGTACTCTGGCATTCTTTTAACATGTCCGAACCAGATTCATTGTTTTCTTTCTATGTCATCATTGATATTTCGCTCCGTTTTCATTTCGTTTCTTATTTGTTCGTTCCTAACTCTTTCTAGTTTCGATCTACCGCAGCTTCGTCTCAGATAATCCATTTCTGTCGTCATAAGTTTGTTTTTATTAGCTTTGGTTACGTCCCATACTTCCGAACCGTAAAGTATAATACTTTGGACTATACTACCGTAAATATGTTTTTTGGTTTCTCGTCGAATTGTTTTTTGCCAGAGAAGAGAGTTTAAGGCACGGGTCGCTGCTCTACCCTTGTTTATTCTTTCCCTGATTTCATCTGCGCTATTTCCCCGTCTTATTGAAAATGACCTCCAAATATTTGCAGGATTGTACGCCTTTGATTTTGTCATCTTCCAAGACTAGGTCACATATTTCATCTGTTCCCACTGATAGATATTCACATTTTGTCATATTCATGTTTAGACCTGCCACCTCATATTCTTCTTGCAGTTTTCTTACCATATAGCTAAGATCGTAGCTATCTTCGGAAATTACTACCTGGTCATCCGCAAAGAAAAGTGTATATAGCGTGTTTTCTTCCACCGTTATTCCCATGTTTCTACATTTTTTTACCCATTTCACTAAGGATCTGTCCAAATAGATTTTAAATAAGGTGGGTGACAGACAGCAGCCTTGTCTTAGTCCCTTTATTGTTTGAAAAGAGTTGATTTCTTGTCCCATTTTAATTCTTGCAAAGTTTTGTTCGTTGTATTTTTGAGTGGCGTTAATAAGAATTGGGTTTATTTTCAAGTTATCCATTTCTATCCATAGTGGGGAGATCGGTACACTATCATATGCTTTTTCCAGGTCTATTAAAGCTATATGGGTTTTTCTGCACTCGTTTGTCCATTGCAATTTTTAATGTGAAGATATTATCCATAGTGGAGCGTCCGGCCCTAAATCCCGCTTGTTCTTAGGGTTGTTTATCTTTAATATTATTTTCTATCAGGTTTCTCAGTACTTTTGAATATAATCGGCCTATAGTAGCAATCACTGCGATCCCTCTATAGTTTTTAGGATCCGTTTTTGTGCCTTTCTTGTGTATTGGAGAGATATACGATTGTCTCCATTCTTCTGGAACTTCTTCTCTGTTTAAGCATCTTTCGAATAATTTTCGGATTATTTCAAGCAGTTTTGATGATCCATATCTAATCAACTCTGGATGTATTCCGCCTGGGCCTGGAGATTTTCTTAATTTCATTCCCTTAACTGCTTCTTTCACTTATTCTATTGATAGTTCTATTCTTCCTTCTACTTGCACTTGTTCATTTGTCTGTTAAAACCTTTCTCTTCTCTCTGTTAATAAGTTCTCAAAATGCTCTACCCATGTGTTCTCTGGTATTCTTTATTATGACTTGTTTTTTTGTCGTTGTTCTCATCGTTTTTATAGTTCTCCAGGCTTCAGAGCTCTTTGTCCCTCCTATATGGTTGTCTAGGTATTGGCAGTTTTGTTCCCATACACTATTTTTCTTTTTAACGACTTCTCGTTTGACTTCTTTATTCAAGTTTTTATATTGTTGTTTTGTTTGTTCGTCTCCCTGTTGTAATAACTTTTGATATACTTCCTTCTTTCTTTTTATCTTTTCTTCCACTTCTTTATCCCACCAATATGGTTTATCTACTCTCCGCACCTGTGGCCCTAAGGCTTCTAACGCTGCGTCTTTCATGCAGTTTTTTATATGTCCGTATTCATCCGTCGTTGATCTGTGTGATTCCTGTAGTTTTTAGTGTTAGTCTCGTAAAATAAAAGACACAATTTAAAATCATTGCACCAATATTTAAAACTAGATAACCGGACACGGACGGATAATGTAGCTAAAGAAGGAGTATTTTAAAAAATATGTCAACAAACGGATAGAGAAGAAGTAAGATAATTAATATTAAATATGGAACAAGATAAAAAAGAAAAGAATTGACCTATACAGAAGTGAAAGATAAAATATACAAACTAAAAAACGGGAACGCAGCTTCGGAGAAAAGGCACTATACAAAAAGGTTTATGAACTTATGTATAATATATGGAGTAAGGAAATAGTGCCCAAAGAATGGAAAAAGGGAATTATAGTGCCAATCCCAAAATAAGGAGACCATAGAATATATAAAAACTAGCGAGCAATTAATGTACTGAATGCACAGAACAAAGCATATGAGATTACCAGTACGGTTTCATAAAAGGTAGATCCACTCTGGTACAAACTGCCACCTTGGAGACTCTACACCTGGCAGTCTCTACAACATACGCATGACAACATCGCAAGAAATCAAATTGATTAATCAGAGATACAGAAATGGATTGCAAGGAGTAAAAACGTACCCTGGAACGGATATCGGATCTGATCACAATCCCTTAATAGGAAAATTGAAAATTAAGCTTAAGAAATTAAAAGAAAATCCACAAAGAAAATTGATATAAAACATCTTAAAATCACCTAACGTTAAATTAAAAGCCACAGAAATAATAAATGAGGCAATAGCGGATATCACAGCAAGATATAAACAACCGGCCAGTATATAAGACAGATGGAACTGTATTAAAAAAGCTATCGTAATCACCACCAAGTCTCTGATCGCTTCCCAAAAGTACAAAAAGAAGAATTGGATGACTGACGAAATATTCTCAATGATGGACGATCGCAGATCATTTAAAAACAAAGACCGACCCAAACATCAGCAGATTAACTGAGAAATACGAAAAGAGTGTCGTAAAGCTAAAGAACAGTGACTGCTAGACAGGTGTGGAAGAAAAACATGACCACTTTAACATACATAAACTCGTTAACAAAGTGAAAAGTGACAAGTCATAAAAAACCTTGCAGTTTTAACAGTATTGTGAAGGTCAATAATTAATTGCAAGAAACAGAAGAAAAACTGCTTATAAGCCGAAACACAAAAATAAAAATCTACAAAACGATCATAGGACCAATAGTGGTATATTTAACAAAGACATTTACGTTAACAGCAAGGGAAGAAGAGCAAGATTAGCAGAAAATTAGATAGTATGGACACATTGAGGTACAGTTAGTTACACCAGGTAAAGAATCAGAGGCATACCTAAACTGAGATGGGGACAAGTGCAAGAATACAAGAAGACGGAGTATGGACACTAGAAATATAACAAAGACAATTGTAACGATGATATTTTGCCTACCACATGGGGTAATAATACAAAGGGTAGAAAATTGGGGGGAGAAACTATTGGGGGTGGAGATAGGGCAAGCAAAATAATCGCTACTGATGCGAACGGCACTCAGGGTTTCGTAGGAGAGCTGGGGTCGTGGATAAGTAAAGGATAAGGGCATTGGAATGGGGCAACTACAAAAAAAATGAAATAAAGGGGGTCATTAATCTTTTGGAATAAACAAAATAAAAATAAACAAAAAACACCTCAAGGAATTTAATATAGGGCGCCACTTGAGGTGCCTAATTATACCTATTACAAACACTAGTTGTAACTAGGAAAATAATTAGAAAACAAAATCAAAACATAAAAAACGTATCTTTTTCAAATAAGAATCAAAAAAGGTTTGGCTCAAAAAAATAAATAAAAAGTTAAGACAACAAAATTTAACCTTTATTTATGTGTCACCACAAACAGTTACAAAATGGAGAAATACAAAATACAAAACTTACGTGTCATCCGCTTACAAACTCCAGGAGTTGGAGATACTACATAAAACTACAAATTTATATGGAGGTTAACCTTGTTTAAAAATAAAACAAACTAATAACCAAAAAAATAATAAAAAACGAGCTGTCATAAGTTAACATTAAATTTCAAAAAAAAAACTAAACACACAAATTGACAGCTCAACTCGAAATCTAAAATTTACAATTTTAAATGTCAACGAAAGCAATTATTTAATTTAAAACAAATTGTCTGTCTTTACTTTAAAATTTGATCAAAAGTTACCTGGATTTTCACTAACAAAATACACTAAAATTTGTGGAACCAGACGCCACTGGAATATCCGAAACCATAACTGGAACTGAAGGCTTTACTCTCTGTGCAATGAACACAACTATCTATCTCCATATCTTCGTATCTCGAACAAATCTATCTCCATACTGCCAAAAGCCTTGGATGATAACCAGGGAGAAACAAAACGAGGATGGAATCGACGATTCTTCCAATCCTCACTCAAACATTTACTGAACCATTAACTTCACACTGCTACACATTTTCTTCATAAAAAAAACAAACGTCTTCATAAAAAAACACAAACAACGAGGAACATTTCGAATTTGAAGTCAAATTCGGACATAACGTTGACCGCTTTTCACCGCGGCTCCAACAATAGTGAAGAAATTCTATTAAAATTGAACGCATACATACAAACGCTGACATAACAAGACACCTCGAAACGACATACATATCCTTTTGCGACGCATTATTAATTGCGGCTTCTAATTAAACAAATAAACAACTCTAAAATGGTTTATTTCAACTTGGCCGACCTAAGAAAGAAATGAAAAGATATTTGGGTTTAAATACGTACGAAATATTTTTAGATCTATCAAAAATATGTAAGGTGATTTTAATATTTCGTATACAAGGGGACTTCAATATACTTCAAAGAATCAATTAAATTGAAAATGCTACACAATCAAGTAGAGAAAAGAATAGACAAAAGTAGTGGAAACAGCAAAGTTACATTTAAAAATTCCAGTTAAAACTGAATTCTTTTAATCTGATTTCAATACCCTTTTTTCAAACTTAACATTTGCTTTCCAAACTTTGATGGTGACAACTTAATTATTTTTCATCAACAGATTTTCATTCAACAGAAGATTGATAAACTATTTGGGTAAAAAAGTACTTTGGTACTTGCAGATATTTTCTGTAATGCCTCGTGAATATTGATTTTAAATAAAGTGGAGGACTGGTAGTGTTGCAGTTTCACAACTTTTCATTGCTTTCGTACCATCTGATCCAACCGCCTTCAGTTTTTTTTAATTAGAAATTTCATATTTTACTGAACAATTCATATTTACTATTTCATTATTTTCTTATTACAGATCTTTTTCCACGGAAAGAAAATGTCCTCCCTTCACAAGTTTATGGCACCATCACACTTGCCCAAGAACTACGATGGGGAACTGCCAGCCATTGACTATTCGGGCAAAGACTGGTATCCCGTCATCGAAGATCACATGGATCACATGAAGTTGATGAGCAGTTTTGGATACAAAAAGAAATAAGCAAAATATACGATGTTGTCCTTCCTTAGTCTTCGTTAATAATCTCCCTAAAATGTTTCTTTGTAAAACGTTTTTTAATCGTAAAAAAGTCTAAATACATTACTCTAATTGTCTAATTTTATTTATTTTACAAAGATACGTTGGGGAATGACCTGTTAATATAATACGAATATCCTTTTTTTAACTTTTATTATTATTATTTATACCGTTATTAAAAAAATCATTGAAAATTCCGTACTGAACATTCCATATTCGTTCGTAAAACATGACCAAAGACTGGTTAAGACTATTTTGAGTTTTATAATTTTTTTATGTTTTAATGTTTGTTGTAAAGTTAGTATTTAATTAATGATAATTTTTTCCGTTTGATGTTTTTTCCGCAGAAAAATTTAATCATTTTTCTGCCTAAAGATTTCAAACTGCGGAATGAAACTATAATAGCATAATAAAAAAGTGTTACTATTTTCTTATATTATTACGTTCTAGTTATAGCAGTGATGGCTGCTAGATTAGGTTAATTAAAAATTAAGTATAATTTTTAATTTTAAACATACCTTGTTCAAAATGTTGTTAATACTATTTTTTAAAAATACTATGTGCCTAACCAAAATCTTTTAAAAACATTTGTGATGTATATTATCTGTTTTGTAAATAAAGAATATTTTTATAATGTTATATTATTTTATTCATCATCACTGGCTCGACAACCCTTTTGGCGTGTTCCAGGATTCTTTTCCATTCTGATCTGTTTCGTGCTTTTTCTCTCCAGTTTTTTATTTTTAAGGTTGTTATATCATTTTCTATTTGTTTTAAGTATCTCAGCTTCGGTCTCCCTCTGGTTTTTTTTCCTATTGGCATCTGTGTGAATATTTTGTTTGGTATTTCGCTTTCTTCCATTCTTTCTACATGTCCTATCCAACGCAGCCGTCCTATTTTCATATTCTTCTTCATGTGCCATGTCCGTTCCGAACGTTGGCAATCAACATGGCTATTCTGACTTTGTTTACGGCAGATCTGAATAGTTCAGCAGATGACAATCCAAACCATTGCCGCAAGTTTTGGAGCCACGAGTGCCTTCTCCTCCCTGGACCCCTTCTGCTGTCTATTTTCCCTTGAACGATCAGCTGTAGTACTCTATATTTAGTATGTCTCATAACGTGACCCAAGTATTCCAACTTTCTTTTCTTTATACTTATTCTCTACTTTTTTCATTAATGTTGCGGTCATTGTCCACGCCTCCATTCCATATAACAAAACCGGGAATACATAACATTTCAGAAGTCGAATTTTGAGAGGTAGGGTGAGGCTTTTAGAGGTGAAAATTTGCTTCATGCTAGTGAACGATGCTCTTGCCTTTTCTACTCTTATACGTATTTCCTTCGCTTGATCCCAATTTGAGTTAACTGTTGTTCTCAAGTAGATGTACGAATCCACGTGTTTAATTCTTTCATTGTCTAATATCAGTTGCTGTGGTGGTTGTTGGGTTTTGCTTACTAACATCTATTTGGTTTTTGTGATACTTAGTCTGAGTCCGTATTGTGCACTTGTTTTTTGTATCTTACTCATTAGGCAACTCAGTTCCTCCATGCTACTTGCTATAATCACAGTGTCATCAGCATACCTTATGTTATTAATTATTTCTCTATTTATCTTTATGCCTTCTGTGCTTTCCTCCAGCGCTGTCTTATATACTTCTTCTGAGTGTATATTAAAGAGAATTGGAGACAAGATACAGCCCTGTCGTACCCCTTTCTTGATCTCTATTTTATTGGTCAATGTAGATCCTACTTTCACTTTAGCTGTTTGACCCCAATAGAGACTCGCTATTGTTCGAATGTCTCTGTAGTCGACTCCGACCTTATGGAGAACTTCAATTATCTTTTCGTGCCTTACGTTATCGAATGCTTTTGCGTAGTCTATAAAGCATATTTACACGTCTTTGTTCATATCTCTGCAGTGCTGGATGAGTACCTGTAGACTAAAAAGTGCTTCTCTTGTCCCAAGAGAATTCCGAAACCCAAACTGCGAATCTCCAATGTTATCCTCGCATTTTTTGCTTATTATGTTGTAAATAACCTTGGTGTATGCCTTCGAAATGTGGTTAATTAGACTTATCATCCGATGTTGATCACAAGACTTTGCTTTTGGTTTTTTCGGTATGGCAACAAAAGTTTACTCTAGCCAGTCTTTAGGAAACTCCCCACTGTTGTAAATATTGGTAAAGAGTCTGACGAGTGAGTCTAGAAATTGACTGTTTATTTCGCACAGCATTTTTAATACTTCCCCGTATACGTTATCGTTGCCTGGTCTTTTGTTATTTTTTAGACCCTTTATAGCATTCTCCACTTCTGATTTTAGAATAGAAGGGCCAGTATCATCATTGCTCAGTGTACACCCACTGGGACGGTCATCATTAAACAGTTGTTCCACATAAGTTTCCCAGATTCTAACTATTTTGTCGAGGTCTAGTTGTAGATTTCCATTATCATCGCACAGCCCTTTCGATAAAATATTGTAGCTTTTCTTTGTTTTGAGTTCCTTTATCTTCTTATGCATATTGTGATGGTCGTATACCTTTTCGCACTGTTCGATTTCTTCGCATCTCTCCGAGAACCATTTCTCTTTAATTTTTCTTATCTCAGCTCTTATTCGTCTATGGGTTTCACGGTATTTGGCAGTATCTTTAGGTTTATATATCCGTCTCTCCTCCATCATGTCAAGGATTTCTGCAGTCATCCAGTCTTTCTTTTTTTTCTTATCAGGTAGTAAAAACTTAGTGCTTGAAACCATAATCTCTTCTTTAATTTCACTCCACTTTTCCAGCGGTTCATTGTTATTTTTAAGGATTTTTGATATTTCGGTATTTAAATTCTCCTGCATCTGTTGTTTAATATTATTATTGGAAAGCTTCCTAATATCTAGCGTTTCGGGCCTGTTCTTTACATTTGGCTTTTTTAACTTTACTTCAAACTTACATACCACCGGATTGTAGTCTGATGCTACGTCCGCACCCGGGTAAGTTTTTACGGCTTTGATTGAGTTTCTAAACCTGATTGATGCAGCGATATAATCTATTTGATTTCTGATTATTTTACCAGGTGGGTCTGCCGGTGATTTCCAGGTATAGAATCTACGGTGCAAGTACTAGGTTGTGTTCTTTGCAAAATTGAACCAGACGATCTCCTCTTTCGTGTTTTTCACCAAGTCCGAAATTTCCCACTACCTTTCCTGTTTTGCCTCGTCCTACTTTCGCGTTGAAATCTCCCATTATAAGTGTTATTTCATTCTTTTTGGTTGCAATAATTAATATTTCTAGTTGTTCGTAGAAGTCTTCCATTATTGTTTCCTCTTTGTCAGCTGTAAAATAGGGACACATACAGCTGTAAAAGAATCATTCGGTCTTATAGTGCAGTGTAGGATTTTATTGACGATTTTAAACGAGGTGCAATGATTATTCCAACTCCATGATTCTGTTTAGGGGTATCGTTACCAGAGAAGTACATTGCATGGTCTAGGATATTACATTCTCCCGAGTTGGGCCAATGAGTTTCACTGATACCCAATATATCGATTTTGAGTCACTAGACTTATTTTACGATGTTATTTGCTTTGCCACTTTCGTACATACTTTTAACGTTCCAAGTGGCGATTTGTAAGCATCTCAATTTAGGTGTTTTACTCTTCAAAATTGTTTTATTGTTGCAGGGATTTCGCATGATGTCGACCTGGGAGGCCTTGCATTCTGGGTATCCTCCCTTGCCGGATCTTGACTTCCGAAGTCCATGATCAGTAACATATTCCTTATCACTACCGAAAGCCATGATAATTTTCCTGGGGAAATCCATAGGGATATTTAATGTAGTGGTTTCCCCTTGCCTATTCTCTGTAATTTTTCGGATCCGATTTGTCTCCCATTTAAGAGGTATTAAGATGCTTAATCTCCATTTTTGAGGAATTCTGTTTTGTTCTATTATTTTTTGGATTAGTTTTAATAGTTATTTGGTCAGATCTGGTCCTCCGTACTTTATGAGTTCGTTCTAATACTTCCTTTACCTATTCCTCCTGAATATTTATTTCTTAATCCACAAGGAATCTACGTTCCTGTAGTTGGCTGTATACCATATATTAAAAAAATTATTAAAAATCCTTTGTAAAAGGTATATATTAAGAACCCAATCGGGCTAAGTTAAATAGACAAAACGTTTTCGGAATCCATATTCCATCATCAGTGTCTAAGAATACATGAATGTAGCCACTAAATATATGGGTAAAAACCCGTTAACAAATAATTGATTACATTTGGTTTACAAAATTTCTTATAATGATTTAAGATGTTAAAGTTACCGTTGGATTAGGTAACATGGCGACATATGACTCCACGTTGAAGTTGCTAGTCTTGAGACGGTGTGTCTACGAAGACTGTATGGGAGCAACTGAATGGCAATGACAATGACAATGTCAGAAGAGAATCCTTTTGAAGATTGCAGGAATTATGTCACAGTTTCCGGGAAGAAAGACAACAACTTGTCGCAGAATTAAAGCATCACGTGTTAGGTACCAAACTGCAGCAAAAAAACAAGCTCTTATACTATGATAGAAGCAATATAGACTTAGTGAGAGCGTCCACCAAACTGGCGTGGCAAGTGGCAAGTAGCAAGTAGCACGCGTCTAGCATGTTACTTAAACTATGACCAATGCAAACGAATGATTATAATGAATGACGTCACTGTCATTTTGGTGTGCGCTGAATAATTCGTTTTCATTGGTTACATTTTAAGTAACATGCTAGACGCGCGTTACTTGCTACTTGCCACTTGCCATGCCAGTTTGGGTAATATTTACAGAAGAACATTTTTCAATATTATAAAAAGGGCAAAATCGGGGTGTGTAGACCAGATAATAATAGATTTAATCCTCTATATGTTGATATCGAGCAGCTGGTTAGCCATGGTTATTTTAGCGCCAATGTATGGGGATGGATTTCATCTAGAGAAATGGGAATGTATTGGCGTATAGATGGCAGGTTTGTTGAGCAGACTTATCTGAATATTCTAGAAAACATCGTGTTTCCCAGTGTAGAACAGTTGTATCCAGAAAATAATTTTATCCTCCAACAAGATAGTTATCCTAATCGAGAATGTGTGGGGGGTTATTATATAATAGTTTGTATCGACGTAATTTTATACTTCAAAATGCTGAAGAGGTGTGATACGATATACAACAGGTTTGGGAAGATCTCTCAGAAGAAGAAAATATCATAATTCCTTTCACTCAGATGGACCGAAGATTACAAACTGTTATCACTGCTGACGGAGATATTAAAAATATTTAAGCATAAATCTAATAACTTTGTTATATTTGTGACATGTGTTTCTCCAGGAGGTTTAATTAGATACGTTAGTAAGTCAAATGGTCGAAGAGCCTCTGATAAAACTGTTTTTGAACAAAGTTACCTAATTTTAAGATTAGAAAGTTCACAGGATGTTATTATAGTAGATAAAGGCTTTTTAATAGATAATATTTACTACCAATTCTAAAAAGTTAAATAAAAAACTCCAATGTCAATATGCATAATTCCACAGTAGCTCACTTTGGCGCTGCATGCTTATTTTCGGATACCTACGAGTCATCATTCGGGATATTGATACCTATCAATTTTGTGATTATTGCCTCTATCTCTCTCGTAACATATAACATCCTTGGTAAATTGATTTTTTTCAATCCTAAATTAGTGACAATTAATTCACGAAATGAAGGAAGAATTCGAAATATTTATTTGTGGTGCAGTGTGAGAATTATCAAAAGAGAAGAAAATACGAGAGAAATATGCTCTTCAACTGGTTTTAATAATATGTTTTTATTTGTCTAGACTTTTATAATAATGGCTTTTTTAAAAAATACAAATTAAATTGCTATTAATATTTTCTATTAATCACAGTACATAAATCATAAAACATCTCGTAATAAAATTTGCTAATGCCATAGAATTGATAGTAATAATTTTAAATGGAAAGGAAAAGTTGGTAATTTTTATAGACATCATTAAGTTAATTTTCCATAAAAAATTCAACATCTTGATAATAAAAGTGTTGAATAAAAAAACTAAATAGTTAAAGCCACGTGGAAAAGTAATTTAAAGAAAAATATGTGTCAGGTCTCGTCTCCGAAGTGTATGTTAAATACATAGGTCTACTTGCTGCTTTATAGATTCTTTTTAGCCTATAAAATCAAATATATGAAACAGAGAAAATACCAACAGACTGGCTTAGCTGTCTATAAGTGATGTTTCCAAAAAAGGACATGCAGTGAAAACATATCAATCATTCTCTGTACATGCACTATACCGACTTTGAGAAAGCATTCAATAAGGTTAGATATGAAATTTGTTTGGAAATTCTTCTCTACTCTAATGAGTAGGAACCTAATGAGTTCCTACTCTAATGAGTAGGAACAGTCAACATTTATAAGAATTATACAAAATATATACTATTACCAGCAGTATTGGCCTATTGGAAATTCTTTGTGGGGTTAGACAAGAATGCATCTTGTTACCACTGCTTTCTAATCTACACTTCGACCATATGCCATAGTTGATGTCCTTATTATTATTGTCATTACAAAAAGAAAAAAGTTGTTTTAGTTCGTAACAAATTCCAGACTGTCCAAGGAAAACTTGATACCTTCGTTGATTTTAATTTGAGGTATTCTACTTTAAATCTTTTTATACCTATTTTAAACTCCTGCGATAATTTAATTACCTAATTTTTCCTTCAAAAATTAAAAATTTACCAGATCCATCAAATGTTTTGGTATTTTCCATGTTATTGTTTTTTAAAAAATGATGTCATTTTCCTAAATGGGGTCTGTGATTATGGGCGGTTTCTTTGGAAAAATATTAAAATTAATGAGTAAAACATTTAAGCGGCACTTTCTTCATAAAGTCCAATAACACCTATTGTATTAAGTGGTGGGTCAAAGGTGATTAAAACTGATGAATTTTTTATGTCAGAGCCGGCTTGAATACACGTGGCAATAAAAAATATACTGTTTTGTGCCAAAAGTTTGGTTAATTGATTCTTATAGTACTTTTATACAGTATTAAAAAATAATAATAGTTTTTTTCTATCATTTACAATTTTTCTGTGATGGTGAAATACAAATAACACATTTTTTACATATTTACAGCTATACGGATATGGTTTACTAAATGAAAAGGTGATTGTGAGGGATTTTATTGAGTATTTTGCTTTTAATACATCACATCTCTATTAAGTACCAGCCAACATATTCGGACCCCATTTTTCTAGATATCATTTTGCCATACTTGAAATATATTGATGGAAACGTTTTCCATGTTCATCGCTAACATCTCCCAGATTTTGTATGAAAATGCCCAAGTCGGAAACAACACTTTAATGTTTACAAGTTGAGTAAAAGTTCCGATATCAGAGCATTATACATTACTTAATAAAATACAGGTATAGCTGTAAATAGTTAAAAATCTCATTTGCAGTACTCATTTATACTGGCGAAAATGTGTAGTACAAGGGTAATACCAGTGATACCCGGTATCTCTACAAATTCAAAAATTCGTGAGTTCGTGATTAAAAATTATTGCCGCAATAAAACAATCTTTGGTGATACCACCACAAAGGAAAACTTCTACGAACACCTTCAGACTGTAATAAACGAGACCCCAAATGATGAATATATAAACATTATGGGTGATTTTAACGCCCGTATTGGCAATGATATAGCTCCAGGAATAAAACAGCGATATAACGAAAATAGAAAGGAAAACGGAGAAATTTTGACGGACCTCTGCAGCATAAACGAGATACGTATTAATAGAGAGTTTTTAGGCCCTTTTCTTTTCGATGAACGTTAAACGTAAAACGTTATGCTTGTCATGCACCTTGCATAATAAATAAGGGATAAGGTTTTTACTTAAAATAATTTTTGAATCCTTTTAGGAATTAAGCTATGACAGATTAACGTTAATTGGCATTTGACGAACGTAACCTATAAAACGGCAGTTATACCACGTTATACTTTATAACCTATTTTATTTGAATTATTTGCTATAATGGAAGAAAATATTGAAAATATATTAAGATGACGAAGACACGGAGATATAATAGATCACAATTTGATAAGAGGCTTAATTCTTTACAATATTTTTGATCCTGTAATACCTGTTGCACTAAGACATTTTGTGTTGAAAACAATTGAAGAGCTGAAGATGCTGAACTTAATTTTCTACATTTTTTATTCTAGTTATCTTTGGTTCTGCTTATATTACTTTTTTTTTGTTTTTTTATGATTTGAATATTTGGCATTTGACAACATTACAAACACGTAATCCCTTAATAACGTTAACCTTATCTTTACCTAAATAAGGGAATACCTTATCCACTAATAAAGTAATCCCTTATTTTTCTGTTAATACGATTCAGCAGAATAACGTATAACGTTTAACGTTACCGAAATAACGGGCTTAAAAACTCTCTATTAATACATTTTTGCCTCACAAAGAACAATACAAATACACTTTTGAAAACAGTAGAGGACAAAGATCTATTTATGGATAGACTATATTCTGCTGAATAGAAAGTTACAGTTCTCTTAAATCTTGGATGTAAGAGCACTAACATCAGCAGAAATAGAAAGTGATCATAAATTAAAATTATTATTGGTATTAGTATCATATTAGCAAAATCCGAATGAAATACATATATATGTGATAACAAAACACCAGAATAAAACACAAAAATAAAAGTCAAAAGCTTATAAGTGACTTCACAAAAAACCTATTTCAAAAAAGAATAACCGAAAAAAGCAGAACCACATATATCACAGAAAGTGATGGAGTCGAAAAAAGCTGGGCAAAAAGTCTAATATCTTAGCCTTGGCCAAGGAAGTTCTTCTTCTTCTTCTTCTGGTAGCACTACAACCCGGGGTGGGTCTTGGCTGACTGCACAACCTGCTTCCATCTCGAACAGTCGTCCATGATGTTTAAGTCAATGGGTAGCCCCATTGTTCTCAAATCTGACCCTATATTATCTCTCCATCGCATTCGTGGAGGTCCTAAGGGCCTTCTCCCTGTCGGGACTTCTTCCCAGATTAACTTGGTAATGCGGTTATTAGGGAGCCTATGAACATGGCCAGCCCATCTTAGACGTTGGGATTTAATGTCTTGGACTACGTCGCTAGCACTATAAAGGAAGTTCTTGGTAAAAGAAATATACTATACTTTTCTTCTCTTGGCATTTTTCCTTTACTTCTGTACAAAACCACGAAGTTTTTTGGTAAGAAATATAAATAAAAATAAATCATTCCCAGTCTCTAGATTCACTGGGCCCCATGCTCTTTAATTTGATCATGGATCAAATCATCAGAAGCGTTAACAAAGGAATACAGAATGGTAAACAAAGAAATCAAAATACTCTGTTACGAGACGATGCAATATTGATAGACCAAGATGCAGATAATCTGCAAAGACTGGTCCACAGATTTAACATAAGAGCAAAAGAATTTAATATGACGATCTTATCTCAGAAAACTAAAACAATAGTAGTCAGTAAAGAACCAACCAGATGAAAAATAGAAATTGATGGCATCAGTACTGAACAAGTAATGGAAATAAAATACCTGTGAATTACATTGTTTAGCTATGGAGACCTGGACAAAAAAGTGAGAAATCAAGTACAAAAAGCAAATAGACGAATAGATAGATAGAAGAATTTATAAAGCTAGTGTAAGACCAATAATGATATATGCCTCAGAAACAAGAACCAATACAGTCACAACGCAAAGGCTACTGGAAACGTCAGAGATGAAAGTACTGAGAAGAATTACAAACAATACGCTGAGAGATCGAAAGAGAAGTAAAGACATGTAACAATAAAATGTAACGTACAGTGTATAACTAAATGGACACAAAAAAAATGGACTTACCACATAAGCAGAATGGAGAACATCCGTGTCGTCAAAATAGCAAGAGATAAGTCACTAATCGGCAGAAGAAGTATCGAACGACCGTACAAGAGAAGGAGTGACAACCTTCCATAGAGGTATTAATCCGCCAACGAACACGCAGAATTGGTTTTAAAGAGGAAGAAGAAGATAACAAGATTTAGATTAGAAGGGAGATATATTTTCTGTTTAGATAAAGCCTGGCTAAACGAAGATAATACGGATTCAAAAGTATGGGTAGATAAAAATATTACGACAACAAAAGTTATCGACAAGACTTGTTAGAGGGATATTATACTGGTTAGATACTCCATGAAAGGTTCGAAGATTAATAATCACGATCATTGGTAGCGATCCGGTCAGATTTCTAAACTAGCTCAAGCAGTAAAAGAATTAAACAGGTATAGATTAAGCTTTGTTGGTCTATCGGAAGTAAGATGGTTGGGAAATGGTGAACACCATACCCAAACAGGAGAACTCCTATTATACAGTGGTAAAGAAAATGGAAATCACGAGAGCGGAGTGGGTCTTCTACTCAGCCAACAAGCCAAAAAAAGCCTCATTTCATGGAAACCAATCAATGATAGAATTATGATTGCCAGATTTTATACCAGATACCGCAAGATAACAGTGATTCAGTGCTATGCTCCCACGAACACATCTCTCCACGAAGATAAAGACATATTCTACGAACAACTAGAACAAACGACCCAACAAGTAAACCAAGGCGATATACTAATAGTAATGGGCGATATGAACGCTAAAGTTGGAGAAGACAATATTAACTTGGAAACCGTAATGGGCAAACATGGCCTGGGAGTGATGAATGAAAACGGAGAGCGCTTTACAAATTTTTGCTCCAATCATAGCTTAGTTATTGGTGGAACTATCTTCCCACATAAAAATATTCACAAGGTTACATGGACTGCACCAGGTCATATAAGAGAAAATCAAATAGACCACATTGCCATATCAAAAAGATGGAGATCATCCCTCCTTGATGTACGTAACAAAAGAGGAGCAGACATCGCAAGTGACCATCATCTTGTAATCGGTACCATTAAAATCAAAATGGCAAAAAACAAAATCACACGAAACACCAAACGACCAACATACAATCTAGACAAATTAAAAACGGCTACAGGAAGACACATGTTTAGGGAGGAACTTCAACTCAAAAGAAGAGAACGTGAAGTAAATAGCTGGGAAGATCTGGCAAATGTTTTGACAGAAATAGCTGAAGATAAACTCGGTAAAAAAGAGAAACATAGAAAAGAATGGATATCAGATGAAACTTGGAATCTTATCGAAGAAAGAAAACAGCAAAAAAAAGATAGTCTGCAAGCAAGAACTGTAGAAGAAAGAGCGAACCGACAACAAGAATATGAAACAATAAATAAAGCAGTTAAAAGAAATGCAAGAAGAGACAAAAGAAGATGGACTGAAGAACTGGCAAAACAAGCCGAAATAGCTGCACAACACAATAGAACTAGAGAGCTATACCAAATTACCAGACGTCTAACAAAAAGTGGGCCCAACTGTTCAAACGTCGTAAGATCCAAGACAGGAGAACTACTTACTACAACAAATGACCAAATAGAGAGATGGAAAGAGCATTTTCAGGAGATGCTAGGCACGCCCAGGGATAACGCAGATGAAATTGTCGAAAATCCACAGAATATAGACTTGCGTATATCTTGCGACGCCCCTTCCAAAACAGAGATAATAACAGCTATCAAATCTCTGAAAAATAACAAGTCTCCGGGAATCGATAACATTGCTGCCGAAATGCTTAAAACTGATCCGCATCTAACTGCTGAACTTTTGCTCCCCATAATCCGAGAGGTGTAGGAAACAAACCGCATTCCAGCGGGCTGGAAAAAAGGCATCATTACTAAGCTTCCAAAAAAGGGCAGCCTCACACTATGCAAAAATTGGAGAGGAATAACCTTGCTTACCGCCATAAATAAAATCTTCACGACCATCATACTTAAAAGATTAACAAACAAGGTTGAATTTCGAGCTAATCAAGTAGGCTTTAGACCAGAATCCTCCTGCATAGACCACATTAATACTGTGAGGCTAATAATGGAACAATCGGTTGAATGGAATACACCCCTATACATGGTTTTTGTTGATTTCGAGCGTGCTTTTGACAGCTTATTTCATGATGCAATATGGAAAATTTTAGAGCTAAGAAACATCCCGCATAAAATAATTTCCATTATAAAGTTACTGTACACTGAAGCGAAATGCAGCGTGACACACAATGGGATCAACAGTGACGAATTTGACGTACTTACTGGAGTCAGACAGGGATGCGTGCTTTCTCCGTTTCTTTTTAACATAGCTCTAGACTATGTTCTCTCCAAACTAGACTCTGACACAAGAGGGATACAATGGACGCTAACCACACGCCTAAGCGATCTAGAATACGCCGACGATATCTGCCTGTTAGGACAAAGGTTCCAAGATGTGGCTGACCAATTGGAAACACTTTCCAATTGGTCACTTTCCACTGAAGCCAATAAAATAGGTTTGAAAATCAATATTGGTAAAACCAAATCCATGAGAATAAATGCAAGAAACAACACGCTATTCACCATTAATAACATGCAGATTGAAAATGTGGAAAACTTTACGTATCTTGGAAGTGTCATAACAGAAAGCGGAGGTACAGAAGACGATATTCGTATGAGGATACGAAAAGCGCAACAAGCTTTCAGCATGCTCAACCCTGTTTGGAGGTCTGGAGAATACACTACGAGGACAAAGATCCGCATATTCCAGTCAAATGTCATGTCTGTACTACTTTACGGATGTGAAACCTGGAAAGCGACAAAAACCCTTACAGACAAACTGCAGGTCTTTGTTAATAAATGTCTACGAAGAATTGTTCGTATTTTCTGGCCTAACATCATCAGAAACGAAGACTTACTACACCTGACCAAACAAAAGAGGGTAGTAAATGAAATAAAGTCCAGAAAGTGGGGTTGGATCGGTCACACACTCCGAAAAAATAACTCCAGTATTGCAAAGACTGCCCTAGAGTGGAATCCCCAAGGAAAACGAAAAAAAGGTCGCCCAGTACAAACTTGGAGAAGATCCATCATGGACGAGATAAGAAAACAAGGAAAGTCTTGGAATGAGGTGAAGGCCTTAGCGCAAAATAGAACCCGATGGCGCGTTTTCACTGAAGCTCTATGCTCCACTTAGGAGTTCAAGAACCTTATATATATATATATATATATATATATATATATATATATATCATTGGTAGCGAACATGGTTTTGCAGAGAATGGTTTACTATATAACCGAGTGTCAAATGTGTCTCGGTCAAAATAAAGTGCATAGGAAAACCTACACGAAATAAAGGTCACAATATTAAACCATAAAAGTATAAATTGCTTATTAAAATATAATTTACATAATATGTAAATTATATTATAGCAACCGGTCCTGAACCATTAATATCGAAAATTAAACTACTATAGAAAAGAATAAATTACGGACCAAATCAGTTTATCGGCATCGATTGTTAACAATTGTTGTTTTGTGTTGTTTAAGTAAATTATTTGTTTCTTTCTGGAAGTAGGTGCTACTTACAAGTAATTTTAATTGTGGTAAGTTTATTAATTAAATTACATAAATTATTAGGCTGTTGCAAATTGAGCATCTTCAAAACTTGAAAGTAGCTCCTCCAAGATAGTAATCGTTATTTGTGTAATAGTTTTTTTTATACTGTGAATCAATTAATCATCTTATGAAGGTAATTATATATTTATCGTCTTATAAAATTTGTATTTACTCATATTTATCTACAAACTGTTTCAAAATCAACTGTAATTACATTATTGTCGATGAATGAAATATGAAAGGATATTGCCCAAGTTACTAATCCTAAAAAGTAAAAGCAAATAGTCACTTTAGTTAATAAGTCCCGGCCTTAACTGATTAAATAGTAACTAATAAGCAAAATATTCTTCAACATAGCTATATTTAGTCCAAGGAAATATGATCTATGTCTAGGCACTGACCCAACCAGTTTGCAAATGAGTTTTTTGGGTGTTATATAACTAATACATTATAAATACAAAAATGCCCGTCACAGTTCGCAGGCATATAATAATAATATATAATAATAATTTATTCAGCCTAAAAGATCATTTACTTAAGTAGTCAAGTCGAGTAAAAAATGTAATTATTTATAAAGCATCACAATTTCAGAATTAAAAGGTAAAAAGTTTCTTTGTCAACCATTTTCCATCCACTCCTGAATGTAGGTATCTCCCAATTGCTTCCATGTTTCTCTATCTTACGCCAATCTAATCCACTGTTTGCCTGCCAGTGCTCTTATGTCATCTACCCACCTTTTTTGAGGTCTTCCTATGCTTCTTGTTGTCGTCCTTGGACTCCATTCTAGAATTCTCCGTGTCCACCTGTTGTTATTATATCATTATATAATGAAATATGATTTCATTTTTGTAATTTCTTCCACAATATCCTTGATCTTCGTTCTACGTCTTATCTCGGTGTTTCTAATCTTGTCTCTCAGTAATATTCCAAGTATGATTCGTTCCATTGCTCTTTGCGTTGTTTCTAATTTTTTAACATATTTTTTGGTAAGGGCTACTGTCTCCAAGCCGTAGGTAAAAATTGGTAGTATGAATGTGTTATACACCTTTTTCTTTAAGGCCGATCCTCGCGATTCTGGGCATAGGTAAATTCCAATGTAAAAGTTTATATCAAATAACGCAAAAACTATGGCAGATATTGAGATGATTCTTTTTTTATATGGAAGGTCTAAAAAATTCTAGTGCACTATTTGGTTGTAAATTAATAAATTGTTTAAACAATTTTTTTTTAAATATTTTTGGTTAAAATAAACGAAAAAAATTTTTTTTGAAATAGGGCACTACAGAATTTGACCCACTTTCCGAATCTGTTTTTATTTTTAACATAAAGTGTAACACAAAGCAGCTATTTGATATAAACTTTTAAAAAATTTCAAATTTTTGCTAAACGCAATTTTCTCTCCGTCAGCACAGGGTGTCCTTGTCGGTAGCTTCTGGATTCTCGCCAGGTAGGTAAAACCCTCGGAGGAGGATAAATAAAGTTGAATAACATTATTAGGGCTTATTCCGACTTTATGTCGGAAATGTTATATAAATAAGCAGTAAGTACCTATAATTTTATTAAATTTTTATATGAATAGAAATATTTTCTGTTGATTTTCCATTTTCTTTCTAAATATTTATACTGTTTTTATAATAATACAATTGTTTCAGTATTTGCTTATATAATAATAATTTATTATATAGAAACAGCGTAGAGTTTTGGTCAATCATCCAGTACATTTTTTTTTGTATTTCAATCAGAATTATTATTTTCTTTTCTTCTTTACATGAACTTTTGATTTACATGATTTTCTTCTTTTATTATCCTTCATGATCCATATTTCACATCCATATAAATAGTTATACAGTATATTTCATCATCATCATCAAGCGCGCTACAACTCTTCGTAAGTCTTTGCCGCGGTTACTATTGCCTTCCATGTTTGTCGGTCCTGTGCCAGTAATTCCCATTGTCGCACTCCCATTTTCTCTAGATCTAGGAGTATATTTGCATATAACAAATTAAATCCTTAATTGTAAATTTTTGAAATAAGTACTCAGTATACATCTAAGTTTCATAAATGCTCCTCATAAATCTCATAAATCTAAACTTTTGTACGTTCTTTGTTGACAATTAGTTGCATAGGGCCGACGTTTACTAACCACAAGCACACAAGTAAATTATCTTATTTCTTTCATTTGACAATAATAATTGTCTGCTAGATTAGCACTGTAAGAAGTAAATCAGTCTCTTACTGAATGATAATAAACAACACATCAAACTTATTCTGAAACTATTTCTTGTGTCATGGTATATTTTATTAGATTTTGGTGTAATAAATCACAACCTATCAAATTCAATATCAAAAATCAAAATTGGAAATGATAGCGTGGCTAAATTATTCCTTCCTTCAAGAAATTTTAAAAAGAACTGATTTCTATTACTATCCAGTGCAAGGACAGTTATTTTGTTATTTATATCGAATAGAGAATACTGTTAGTTTGCGGTATGAACCCCAAAAAATATTTTATTCGAAAAGATTGATAAATATATGGAACTGTGGGAAAATATGCTACAAAAATTTCAAGATTTTTATTATAATTTTTATTTGAAACACCTTCTGAAGAAACATTAGACATAATTCTATATTCATATAGTTTCATTTTATCAATTTTAATGATCGTGATACTAATTAGATAAGATTTTTATTATAATTTTTATTTGAAACACCTTCTGAAGAAACATTAGACATAACTCTATATTTATATCGTTTCATTTTATCAATTTTAATGATCGTGATACTAATCAAATTTTTATGATATATAATAATAATCTTTTTTTTATAATTTTCATTTTCCGTAAACTTTAATCTATGTTAAACTTCAGAGAGCCAATTTTTCCGTAAAAAAAATAACAAATAAATTATGTATGTACATTTGTTACATTGTAAATTTATGAATAGATTATATTACTTTGATCTGTTATTATATTTACTCAAAATACCACTAAAGAGATTTATGGTCTTATTGTAAGCCAAAACCTGTCACTGCAGGGGTTGTCTCGGTGTATAATCGGCTCGAGTAAAAGGTAAACGCATTTTTGACCTGGGCTTGAAAGAGATCTAAACGAAGTTTAGAATATTACTTCATGAACAGATTTTGTTTTCGTAAAGAAAGAAATTTTTGAAATAGAGATAGCAAACTGAAATTTACCGTTAGAATTTTCGAGGATAAGCCTTAAGTTTGCAGAAATTGAAGTGTTTTTCAAGATATATGCTAGTTTGCCGTAGCATTTTGATTTGGTTTTGCTAGTTTAATGACATGACCCAGATATACATAATACTCAACATTTTCTATGGTATGATTTTGTATTGTTATAGTTGTATAGGCTCGGCTCAGTATTTTTGTTTAACTATAGTTCATTTTTAAGCCTACCGCTCCTGAAACTGAATTTAATTGTTGTAACATATCATTTAGTTCTTGTTAGGGAGAATAGTTTGGGAGAGATGGTGTCTCCTTGTCTTACTCCCCGTTGTAGTCTTTTGGGATTAGATTAATTTTTGCGCTTTTGTCCAACTTTATCTGCATGGTGGCATTTTCATATATGAATGGAATAGAATAGAATTTATTTAATCAATATACAAAAATAGTTGTGTTTTTGACAAGTCACAGGAATAGTGACAATACTTATAAAACATATAAAATTTTTTTTTGGATAATTTAAACATTACAAACATGTATGTATTTAATATTAACAGTTTAAAAAAAAAACGACAAACACACTTTGTGGAATTATAAAAAAACATGAAATATAATTATAATAGGCAACTGCCCTGACCAAACTAGTACTATTGTGTAAAAGCTGTACTTAAGTACTCCGTTTTTGAATAGAAACAATGTTTCAAAAAGTGTGATTTGATTTTATGCTCAAATGATAACAAGTGAAGACTTTTTACTTCATCTGGCAAAAAGTTATACAAACTAACGTCAGTCGAATTTTTTACGCTCTTTGTCAACCTAAAACGTTGTGCTCTAATAGCATCTCTAGATCTTGTATCGTGATCATGGACGTTGGAGTTTACGTTAAACTTACCCTTGTTGGCATGAATTTCAATCAGCGTCTCATATATATATAGAGTGAAGGTAGTGGCATAATACCTAAATCCAGAAATAAAGGTTTACAGTGTTCCCTATACTCTGCTCTTGCAAGTATCCTCACTACTCTTTTTTGTAATTTAAAAATTCGATCTGCGTAAGAAGAATTACCCCAAACAGTTATTCCGTACTGTAAATGGCTATGAAATAGTGCAAAGTAGCACATTCTAAGGGTATTTTTAGGAATCATATAAACTAAGTTGCGTATTAAAAATATACTTGTAGCAAGTCTAGAACTTAAGTAATCTATATGAGCACTCCAATCCAAATTATCGTCTATAAAGATTTCTAATAGTTTAACACTATTTCTTAAGATATACTTCCAATCAGAACTAAAAATCAAATTCTGATTTTTCTCTTCATTTAGCTTTAGCCCATTATGTGAGAACCAGTTTTTTGCTTTCTTGGTATCACTATCTATTTTAATTTTTAAATTATTCTGATTAATTTCAGTATTTATGAGAGTTGTATCATCTGCGAAGCAAACACATTTTATAGGAAAAGCGTAGTGAAATAAATCGTTCAGATAAATAAGAAACAAAGTGGGTACTAATATCGAACCTTGAGGTACACCATATTCGACAGTGTTAAACTCAGAATAGCTGTTATTAAGAAAAACTGCCTGTTTTCTATTTGTTAGGTATGATCTAAATAGATTAAGAGTGTTTCCCCTAATACCGTACTATGCATTTTTTACAACAGTAATTCATGCGAAACACAGTCAAAAGCTTTGGATAAGTCACACAATGTCAAAGACACAAAATGACCTTCCTCCAAGCCATCAACTATATCTCTCACAATTTTCTGTATAGCTAGTGTAGTGCTACACTTTTTCTAAAGCCATGTTGATTACAGTGAAGTATTTTGTGTTTTTCTAGATATTCTACCAAACGAACATTTAGAATACTCTCAAAAATTTTGCCGAAAATGGGAATGATTGAGATGGGACGGTAATTTCCAATTTCATCTAAAGCTCCCTTTTTGAACACTGGTAGCACTTTTGTTACTTTTAAAACATCTGGGAAAATCCCCTCAGTAAGACAATTATTATAAAGTATAATTAATTTGTCAATAATAATATCGATTGTTTCCACAATAATTTTTTTGTTTAAGAAATAAAAATCCGTGCAGTGTGAATTTTTCAATCTATGCAAAACATTCCTGATTTCAGTATCATTAACAGGTAATAAAAATAAAGAGTTGCAAGGAGAGTGTACATCTTTCAAAAAATCTATGGCTACATTTTCATTTGTAGAATTAAAAGAACTTCTAATATGTTTAGCCACTAAAGTAAAGTAATTATTGAAATCGTTTGATGTAATCGCGCTTGGACAGACTTTTTTATTTTGAAATTTATTTCTGTGATAATTTATAACTTTCCAACTATCACGAGATATATTTTCAGAATTGGAAAAAAAAATTTTCATAAGCCAGTTTTTTCTTTAATGATATTGTTGATTTATAGTGCTCCTAAATTTTTTATACTCACTATATTCCTTTGTAACATCAGCAATTATCTTGACTGTGGAAAGATTTTTTCGCATTTCTATTAGTTCATCATCAAACCAAGAAATTGGAGCTTTACTATGAGTTCGTGATTTTTTTAATGGAAAATTAATTTCAGTTAACTTAACATACATTTCGGTAATAAATTGAGCTAATTCTGTTGCTGTTTTGAGAGAAACAACTAAAGCCCCGTCAACGTTGTTTAACGACTGTTTTAACATCCGGATGGCATTACTTTTTAATGTCTTCTGTATGGATTAGCACTATGTTTTTTTTTTCAGATTTTATTTTTAAGTAGAGAAATTGTGCATGATGATCAGAAATACACGGGTAATATGTTTTTAATTATGTTAGTGTATCTTGAATTTATACGTGCATTTTCTAGAAATTGCCCTGCCCATAATTCGATGGAATCGAATGCTTTATGGAAATTGACGGTAAAAAGTACATATGATTAATTATTTACATCACTTAGATATTCACTTACACTTTAGAAACAATTTTGCAAGACAAAAGATTTTAATTTACCTCGAAATTTATTTAAATTTGTTTCAGATTTACTATTGTTGAAAAGATGATTAGAAAGTCTTATACCCATTTAATACTGGAATTTTTCAATTTGTGCTTTATTATGTTTTGGTCTATATCAATATTAAAAAAACCAAGTATATGGTCTTCAGTAAAAACATGACACAACCAGCGTATATTAGTATAAACGGCACTAAAGTTGAAAAAGTATCAAGTTACAAATACTTGGGAACTTTCATAAACGAAACTGGAGACCAAAACAGTGAAATAAAAAGACGTATCGAAATTGCCAGGGCCACCTTCATAAAGATGAGAAAATTATTCTGCAACAGAAATATAAGCATTCCTCTACGATTAAGAATACTGAGTGGCTATGTATTTAACACGCTATTATACGGTGTAGAGGCCTGGACTCTCAAACAGAACAACATGAAAAATATTGAAAGTTTCGAGATGTGGTGCTACCGTCGAATGCTGAAGATTAGTTGGGTTGAAAGAATAACAAACTGTGAAGTAATACGAAGAATAGGAAAAGACCCAGAGATTTTGTTAACGCTAAAGCGAAGAAAACTCGAATATTTTGGTCACCTGATGAGAGGACATAAATACGCATTACTTCAAAATATAATGCAGGGAAAAATAGAAGGAAAACGGAATCCAGGCCGTAGAAGAATGTCATGGTTGCGGAATTTGAGAGAGTGGTTTGGCTGCACCACTAATGAACTCTTTAGGTCAGCCGTAAACAAGGTCAGAATAGCCTTGATGATTTCCAATCTCCGATAGGAGTGGTACAAAAAGAAGAAGAAGAAGATGTTTTGGTACTCTGATGAAGTCATTTTGCACAGTTGAGTACTGGTGATAATCAGTTTAAATGAAAAGTAGTTATATTGTCTTTTGTATGTAGTATACATTAAAAAATATAAATAGAAGGTTGCTGTAGATCAAGAAGTCCACTTTTTGTTTGTTGATCTAAAAAAGGCCTACGATAGCATCCCTCAAAATAAGTTATGGAACACTCTCAGACAAACGAACATCAACTCAAATCTCATAACAGCAATGGAAAAACTATATGAGAACGCCAACGCCAAAGTTAAAATAGGAACGAATGTTTCCAAAGGTTTTGTAGTAGACAAAGGACTGAAGCTGGGATGCTGCTTAGCGCCGACACTTTTCAAAATATATCTGGAACAAGCATTAAAACTCTGGAAGCGGAAATGCAGCGTCATGGGTATACAATTAAACAATAACAACCTGTACACTCTATGTTTTGCTGATGATCAAATTGTGATTGCTAACGAATATGACGACCTAGAATACATGACTCGAAAATTAATCGAAGAATACAAAAAATGGGGATTAGGAGTCAACATAGATAAAACGATGTACATGAACATTTGTGGTAAAGAACAAAATCTAGTTTTAAACGACGGACAACACATTAAGTACAACAATAAATATTCCTATTTAGGAGTAGAAATCACAGACGACGGCAAATCAGATCAGGCTATAAAAAAAACGAAACACTCAGGGTAGAAGGGCCATATCTCAACTAAATAGTATTAATATAAGGTTGAATATTCGAATAAATGAACTTTGATGGTACACAAGGCAAATATCGAACACAGTATTTAATTAAATCTTGCCCAAGTACTTTCGATCACAAGATCATCTTCAGGGGCATTTCGTCAGTTGTGGCCTATCCAGCAGTAACAGAATGTCATAAATGTAAATTGGGACATAACAAATACACTAAACAAAGACAAACAAACACTTTAAAATTTAAAATTGGAGAAGCTACATTTTATATTATAGAAGCCGGAGACATAATGATTTTATATTATAGAAGCCGGAGACATTCTGTCTCCGGCTTCTATAATATAAAATGTAGCTTCTCCAATTTTAAATTTTAAAGTGTTTGTTTGTCTTTGTTTAGTGTATTTGTTATATCCCAATTTACATTTATGACATTCTGTTACTGCTGGATAGGCCACAACTGACGAAATGCCCCTGAAGATGATCTTGTAATCTTGTGATCGAAAGTACTTGAGCAAGATTTAATTAAATACTGTGTTCGATATTTGCCTTGTGTACCATCAAAGTTTAAATAGTATTATCTGGGATCAACATATATCCAAAAAAATAAACATCGAATATACAACACTATTATAAAGAGCATAGTAATGTATGGAAGTGACGTGTGGCAGTTAAAGGCAACTACTGAAAGAACACTACAAGCCACGGAGATGGACTACTGGAGACGGGCCGCAGGAAAATCAAAACTCGAAAGAATTAATAACGAACGTATACGAGAGGTTATGGGAGTCACACATACGATTGTCTAAGATATAAGAGTACAACAACTAAAGTGGTTTGGACATGTGCAGAGAATGCCAGAACATCGTCTGCCCAAACAGATTATAGATTGGTCACCACATGGAAAGAGAAAAAGAGGCCGACCCAGAAAGAGCTGGAGAGAAGGAATAGACAGAGAGATCCGAGAGAGAGGTTTAGACGAAGATCTTTGGGAAGATAGAGATGCATGGAGATTGGGCATCGGAAGACGTCGGAGGACGTTTTAAACCGATTATATATATATATATATATATATATATATATATATATATATATATATATATGAATTGATTTTTTAAAATCAATGGCAATATCTTTTGGAAGAAAATTTAAAGTTAGCTCTGAACATTTGGTCCTTATCAAATTGAAACATGTTTAATATGTAGATGATAATTTATCTGGCGATAAACAAAATACCAGTGGCAGAAAGTGTAATCGCCAAAGATGACAGCCATACTGAAAACTGACCCCTAAAACCAAGAATTTTTAACTTTTCTATAGCAACTCTTACGTTTATGGTATCAAATGCTTTTAAGAGATCAAAGAAAAGTGTCCCCACAAAATCTCCCCGATCCAGTGCGTTGTGAAAACTAAGTAAGGGTAAATAATAATATGGGTTAAAAATGGCAGTTTTTTCGTTTAGTGTATAAATATATAGTATATATATTTATAGTATATTCATAGTATATATAAATATAGTGTATAAATATTTTAATTTAAAGTATTTATCTTTTAGTAGATGGGCAAAGGTTTAAATCAGCAGATTTTGAATTTGGTCTGGTACTTTGTTGCGGAAATTGCAAAATAAGGCTAAATTTTCGAAAATCAAAAATTTAATTGTACGTGGTTATTAAAACGTGGTTTTATTATCCTAATTTTGAAACACCCTGTAGAATAATTCCGTTTGCAAATTTTTGTAAAACTATATTTTTCGGTTGCAACCATGTCTCCTAAGCATTATGTTTTTTGTTTCATGTCAAAATATGCCAATTTTTAGAGCCTAATGAATTTGCCACCGACAATTTAGGACATTATCAATTATAATTATTTTGGAGTTTTTTTGTAATAGGACAAGGTGGCTTTGGTGAATTTTATCATTATGGGAATCATTCATCGACATCATGGGAAAAATAGCGACATTGAGCTGGCAATGGGTAGCACACGTAGCAAGATGACACCAACAGATGGTTTCATAAAGTGACATTCTGGAGACATCGAGAAACAAAAAGAAGCGTAGAAAGATCTAAAAAGAGATGGATAGACGATATAACAGCTGCAGCTGGATAGCAGTGGATGAGAACTGCAAAAGATAGGGAAGTGTGGAAGCAATTGGAGGAGGCCTATGTCCAACAATGGATAAATGAAGACTGAAGAAGAAAAAGAAGATCATTATGTCATATTGACACCTACATTTTGTTTACCTATGATTGATCATGGTTCTTAGTGTCGAAGATTGTGCAAAAGTCGCTGCTCTGGTTAAATATGGGCAAAATTATGAATGTGTAGCTATACACTTATCGCTCTACCGTCCGAAGGGTACTAGTTGAACTACTAAAATAAACTAGCCAGCGTATTCGCCAGATCTGAACCCAATAGAGGAGGTTTGGGACATGCTTGGTAGAAATATTTGCGGTTGCCAAGTCGCACCAGCATCAATTAATGAACTTTGCTTGGCTCTAGAAGAGGAATGGCAAAACATCTAGTAAGATGATATTTGCAACCTCATTGACAGCATGAGCCGACGAGTACAGGTAGTTATAGAGACTAGGGTAGGCAATACAAAGTATTAAGTTATTTTTTAATAGTTTTTATTTGTTATTTCCGTACTTAGGTTAAGTTACATTTAAGTTGTTTTTGTTTTATGTTTTGTTATTGTTATCATGGTTCATTAAAACCAAGATCATGTCGTTGTTTTTAATTATTATTTAAATATAGTGCTTCTGGGATGTCGATATGACATTCCTTCGATATCAGTCACCAAAGCCCCCATCGTCGTATTATAAATTAATACAAAAATAATGGTAATAACAGGAAAAGTCATAAAGTGTGAGTGGCAAAGTCATTTCGCTCCTAAAAATGAACCAATCCATATTTATGCATAAAACAAAAACATACATTACTTAGAAGACATTGTTGCAACCGAAAAAAAATTTATCGAATTCCGCTTACGGAATTATTCCACAGGATGTTTCAAAGTTAGGATAAAAACTACCTTTCGATTAATCCTGTATAAGGCAAATACAAAATTTTATTAAAAAACTTACCATACTAAATTATATTAATAAATTTTACACAGTGTGCTAAAAAATCATCCAAATAGGACTAAAAATAAAAAAACTGAAATACTTTGAATTTGACCAAAATTTTCTCCGCTGCGTGTTTTTTTGCATCTCAATGTATTTTATTTTAAGGAAAATATCAACTATTTCCTGTAACCTTCGTTTAACTTATTTTGTAAACAAAATCAATCTGTATCATAATATTAGAATAAAGTCACAACCATAAATCTTCTATAATTAATTAAAACAGTTAAAGCAGGAAACTGTAATATATAAAATCAATATTGTGTATCCATCTCTCAAAGTTCTATTCAGCAGTAGAGCATCGACCAAAGACGTGTGCGTGGTAACAGCCACGTTGTTGGGCATTTTTACAAATAACAAATAAAAGCATACTGTGTAATGATAATTACGTTGAAATCATTATATATTAGATTAGGTAAGTGTGCTTTTTTTTGTTGTACAGCAATAAATGTTTATGAAAGACAGTTGCATTAAAATCAAAAAAGAACACAATGGTTTTTGTACATGATATAGGAATTGTTTGTTTGTGAAAAATTTTTTAATGATGGATTTATTAAATAGTTGTTCTATTCAAATTACTTCTTCCATAATAACTTAAATCTGTCAGCCTTATGTCAGTTTCTATTTTGTTCTTACACCTTGTTTGTTTGCCAATGGCAGCTCAATACAAATACAAGTCTTCACTAATCTGTAAACAGCAAGTATAACGGTCAAACTAAAAAGAAGATAATAAAAGAATAAAAAACAAAATAAAAATATATCAAAACAAAATTTATGTATCCATAAAAATATTAGATATATGTAGTACTAACAATTAACATTGATAACTAATAACAAGAAAATTTTGACTATGAATCTGCAATCAATAATAATTAAAATTTTAGTCGATTTTAACAATAAACACAAGTCTGGCTAATTGGCTCTGCCAAAGCCATATGACAAAAAAAACGGTCAAACTGAAATCTCATAACTGAAATGTGCATAAGACTTAGACTTATGTGATGTACTTACAAATTATGAATTTCCATCTCTTTCTCTTTGTTGTCCAGTCCAATTGGAATGATTATAGAATGAAAAAGTTTTTTTAATGTTATCATCAACATTCCACAATCTTTCCTCCTCTTTTTTTGAGCGATTTAGGCAATGGTCCAGTTATCCTTCGTTACGTTTATTATGAAATTGAATAAAAGTTGTCTCCCATCCTTCAATATAAAAGTTGCATTTGTCTGGCCACTGTATCTTTTACTTGAGTCCATACGATTTAGTTGAAAATAATAAGGTGACCAGGTGCTTGTTTTTGCCATTTCGTCAATGACCTATTTTTTATAGTACGATTTAAGTTGCCTTGAAATTCGTAATAATTCCGTTTTAAACATGTTCTGAGCTTACGGTATTGTTTTGCGTTGGAGCCAGTCAATTATATCTACGTATTTCCATAAAACGATGCCTTCAAAAGATCAAAAAACGGTAAAGCAGCAGGACTTGGAAACGTCCCAATTGCGTTGGTAAAGTATGGACCAAAAATATTAAGTAAGATGTTAGTTCAACTATTTAACAAATTGAAAAAAGGCAGCAAATATTTGATTTCACGCAAACAAATCCTCTGTATCTGTTGATACGTATTTCGACCTAATAGGTCTCATCAGAACAGCTATTCATAGGAGTTCTCAACGTGAAAAATCAATATTTTCTGCCTTTTAAGAAGCAACAATAACATGGCTTCAATACGGACGCGCTAGCGACATCTAATTACAAATCCGTAAAATAGTTTCGAAACACAATTCATATTTCTGCTTATAATCTGAGCCTTCTAAAAATTGCAAGGCAAACAGACGTTGATAAAAGATGTTAAAAGGGACATGGGGAATCTAAAATTTGCATTCCACGACATGTCTTTTACAACTAAGCAGAAATCCTTAGCGAATTGTGCTTCTAGTACTCACACAGAGTAAATCCGAATAAAATGAAAAAAGGTAGAAAATATTTGATTTCACGCAAACAAATCCTATGTATCTGTTGATACGTATTTCGACCTAATAGGTCTCATCAGAACAGCTATTCATAGGAGTTTTCAACGTGAAAAATCAATATTTTCTGCCTTTTAAGAAGCAACAATAACATGGCTTCAATACGGACGCGCTAGCGACATCTAATTACAAATCCGTAAAATAGTTTACTCCTCTATTTATAGAGTCTTTACTCCTCTAGCTCTCCAGTTTTTTCTACTCTTGGACCGGCTGCATCGATTATAGAGCTACTTAGTTTATTCCACAATTAACACAGCCACTTATTCTCTATTCTAGCCTTACTTGGATACACTAGGTACATATCTAGACATATAGACGAATGGTACTGTTTATAGCTAATAAAAAAGTTTTTATACTACAATCGATCAGTTAATGAATTATTATCTAAAAATACCACATTGTGTTTTACTTATTTGTGTGTGGTAATTTTTATATAGGTTTATATTACCATATTTTTAATTGTATTTTCGTAAATTGTTAAGTAATATAATCCAATTTTAATGAACTTGTTATTAATTCAGCAGTGAATGGCTTTGTTATTGTCTTCACTGGTAAAATTGCTAACTCATTGTTTTATGACTTAGGTTAACGCAAATGACTTAATTGTGACGGAAAATATGTTCAATCAAACATAAAAAAGTTACTAGTGATAGGAAATGAAGCACCGCACTATCGACTTTTCGTAAAGTAAGACTTTCCGTTGTTACATTAAACTTATTTCTGATTGTTTTTTCAGTATATCTCTTTTATTATATCCTTTGCGTTTTTCTAATTTGCTTCTTCTTAAGATGCCCTCTACATTACTGAAGGTTGGCAATAACTACAGCAAATTACTCTCTATCTTGAGCTGTTCTTGTTATCGAATGTGTGTCCATGCTTGTCCAGTCTCTTACATTTTTCAGCTAGGAGTATTTTCTTCATCCTGGACCTCTTCTTTCTTCCACTTTTCCTTCCATTATTAGTCGTAGGAAGTTGTATTTTTCTCCTCTGTAAATATGTCCTAGATAACTCGTTTTTCTGGTTTTTACAATATTTAGGAGTTCTCTCTCAGTCCCCATTCTTCTCAGCACCTCAAAGGCCCCATACGAAATCCAAATTGATTGTCGCTCAGATTTATTTCGCATTCTCTGTATATACGTTGATGTACAATTTTGAGTAAAATTTTCGGAAAATGACACATCAGGCTAATTAATCTGAACTGTGATCATCTATTTGCTTTATTTTTCTTTGGGTATAGGTATAAATGTGGATCTAAGCCATTCTTCTGGGAAGATTCCAGTGGTATATATTTTGTTAAATAGTAGTGTTAAGGCTTGAAGATTTTCTTCATTGATAAGTTTTATCATATCTGCATATATCTCATCTGGACCTGAGGCTTTCCGTGGCTTTGCCGTATTGATTGTTTTTGTAACTTCCGATGTTAATATATCAAGTATTGTATCTTGTACTATATTCACTTGTGGTTCAGTTCCCTCGTCATCAAACAGATCTTCGATGTATTTTTCCCATATATTTTCTACATCATCCGGGCTAGATACTGTTTGATTGTTATCATCTACTAGAGTTGTAGTGAATTTTTTCTTCATATTTGTTACTTCCTTGCTCTTTTTGTATGCATTGAAGTGGTCATATTTTTTTAGTAATTCTCCCAGTTCCTCACATTTGCTTCCATCCATTCTTTAGCTTTCCTAATTTTCTTTCGGATAGTTCACGAGGTTTCTTTATATTTGACTTCATTGCGGTTTTTGTAAAATCTTATTACGTCCATCAGTTCTAGGATTTCTTCTGTCATCCATGTATTCTTTGTTTTTCTTGTATTGTCTTGTAATTGTAGTTGTTATTTAGTTGTGCTATAAGGTGTTTGCTGCTTGCTATAAGGTGAATATACATTCTTCGTCTTCTTCTTGTGTCGTCTTCTAACGAAGGTTGGCGATCACTTCTTTAAACGCTTCTCGATCTTTTGCAACGTGAAATATCTGTTCAACACTGAGGTTAGTCCAATCTCTGATATTCCTCAGCCAAGATTTTCTCTTTCTTCCTAAGCCTTTTTTCCCTCTACTCTACCTTGTATGATGACTTGTAGCACAGAGTATTTATCGTTTCGGAGTATGTGGCCCAGATACGACGTTTTTCTTATTTTAATTGTGTTCATAAGCTTTCTGCCATGTCAAACTCGTCTTAACACCTCCTCATTTGAGACTTTTGCAGTCCAAGGAATCTTCAAAATACGTCTATATAGCCACATTTCGAATGCCTCCAATTTTTTTATAGTTTGGGCTTTCAGAGTCCAAGCTTCTACCCCATATAGTAGTTGCGACCAAACATAACATTCGACGAACCTCAATCTGATGGCCATACTTAATTTCTTCTTTGTAAACATTGACTTGTATTTTATAAAGCCTTTTCGAGCTATTTCTATTCTGACCTTTATCTCCTGCTCTTGATCTAACTGTGAGTTTATAATTGCTCCGAGGTATTTATATTTGTGGACTCTCTCTAGGGGTTTACCCTCCAATGTCAGTTGTATGTTGTCAACAGGGTTTTTTGAGATCACCATGTAATTGGTTTTATTTTTATTCATTATTAGTCCCATCTTTTTGCTTTATCTGTTAATGATTTCCAGGAGAGTTTGTAAATCGTCTATATTCTCTACCATGATTGCGGTATCGTCTGCAAATCTTATGTTATTAATGATGCTCCCTCCAATCCTTACACCTTCAGTTCTTTCCCATAGTGCCTCCTGAAATATTAGTTGGGAGTACACATTAAATAATTGTGGCGACAGCATACATCCCTTTCTAACTCTTCTTTGAATTTCCACCTGGTTTGTCTCACTATCTTCCACCCGTACGAGCGCTGTTTGATTGTAGTACAGATTTTTGATTAAATTAATATCCTTGGGATCTAGGTGTGTGTGTTTCAATGCATGTATGAGTTTACCATGTTGGACTCTATCAAAAGCTTTTTGGAAATCTATATAACATATGAATACGTTTTTATTATATTCTTTGCATTTTTGTAATAGTACCGTCATTGCGTACAGTGCCTCTCTTGTTCCCATTCCACATCTAAATCCAAACTGTGTATTGTCTAATTGTTCTTCACATTTTTTATATATACTTCTTCTTCTTGTAGTGCCTATCCGTTTCGGATGTTGGCGACCATCATAGCAATCTGCACTTTACACACTGCTGCTCTAAAAAGATTTGTGGTTGTTGTATTGAACCACGTTCGTAGATTTTTCAGCCAGGAAATCCTTCGCCTTCCTGGTCCCCGTTTTCCTTCTACTTTTCCCTGCAAGATTAGTTGCAGCAGTCCATATCTTTCGCTGTTCCTCATGATGTGACCGAGGTATTCGATTTTAGCTGTTTTTATTGTGGTTAACAGCTCTTTTTCTTTTTTCATTCTCAACAGAACACCCTCATTAGTAACGTGGTCGGTGTACGATATCTTCAGGATGCGACGATAAAGCCACATTTCAAAAGCCTCAATTTTCTTGCAGGTGGCGTCTGTGAGAGTCCATGACTCAACTCCGTACAACAGTATAGGAAAGATATAACATCGTAGTAACCTGATTTTTATGGGCATTGATAAATCATGACATTTGAATAACTTGGCCATTTTTTGAAATGCAGATCTTGCTTTCTCTATTCTACATTTGATTTCTATGGAATGGTCCCAATTTTCATTGACGTTCGTACCAAGGTAGGTGTATGTTTTTACTCTTTCTATTTGTTGACCGTTTACACTGATTTGTTCAAATTGCTGTTCCTTCTTAGAGATCATCATGCATTTTGTTTTCTTGGTGTTTAGTGAAAGTCCGTATCTCTGACTGACCTCTGTGATTCTGTTCATTAACTCCTGGAGGGCTTCAGAGCTGTCAGCAAATACTACCGTGTCGTCCGCGTATCTAATGTTATTGATTAATTCTCCGTTGATTCGAATTTCGGCTTCAACATCACCCACTGCTTCTTGAAAGATTTCCTCAGAGTATATATTAAACAGCAGTGGTGATAGTATACATCCCTGACGGACGCCACGTTTGATTTTGATGTCGTCGGATTCTCCTGCCTCTGTCCGGATAGATGATGTTTGATTCCAGTACAGATTGCTGACAATTCTTAAATCACAAGTGTTTATTCCAATATTGGTTAGTATCTCCATCAGCTTGTCGTGCTTTACTGTATCGAACGCTTTATGGTAGTCAATGAAGCACGCATAAATGTCGCAGTTCACGTCTCTACATCGTTGGAATAGCACTTGTATACTAAAGAGAGCCTCTCTCGTACCCACTGCATTCCGAAAACCAAACTGTGTACGGCTGATTTTTTCTTCGCACAGTCTATATATCCTTTGATGTATGATTTTTAGAAATAATTTTAAAATATGACTCATTAAGCTGATGGTTCGGAAATCACTGCAGGATACGGATTTTGTTTTCTTTGGTAAAGTAATAAAGGTCGACTTAAGCCATGTTCTTGGTATTACTCCGCTTAAGTATATATCATTAAATACCTTTGTTAGGTGTTGAATACCGTCGGTGTTAAATAGTTTTATGAGCTCAGCATATGCATTGTCAGGTCCAGGAGCTTTGCCATCTTTTAGTTGTAATATGGCTTTTTGCACTTCATCTGATGTGATTGGTAAGTGGTCATCACATATGTAAGATGGAGGTTGTTCGGATCTAGTATCATCAAAGAGTTCTTGTATGTATTTTGTCCATATGCGGATTTCTTGATTTTTGTCTGTGATGATATTCCCCTGTTGGTCTCGCAGTTTGTTAGCTGTGTTGGATTTCTGAAGACCAGCTGCTTGTTTCACCTTTTTATGCATGTTAAACGTATCATGTTTTTGTTCTAACAGCTCTATCTCTTCACACTGTGATTTTAACCAATTTTCTTTGGCCTTTCGTATTTCGGTTCTTATTTGTCTCTGAATCTTGTTGTACATTATTTTGTTGTTCTTTGATTTTCTTCTTTCTTCCATAAGTTGCAGTATATTGTCATTCATCCAACTTTTTTTCTTATCTTTCTTTTCTGTAAGATGTTCTTCTCTGATCTTGTTAAATGTTTCACATATATTTTGGAGTGATTCTTCGGCATTATATGTTTGCTCCATATTACTTAGCTTTTCTGAAAGAATCTGTGCGACTGTTTCTTTTGTTTTGTTATCTTTTAGTCTTCTCATATCACACTTTTTGTTACTATTCTTTTTTGTGACCTTCTTGAATCTAAACCTAAATTTACCAACAACCGGAACATGATCTGATGATACGTCCGCACCGGGGTAACTCTTAGCTGATAGGCATCCATTACGAAATCTTTTGTTCACCATTATGTAGTCAATTTGATTCCGTATTACGTGTCCTGGTTGATCTTGCGGGGAGACCCAGGTATACAAGCGTCTTGGTGGTAGTTTGAAGAATGTATTTAGTATTGCAAATTCTTCTTCCTCTACAAACAGTTTTAATCTTTCTCCCCTTTCATTTCTCTGCCCTAGACCAAAATCACCTATGAATTCTCCGCTTTTTCCTTTACCAATTTTCGCATTGAAGTCACCCATAATGATAGTTATATCTTCTTTTTTAAGTAGTTTAAGTGAATTTATCAACAATTCATAAAATTGCTCTAGCTCTTCTTCTGGTTTATCGCTAGTGGGGGCATACACTTGTAAAATATTTAACCTGACGGGACTAGTATTCAGTTGGATTATTATTAATCTTTCAGAAACATATATAACATTTGTAACATATTGACGTAATTGGGGAGAGACGATTATTCCAACCCCATATATATGTTGACCATCTTTATATATACGCTGCTGAATAACTTTGAGTAGTATTTTTGTGTGGCTAAGTGTGGCTCATAAGGCTAATTAATCGGTACTCATCGCAAGATTTAGGATTATTTTTCTTGGGTAAGGGTAAAAAGATAGATTTTAACCATTCATCCGGGATTTGACCATCGTGGTATATTTTATTAAATAATTTAGTTAGACACTCTATATTTTCATCATTCAGGATTTTTAATATCTCTACAGGAATTTCATCGGGACCTGGCGCTTTAACCACTTTTTGAGATTTTAATTGCCGGTTTAACCTCTGGTATCAGAATTTTTAGATTTTCATTAGTTGGTAATGTATCATTTATTTCTTCCCTATTATCTGCGAATAAGTCCTTGATGTATTTCTCCCAAGTTTGTTGATTTTTTACTCCTTATAATTATAGATCCCCCTTGGAGTTTCGTATAACTTGTGATATTCTTTTCCGATTATTTCCTGTAATTTCTTTCAGTTTCTTATGTAGCCCATGTGTGTCGTGTTTCATATTAAGTTCTTCTATTTCTCTACAATTTTCTGTATCCTAGAAATATACATTCTATATCCTAGAAATTAATGCAACAAAGCCAGCGTTATATGTTTAATTGAATTACAATAACAAAATCATTAAGTTTATTAGCTGATTTTTTTATCGTATATTTAACAACAAAATTATTAAAAACTGGTTTTATTTATAATTATATAATTACTTTTTAAATTTTCTTGGAAATCTTCAACGAAAACAAACTTTTACTATTAACATTACGTACGCGAATCCCTAGTGAATTTAATGTATATTTGATTGTTTACCGATATATAACGCACTTGCTTGACCCCGCTTTTCCAATAAACAAAGAGTTCTCCTTCTACAAACATTTCTCGAACGAGGAAGTATGAATCGCACTGTGCATTACAGATAAGGCGATCAAATGGCGATCACTCTCTTTGTGCGTATCCGAAATCTGTGCAGTGTCGAATAAGATTTGCTCTTAGATGCGGTGAAAAAGTAGGCTACCACCAGTAGAAAGTGTTACATAAGTGGGCCTGTTACACAGCATTTTTGTCGTAAGTAGTAAGTACTTTTATGATTAGTTTTAGGCATTGTCTTACTTCATAATTTTTTCAGTAGATAAAAATATCGATGTACCAAAAATATATTTTTTTTAAATTTTATTACTAAAACATTATTAATATTATTCTTTTAAAATTAAGACAAGTGCGGCATTTTCGGGAAATAATATACACTTTATCTGCATATTTTATAAAATATTTTTGTATATATGTACCTTCTTCTTCTTTAAGTTTCATCTTCTATCAAAGGTTGGAAACCATCATGGCTATGCGGACTCTGTTGACTGCCGCTGTAAAAAGTTCTGCACTACTGCATTCAAACCATTCCCTTAAGTTCTTAAGCCAGGATATTCTTCGTCTTCCCACATTTCGCTTTCCTCGGATTTTGCCTTGCATAATAAGTTTTAATAATACGTATTTTTGCCCTCTCATCACATGTCCTATAAACTCAAGTTTTCGTCTTTTGATAGTTAATATTATTTCCGCCTTATTTTCTATCCTTCTAGTTACTTCCACGTTTGACATTCTTTGAATCCATGATATTCGTAGGATTCTTCTGTAACACCAAAATTCAAAGGCCCAACTTATTCAGATGGACTTGTTTTAGTGTCCACGCTTCCAAGCCATAAAGAAGAGTAGAGAACACGTAACACCGAAGCATTTTCAGGCGTAGTTCTAAACTTATATCTCGACAACAAAGAAACTTTTTAAGTTTAATGAATGATGCACTATATAACTACTGTATATACCTACCTCTATGCAAATAATGGAAAACACAACGGATACTTGTAATATTTTAAGAAGAAAAAATAACAAAACTAAATTTAATAATGATTCAATTTAATTTAAGAAGTTAAGAAAATCATAAAGAAAATCAAAAAAGAAATAAAAAGAATGTAAAAAAATGTTTGGTTTTATAATATCAATTTGGAATTAAATCATGTCAGATTCCGATTGATTTTTATATTCAAATTAAATAAAGTTTTATACAATTTACCCTTCAGTTTCATTAGAATCTTTCTGTTACACAACACAACACTCTTTTCCTTCCACTTCATCTATCCAATCCTAATTTTACTGCTCGCACCCAATCAATTTCTCCATTCCTCAATAATACCAATGTTAACAATACTAGATACTTAAAACTATGTATTACTTTTCACAATCATTTCACCATCCAAGGCTATTATTTTATTTGTAGTAACTTTATCTTGAAATAAACATTCCAAATACTCTGTTTTTGTGCTACTATTTTTTATTCGAAAGAAAATGTAAAAAAGTATTTTTGAAGTGTGTATATTTTAGGCAATTCCTAGCTGAGCGCTTTCGGCTTTACAAAGCCATCATCAGAGCTATGCTACAATAAAATGTTCTTATAAGTACTAATTGGTAAAGATTATAATTTTTTAACTTACGTCAATTTTTTAAATACCACTACAAAGGAGAGATCTCATTTCCTTATATTTCAGAATTATGATTTTTTTAGTTGTTGAAATTCTTAAAACATATAAAAAACATATAAAAAGCCGACACTGGACTTCACAAACACGTTAAAAAAAAATTGAAAAAAAAACAAAAATTACAAAAAAAATGGTACAGATATGTGGATGACATTTTAGCCTTTATAGAAGGCCCACCTTCAGAACCTCACAATATTTTGTCAATAATTAATAATCTACATCCTGCAATTAATTTTACCTTAGAAGTAGAAAGCAACAACATTATCAACTTTTTAGACCTAACTATAAAAAAAAATGCTTCCTCCTCTTCTTCTTTGCCTACACTAGAATGTTCAATATTCAGAAAACCTACTCAAACTGACCATATGATACCAACATCCTCAAATCACCCTTTTCAACACAAGATGGCAGCTATTCAATGTTATGTCCACAGACTTCTTAATATCCCTATATCTCAAGAAAATTACAATAAAGAAATCTCCATCATTAAACAGATAACAAACAACAATGGTTTTCCTTCTACTACTGTTGATAGAGTCATTAGAAAATCTATACTCAAAAAGAGACTAAACCAAGCTTTTAATGTTGATAAAAAATCCAACACTACTTCCATATATAGATCCTTAACTTACTTAGGACCAATTTCAGAAAAAATTTCAAGAGTACTTGTTAATAAAATCAGTGACTTAAACATCTCCTTTAAAACCAAATATAACATCAAGTCCGTCTTCAGCAAGACCAAAGACAAAGTTGACAAACTAAACAGAAGTGGTATTTACAAGCTGTCCTGTGGTGACTGTAATATGACTTATGTAGGTAGAACAATGAGAACTCTGAATCAAAGAATCAAAGAACACCTCAATAACCCAGAAAAATCAAACTTTGCATATCACATTAAATTTAATAATCATTCCTTTTCTCCTTCTGAAAACAGTAAAATTTTACACAACATTCCCAATAAAAACTTTAGACTCATGAATCTCTTGGAAGATCTTGAGATATCCAAAGAAATGAAACTAAACCCTGATTGTTGCTTAAACACACAAATCAACCTCAATTGCAATTATAAACCTCTTTTTAAATAATTATGGGAGACTTTAGAGGAAGAAGGGTGACCTCATGCAATCTTATTATATATTTTTTCATACTTTTATATTTTTGAACAAATTTTAAACTTTATTAGAAATTTACAACATTTTGTAATTCATTTGACAGTTATTCTTAATTGAAACATGAAAATACATTCTTAAAAAAATTTTTTATGCAAATTTCTTACAAATTTCCATCAAGAGATACAATTCTCAATACACTTAAGTATCAGATAACATAACATTAATACCATGTTTCTTCTTTATATTATTGTTGAACAATTTGAGCCCTTGTTTCTTAAGGATGGCTGTCAGATTGAACATACATTAACCTTGAGCAATGACTTGAGTGAATTTACAAACTAATGTCATTCTGTATGATGTGATGAACACATAAAATTTAATTTAAAAACTTAATTTTTAGAAAGTCTTTGATGACTATTAGTAATTCCAAACTATTAAATAATTTTGTAAGAAATTAAAAAACAATCTCTATTTCCTATATATGACATTTGTCAACTGTCACTTTTGAAAAATCGTTTAAAAGGACCGACATTTGATTTCATTAGTTCTATTCTGTCTACCTCCTCACATCAATCAATGGTCGGGTTCTTACACCCGTACCATGACAAAAAATTTTTTAACTTTTTTTAACGTGTTTGTGAAGTCCAGTGTCGGCTTTTTATATGTTTTTTATATGTTTTAAGAATTTCAACAACTAAAAAAATCATAATTCTGAAATATAAGGAAATGAGATCTCTCCTTTGTAGTGGTATTTAAAAAATTGACGTAAGTTAAAAAATTATAATCTTTACCAATTAGTACTTATAAGAACATTTTATTGTAGCATAGCTCTGATGATGGCTTTGTAAAGCCGAAAGCGCTCAGCTAGGAATTGCCTAAAATATACACACTTCAAAAATACTTTTTTACATTTTCTTTCGACTTGTCATAAGTGTGTACAAAAAAAAATATCAGTCTTTTGATTATTTTTTATTCCTTTTTGCTTAAGAGGGTGTCTTAATTTTTCCAGTTTTTGTTCTGAATATCGTTCAGTATATCCTTCTAACCATGCATAATCAGCATCCATTAAGCACCAGAGAATGTTATCCTGTAGTTTCGCTTTATCTGGTCCAACACTAATGAGAATAAATTGGTGCAATCCTACTTTCACATAAAACTTGTCAGTATCTTCCCCTCCTGTCCTAACACTAGTTGCTGCTTCCTCATACATATCAATCACAATTATTACATATTCATCAAAGACTTCTGTTGGAAAAGCAACTACATTTTGTGCTTAAATTCGAATATGGTGGTATAAATTAATCAATACATTTGTCCTCCCTGTATTCATCCGATCCCTATAGTACCGCTTGGGCTCAGGAATGCATCCCGCTAAAGACACGAGCGTGATTAGTTAACAGGGACAGGTGCAACCCGACAGTGAACCGATGCACTCATATTAAATTCGTTTTGTTCGTTGTTTTGTAAAGTACTGTAAACCATGGCAATAAGCGGTATATTCACCTAGTTTTACCTGAACCTATAAATTGTTTTTGATTGTTTATTGCAACCATTATTTAAATTTTGATAATTATTTGCACCTATGAGTTAAAGTTCATTCATCTTGCTAGGGCTATTGAAGGAAACATAGTTGGTGTTAATTGAATTATTATTAATTCTAGTAATAATTCATTGTTTGTTTAATTCGCCACATTTTGTCACTAATCGAATTTAATCTAACGCCACCACTGTGGTTTGCATATCAATATCAAATTATATCTGATCACCAACGTCGGGTAATTCTAATATGTAATTTATAAAAATTTTATATAAATATAATTATAAATTTATAAAATAATAAATTATTCTGTCAAAGATCTCACCCAATTATAAGAATCAATAAACATGCAGATAAAATTGTTAAAGAAAACATACAAATAGGGGAATAAATAAATTGCGAAAGAAAAAATGATAAGGAAATGATCATATTTGTGAGAATAATACGTTTTAAAAATTCTACACGATACGATAGACTGGAAAGTAAATTGTGGAAAAAACCTTGATATAATAAATACGACAACAATGGCAAAAGTAGGTATAATCACTACCGTAGAATGAAGTTTGGTCACGCATACTATTCAATATACTTACGTAAAATCAAACTTAGAGAATTTGTATAAAATTTGTAGCAACAATAGAATAGAATATAATTTTTTTTAAATTTGTCTACCTCATAAGGTCCAAGACCTAATTTTATTGTTTATTAAAATGCGCTTATCGTCCCCTCACTTGGCGAAATGAGTGTAATATTTTGTATAACATTTTAATCCCTTGTTATAACATAACAAATTACCCGGCATTCTTTAAGATTTTTTATTTTTGTTACTCTACAAACCACTAACAGCCATATTATTCATAGCCATCAGTAAATATTTTACTTTTATATGGCGAGTGAGAGATTTGTGAAGAAAGTGGTTACCAATATATAACACTGAATATAAAACGAATTCAATTAGTACACAATATTAGTTTGATATTTGATATCAGTCTGCGGCACCCGACGTGTTAATCACTGCTAAATTAAGATAATGATTTGACTACGTTCAAGGTTCAAACGAGTTAGATTCAAAACGGAAGTTGATCTCTTCATTTTAATAATATACTTCTTAATATAATATTTGCATGTTGAATTAATGTACTCTATCTAATAGAGATCTAATAAAAAACTTTAAACAATTGTTTCTTTGCAGTACTTTCTTAGTATAAATAATTGTTTGTACTGAACAATACATCAGTTAAAATTTAAGTTTATATGCTAGCAGAACCATTTATCCTAGTAAGTTAACAAATTTATCTTTTTTTTTATTTTCCACATTTTAATTTTGTTTTCATTTTAGTCTCTGTACTGTGGTCTATTTTATTGTTGGGTTGATAGCAGCCTAGATCTTATTTAAGAGATCATTTTATCATTGACCCACAGAGGGAGTCTATTGGTCGCTTACAGATATCAGTAATCTGGTCAATTCGTCTTGTTGGAGATCTTCCTAGCGATCATGGATCTTCAACCTTCCTTTTAATGATGAATCTCTCCATATTGCCTGTGTCTGACCTCCTAGCGTGTTTCTCTTCTTGATAGTTGTTCGTCCATGAGAGCGGAAAACAGGACTGAGCTGAACTCAAAAATACAAAACTGTCATAAGAACGACAGTCCTCTATGCAAGCAAAACATGGGTGCTAAACCAAACACAACAAGAAGAAATAAATGTATGGAAAAGGAAAATTTAGAGAAGAATTTTTGATGGTATTAAAGAAGGTGGTATAAAGAAGAAGATTCAATGTAGAAATCATGAGTCTTTTTAAAGAGCCTTTCAATATCAGTAGTAAATCATCCGATACTTTTGCCATGCTTGGAATTTTCCTACAATTAACGGTTCGTGAGAAAAATTTTCATTTGGAGGTCTGTATATCGGATAAAAAACTTGAGAATTTTTAATTCGATTTTTTCTCTTTTCCGGCAATTTTGGGTTAGATCGCTCGTTGATCGCTCGTTCATTTGCCATACTCAGAATTTTCCTATAACTAACGGTTCGTGAGAACAATTTTCATTTGGATGTGTGTATATCGGATAAAAATGGATGATTTACTACTGGATACTCGATAGTATCAAGATTGAATGATGAATATCTCCATATTGCCTGTGTCTGACCTCATGATATGTTTCTTTTCTTCGTATTTGTTCGCTCATGAGGACGGAAAACATGACTAAGCTGAACACAAGAATACGAAACAGTTATAAAAACGACAGTCCTCTATGCAAGCGAAACATTGGTATTAAAGCAAACACAAGAAGAAAAAAAAAGAGAAGGGTATATAGAAAAAGAACCAATGTCGAAATCATAAGTCTTTTTAAAGAGCTTTCCATATTAGTAATAAAAGCATCAATATTGAATGATGAATCTCTCCATATTGCCTGTGTCTGACCTCATTGTTTCCTCATTGTTTGACATGTTTCTCTTCTTTGTAGCTGTTCGCTCATAAGAGCGAAAAACATGACTGAACTTGACGCAAGAATACAAAACAGTCATAACACCGACAGTCCTTTATACAAGCGAAACAAATATATGTAAGTGCTAAACCAAATACAGAAGAAAAAAAAATGGAAATGGAAAAGAAAGAAATGGAAAAATATGGAAAAAGAAAATTTTAAGTAAAATTTTTTTTATCTTTAAAAAGGTATTTGATTAAGTCTTTTTAAAGTCTCCCATACAAGAAGTAGTAAAAGCATCAGGATTGGGATGGTTGGGACATTTAGAAAGATTGAAAGAAGAATGAATACCAAAAATATTAATCAATGACAGAGATGGGTGACAAAAGAAGAGTAAGTCGACCAAGAAAGAGACGGTTAGATAAAGCAGAAAAGGACCTCGAAAAGAAACAGGCGTAAAAAATTGGAGAAGAAAGACTGACCGTAAAGAACAACAGAGATGAAAATACTCCGACGAATATCAGGGAAAAGTCTGTTGAATAGGGAGAGAAGCGAAAATATAAAAAGAGATGGGTGACAAAACGGAAACAGAAGTGGAACGAACACATTAGTAGAATGGCAGGGAATAAGATAGTACGAATAACACGAGATAAGTCACCAAATGGACCAAGAAGTATTGGCAGGAAAAGAAAAAGATGGTGCGATAATTTAAACAATATAAGAGGCGAATATTAAAGAAGAAACAGGTTTTAAAGCCTACATACAAGAAGAAAGAAGAAGAAAAAGAAGAAGGAACGATTTTTGAAGTGGAAATCAAAACATTAAAAATAAATTTATTTTAAACTTAAACTGCGGCTTATCATCAATTAAAGTAGTAATTATATTTTATTATATTTAATTAGGACATTATTAAATGTTATTTCTTAATGAAGATATTGTGAATGCAGATGAAAACAATGTTTTTGATATTAGGTATTAATAAGGATTTTTCTCGAAACACCACGTGTAGTTCATTCAAATCTTACGCCAAATATGTGTAACAAATATTTCCGTAAATAACTTCAATAATACAAGCTTGTTAACCTTCGCATTTTTTGCTCCAAATTTATGTTTTTTCAGAATTGATATCATATATTTCTTTTCATTTCTCTCACAAATCAAGTTCCCTATGTTATTCCATAGTTACCAAACTCATATAAATAACTTTGTTACAGATCGACTATTTTTTCCCACCGTCCTGTTTAAATAAAATCCCAAAATGGTAATATGTATAGAAACCGACGAAAACAATATTCCTCAAATACAACTCGGACAGCACTTACTGAGATTAGATGCCGAAGAACTTGGACCCAAAGACAAGAAGAGAGCAGAAGAGGAAATTAGGGAAACGCCAGAAAATGTTAGATATGGATTAACAAAACTTAGAGAATTTATTGAAGGTATGTCGAACTAATTTCTGGTATATTCAATATATTTATTGTTGTTTGATTTTGCTCATAATTTTATTTTTTTTGTATACGTAATACGAATTTAGATCTTGAAAGTCTATATGAGAAGGTACATTGAGAAGTTTTTGTTGTGTAAAATAAATTAATAATAAATAAATGAAACTAAGATGAACCCTCTCTCCCAGAACCTGAAATCTACTGTCTCTGGTTTTCTTAGAATCTGAATAATCTGTGAATGATTTAAAATTTGTGGTTTTTATCCGAACCCACCTAGATCAGATGCTGAAAATTGTAGAAACTTTCTCAAATGTCATTAGTATTCATTATTACATTACCTAGTTGATAAACATTATTAAAGTAGTAAGCAAAGATATTTACAGTATTTTGTACTTTATAAATAGCGGTGTGGTAATATTTCATTTCACCAGAAATTCGTGTTAAATCAGATAGAAAATATTGTACATTTTCAAAATACTTATTATAAGCTGATTTATTTTTTTTTACCGTATCAACCCCGTAGGGATATTGGCAAGGTGGCATATCTTTATGTTAGAAAAGTTTTTTACACATAGCAGATTATTCAAATTTACATAATAGTTTTGAAAAATACAAACATTTTGTGGAATCTGACAGTTTGTTATATGGTTACGATTATGAAAAAGTTTATTGTATTACTGATGTCTTCTGTTAGAACTCCTTTCAGATTACGTTTTATTTTCGCTGTTGATCTTGCTGGTAACTACACTGGACAGTCATTCATTGCATGTTGCACTTAAATTGGTATTTGACAGATGTGGCAAAATCGGCTAAGCGGTTCTTGAAGACGTTGTATCCATGTATACATTTTATATGCCCTAGCCGCAGTCTATCAAGGACTACTTGGTCAAATTTTTGAGTTGGGAGCAGTAGTAAAGCAGAAATAACATTTGATTTGATCCTTCTTAGTTTTGCTTTTATTTGGCTCTACTTTTCTTGGTAAGTTTTGTTAATGTAGAGGTATATAAATGTTTTTTGGTCTGAAAATGGCATGTTTTGCATTAAAGGGATTGTCATATTATGGATAGTTTCTGTTGCTTCTTTATCAGCTGCTTTATTACCGATTATTTCAACATTGGATGGTACCCATAAAAACGTTATGTTTTTGCCACGTATTTTGGCTTTGTATTTGTAGCTAAAAAGCATATCAATTTGCAAAAAGAGGTTCGGACGAATCAAATGAACCGGCTCTAACTCTGGGAATACCAAAGGCTGCAGTTTTAAGGGCTCTAAAGGACTGGATCTGAGAGAGTCATGGGTATATTGTGAGAGAATCCCAAAACAAACACATGGAAAATTGGTTGAAAAGAACAGAGAAACTGTTCAGAGAGAGCACGCACTAGTAAGAGAATTTCTGAATAAAATACATTTACAATGGATACCTTAACTGTAGACTCTGCAAAAAATGTATGCGATTGTGATGAGCTGTACCGTTAAAGACAAAAACTGTATGGGCAAATTAGAAAAGACCTTGGTATATTTAGGACACACCAAGCAAAAGACTGTACAAACTTCTACAGGTTACAAAATTGGGTACAAGGAGAACACAATATACCTATCACTTTTATATTTTCACTTCTAATTCGGGTAATCTGTCTATTTTAGCATATTTATTTTGTAAACGACTGTACTCCCGAATACTTAGAAACCTCATAGAAGAAGACATTCGTATGAAACAACCAGAAGAACAATGCGGATTCAGAGCTGGAAGATCGACTATAGATAATCTATTTACACTTAAAATATTAATCGAAAAGCGACAACAAAGAAACACATATAGCCCTGATAGATCTTGAAAAGGCATATGATAACGTGCCGATAAATAATTTATGGAGTGAAATGCAAAACATGGAAATAAAACCTTCGTTAATAATAGCAACTCAAAAGTGGTATGTAAACAACACCGCATCAATTCAAATAGGTGGCAAACTTAGTGAGAAATTCAACACTACGAAAGGGCTACGACAGGGATGTTGTTTATCACCTACGCTGTTTAAAATATATCTGGATTGATCTCTACAAAAGTGGCAAAGACAATGCAGAAATATGGGAATACAAATAGACGAGGATATTCTCTATACACTATTCTTCGCTGATGACCAACTGGTGGTAGCAGAAGATATAGACGATCTCAGCTATATGGTTAGGAAACTACAAACAGCGTACGAAGAATGTGGACTGACAATGAACTTACAAAAATGCGAATATCTCTCAGTGGGGAAAAATACAGTCGAAGACCTGACATTGGAGAGTGATAAAATCAAAGGAACAAATAGAGTAAAATACCTATGAGTAGTGTTTACAAAAGACGGAAATAGCCATGAAGAAATAAATACAAGAATAAACAAAGGCAGAAACATTACCAAATGCCTAAACTCCATTCTCTGGGATAAAAAAATCACAAGAACGACGAAAAAACGAATATATAAGACGATGGTTGAGCCGGTGGTAACATACGGAGCAGAGATATGGGACACTAGTAAAAGAAACAGGAAAAAATTACAAGCTACCGAGATGGATTTTATGAGAAGAAGCTGTAGATTTACAAGGATGGACAGAATCCACAGTGAAGAAATAAAACGTAGAATGGAGCAAGAAAAAGACATTATAGATGAAGTCCAGAAAAAACAACTAACTTGGTTCGGTCATGTAAACAGAATGGCAGACGAGAGGTGGCCCAAGAAAATATTAAAATGGATCCCAACCGAAAGAAGGAAAAGAGGGCGTCCAAGAAGAAGCTGGCGAGATGACGTGAATGAAGCCATGGAAGGAAGACAGCTAAATGAAGCCGATACCCGAGATAGGAAACGATGGAAACTAGGGACAGGAAAACAAGGACAGTTGTAAACATCCTGTACTATATATATATATATATATATATATATATATATATATATATATATATATATATATATATATATATATATATATAATTCTTTGGAGGGTAACTATCGGGAAAGCGTCAAAAACAAGGATCAGCTAGAGATGGTATAAGCCAGTTTGGTGTAGAACTTTATTCTAAATGTGAAATTTTTGGTGATATGTTGTCACCTTCCTTCATCAGCACCTAAATGGAAAACCTATTTTAGTACAAGTGGTGGAAATTAACATTTAAAACCTACATTGAAAATGTTCAGTTGGTCCTAGAGGTGAAGAACACTGTCACAAACATGTTAAAAATATTAAAAAATACATTTAAAATTTTGATTAAAAACATTACAACACAACAGGGTATTATTTAAAATACAAACACAACAAAAATCTAGAAATTACAACCTACAAGAACTGCAACTTCATGTTAAAGGTAGAAAAGAAGAATTATTCTTCTTTTTTGATGACATATTTCTGACTTCTGTCAATATCAATATAATTGTCAATATCATCAATATCATCAATATCATTGTCAATATAATTCTTCTTTTCTACCTTTTATTCAAAATTTTAAATGTATTTTTTAATATTTTTAACATGTTTGTGACAGTGTTCTTCACCTCTAGGACCAACTGAACATTTTCAATGTAGGTTTTAAATGTTAATTTCCACCACTTGTACTAAAATAGGTTTTCCATTTAGGTGCTGATGAAGGTGACAACATATCACCGAAAATTTCACATTTAGAATAAAGTTCTACACCAAACTGGCTTATACCATCTCTAGCTGATCCTTGTTTTTGACGCTTTCCCGATAGTTACCCTCCAAAGAATTGTATTCTTAGCGTCGTTATACAAACTCTATATATATATATATATATATATATATATATATATATATATATATATATATATATATATTCTGTAAACCATTACACGAGGTATGTAGCAGTGATTTTATAAAGCCTGAACGTTTGCTCGTTTGCGAATCGCCATAGATAAATAATTTTAGTGCATACAAATCGATGAAACAGAAGCTAATCTAAGTATATCGCAATATCGCGTAAACAATTATTTTTAAAAAATCTCATTTCTTCACTACTAAGCCTTGAAAATGTCATGTTAATCTCGTAATTTAATACAATGTAATTATGGGTTTTAAAGAAAATAATATTTTGCAATAAATCTTCATCGATTCATAATAACTAACAAGTTTTATGCAGTTTGTGGTCACTTTTCTTATGAATATAACAGTAAATGTTTCCACTTGAATATACAGCGAATCATGTCATTAAATATAAACATTAGTTTATAAACAGTCATTAAATTATTTATAGTTGTCGATGAATGTATCTCATCATTATGGGGTACCTTTGTTGTTACTATATAGATCAGGTACCTACTTGTCAATTTAGACAAATTAATGAGGTCTAATGCTTTTTTATTTGATGTTTTATATCATTTTTACATTATTGATATTACAAAATAATTAATCGAAATTCTGACAAAAATTATATAAAAGCACTTCCTATGTGATTAATAAATACAATACAATGCTGCAAACGTATGTGCAGGTAAAGTCTTTTAAAAAGTAACTATTATTACCGCTATATGGGTTATCTAAACATATATTTATTTTATAATATTTCAAAAAATGATAAAAAATAGGATATTTATAACGTAATTAAAAAAATACTGCTATTGGCCCTATCATCAACATGGTGTCAGCAATATGGCCATTCTACACTAACTAAATTTTCAGCTTCAGAACAGTTTTATTAAATGTTAAGCAAATACAGTACAAAAACTTAATATTATCTTTATTTTCACAATCAAGAATTTATCAATTTTGTCTTTGGCTGTGAGACCCAAGCACTCTTCATGGACATAAGTGCTACATACGCTACATAGTCTGTTTTTTGTTTTTTGTTCTTTTTTTCTTAGCAGGCAAGGACTTCAATTTTTCTGTTGGATTGGGTAATTTTCGTAGCATTGACTTTTTAACGACCTGTAGTAGACGTTTTAGCTTCAATAGTTTCTGAATCTGAATTCTGGCTTCAATAGTTTAGTAACAACTTTAGCTGCAAAATGATTGCGAGGTCATAAAGCATATCAAAACAAGAAAGCTGGAATATTTAGGCCACATTACCAGAGGTGCGAAATATGAGATATTAAGGCTCATAATGCAAGGTAAAATAAAGGGTAAGAGATCCATAGAAAGACGAAGAATTTCCTGGCTGAGAAACGTGAGAGAGTGGTATAGTTGCAGCTCAGTAGATGTTTTTAGAGCAGCCGCTAATAAGGTACAGATATCCTAATGATAGCCAACCTCCGATAGGAGAAAGAACTACAAGAAGAAGAACAACTTGAGATCGACTATTGATAGCTAGTTTTCTTGGCTTTTTGATATTGTTCTTGATTGCTGCATTTCAGAAGTTTCAAGCATATTTGTGAATAAAGTATTGTGGATCTGTGAGGAATCACTCTAATCATCTTCTGAATCAATAACTTCATCGCTACTAGAGCCATGCAAACTAAAGGATGAGTCAGAGTTGCTACTATCAGTGTCTAGGAAGGTGAGTTTTTGGTTGAATACCCGAAGTAGAAGGACGACAAGAGTTGCTATTATCAGTGTCCAGACAAAATTCTTTTGAGCTATTTTTCGATTGTAATCCCAAAGCAGAATGACAACGGTAATCTTTGTGTTGCATGCCTGAAGTAGACAGATCTGCTTTATTACCAACGTTAGTTTCTGACAGTAGCACATTGTCTTTATCTTCTTGATATTGGTAAGTGATAGTACTAGAAGCAAATGCTATCTTTGGGATAGCTTCTGGGTTAAATAGATAAATTCCTGTTAAAGAAAACTCCGATTTTATATTAGATGGTGTCATTGTTTTGTCAATAACTCTGTTTAGTAATAACACGATCCCTATGGATAGAAAAATATTTCATACCTTCATCATCCCAGTAATATTCAAAAGCTCCGAATACAGCTTTGTCCATTGGTTGGAGCTCGTGAGTAGTATTACTATGTAAACAGGATAAAGTGATTTCGTATCTTTCGGCAGTTTCTACAATAGTGTGATCCAAGTGACATATTGCACCATCAAATATGATAATGTATGGACCAGCAGCCTTAAATTTTGCAAAGTGTTGAAACCAAACTGAAAAAGTTTTAATATTCATGCTGCCTTGTGCAGTCATTTGAACAACAGCACCTGGAGGTAATGAGTCAACCCATTCTGGATTCCTATGTTTAACCTTAAAGAGCAACATTAGAGGGATTGCTCTACCATGAGCATTAACAAAAGAAATGATGGTAAACTTTGTTCATGTTCGTTTGCAACAACATGTACTCTACTTGCAACTTTCTGCTGAAATTGACCTTCAATCTTTCTTGTCTACATTATATATCCGTTCGTGTTTATCGATTATATCGATTAATTAGTTGTTTAACTTGTATTCCTAACTTGTTTTTTGTTTTTTAGCGGAACCAGACTTTTATGTACCTTTAGACGACGACAATTATTTAATTAAATTCCTAAGGCCTTGTAGATATATACCAGAAAATGCCTTTAAAATAATGAAAAGGTTTTACTATTTTAAAGTAAAATACCCAAAATACGGTTTTGATATCACGCCAGCATCAATAAGACAAGTATTTGACACAGAAGTATTTAAGTTTTTACCAACTCGGACATCGACTGGTTGTAGAATTATGACAATCAGTGTAGGTAGGTTCCAATTTAATTAATTTAGTTACTAGGCTTTGTTTTCGTGAATAGCATTGCGTTTTTAAATTTGGATTCAATGTGTAATGTGAAAACGACTATAAACGAACATTCCTACTCTTAAAATGCATCCCTAGTTCAGATCATTCACATCATATAATTGATAATTGTTTATTAGACTGTGATGTTTTGTTTTTATTTGAAAATCTTGTTCCAGAATTACTAAAAAACTCTATTAGCATAGCTCCAGAATTGTTCTCCAGAAAGACTATTTTAAATAATTGGAAAATTGTATGACATCCTTGGTTCTCTATTACTTTTTCTTATAATCTCATCCTTTTTTTATTCATTTTCATTTTTGACTTCACCTTTTTTTACTTCTGTTTCATTTTCTTCAGTAAAAATTTGGATTTGTTTCACATATTTTTCATCAAATATCACACTTCGACATATCTATTATTACTGTATCCTACCAAATATTTTTCTTGACTTCTTTCATCGAGCTTTCCTCTTACTTCTTGAGAAAGGTGAGCACAAGCCTTCGATTCTAATGTTCGTATCTTTTTTAGATCTATTTTTTGATTAAACCAACTTTCTGCTGGAAGTTTACCACTTCGCATTGCAGTAGTTTTTAATCGGTTAATAATATATGTTGCTTCACCCTGTAAATTCTTAGGTAGTTCACTGTCAAAAAGTAAGTAACGGGTCATATTTATTTTGCTCAGAATTTTTAGGCACTGTAAATTCAATTTGAATCCCTTTAGACTTGCAAAAATTTTTAAATGCATGGAATCCACCATTGTCAGTACGTAACCTGGATATTTTAGTTTTTTTTTTATTTTAGTTTTAAATTGGGCACTTACCATTACTTCATATTTCATCAATTTCTCCAATACTTCACTTTTGTCTTTCATTTCATATCTGTCTTGATAACGACAAGTGCTACCTTGCAGAAACGTCGCCAAAACAATGTTTTTTCTCAAATGGCTTTTCTGTCTTATGGTGCTGTACATCATGCGGAATGATTTTGTTTATTAACTTTATTTTAAACATATTTTAGCTAACTGGGATACCAAGAAGGTAACCATGGAAGAACTGTTTAAGGCTGTAATGGTAAGCATGGAGATTGCCATGCTGGAGCCGAAAACGCAGTTAGGGGGCGTTCATGTGATTTTAGATACCGGAGGTTTGTCGCTAATGCATATTTACCAATTTTCTCCCTCCTTAGCAAAAATCATGTTAGAATGGATTCAGGTAATTGGTTTCTGCTAATTTAAACTTTTGAGTAATTTTAAGGAAATTCAAAAATCACTCAAGCGAGTTTTAACATAAACATGAAATACAAGTTTTGATATAAAAGTGTAATATCTAAAATCTGTCAAAAACTTATCCATAACTTCTTCGCTGAATATCCGTTTCGGATTTTGGTGATCAACATGGATATCCTTACTTTGCTAAATAGAAGCTATTCGGATTAGTACGGTTGCAGACGTTGTGATTTTGGGAAGCTCATTCCAACATCGGTAAGAAGAGTAAGATAATTTGGAATCGTAACACTTTATTAAAAGTGGAAGCTAAAGTTCTTATTATATTTCGAAAGTCTTACCACAACATACAATATTAAAAAAGTTGTATATTCTCAAGTTAAATGATCGGTATTAGCTAAATTCATAAAAAAAATTTCTATTCATTCTAAATTTGTCACAGATAGTCTAAATTCGACTCCGAAGCTGATCGCGTGTTTCTGTTGGTTGTGATTAAACCATTATTTTATGGTTTTATTAACTCAAAAAAGGGTGGCCACCAACGTGTTAATCTTTACATTAGACGAACAAATGATTTGAGACTTCTCTGTGGTGGGTTAGAAGGCTGAGGAAGGAAGGAATCATCGTAGTCTTGTCTACAATCATCTATTCTCAGTAGACTTTAAAACAAAGAACTATGTATTGTTAACGAAATACGAAACGAAATGCATATGATATCAAATAAAGGTAAAATTGTAATTACCACTAAATATTTTATATAAAAAAAAAACAACAAAAAATATCGTTCAGGTTTAAATTAGGTCACTAGATATCTCCTGTAATAATAAAAACAATTGTGAAACAATCTAGAAAAACTAAATAGTAATTATTTGATAAGTAATTTCTTATTATTAAAGGCAAGAGTAGTATTATTAAATTGTGTTTCAGAAAACAAAATGAACACTTAAACTTGAGCTGATTCCACGTAACCCTCAATCGCTGGGTTAATTAAAAATCCATACAAAAAGAAAAGAGCTACGGCGAATAAAGGCTTCAACTAATAGGTATACCATAATATAATCCATCATGCTATGCATAATAAGGTAGATCGATACAGTAGATCTATAACATAATAAACCTTACAAAATATCATCTATCGATCTGTGATCTAGAGCTGCTCCCTCAAACAAAAAAATAACAAACGAAAATTGATTCTTTATAGCTCCATCTGCCGATGTGTAGTGGAGGCATTAGATTCGAAACCTTGACTATCACGATCCTCGATGCCCATCATACAGACAAAGAATATAGACGCTTATATTAAGCGTAAGCGTCTATATTCTTTGATACAGATATAAAATTCTTCGGTTGGCGAAAGGCATCGAGTTAGAATCTAGATTCTAACTCGGTGGCGAATGGTTATAACAGGTCTTATGGCTAGGCAACTCATTATACATTCACAGTATCGTCACGCACAAATTCACAATATGGCTGGATGATATAATTGGATCATATCTTTTAGGAATGTGTGGCAGTACGATTAAAAGGAATCCATATTCTTAATCAACCTCTTATATTCAACATGGGTTACAAAATATTTAAACCATTTTTAGGCGAGAGAATAAAAAAACTGGTAAGTACTATACTATATTTTTAAAATATAATTAATTCTTGTTTGCCATCTGGAAACCCCATTTTCTACTGAGGTAACTATTATTCAATAAATAAAATATTAGTTTGATCCATTACATAATCGACAGTTGTGACTGAAACACCAGACTCAGTAAAACGAAAGTTTAGTCTAAATAAAAATATATTCAATAAAATAACAAACAAAATAAAATTTACTTCTATAAAATACGAAAAACAAAAAATTCTCCTAAGCAAATCAAACGGACTTCGGCTCTAGAAGCTGTTTTCTATGAACAGACATAAATATTGGCGGTGTTTGGTTGGGTGGGATGAAGAAAGGTCCTTAGTCAATACCCCAAAGATCGAGGACCTAGCGATCACTACTCGACTAAGGTGAGGTGAAGTATGGTTCACATCAATACTCCGGATCCAACTTGGTTTTCGTTGCTCTGCACAGCATTTTATACTCTCGATCGGTGTTTAATTTTCAGCTCGCATTGATGGTAGTTGTTAGTTGAAGGTGGGGATGAAAGCACAGGGAGAGCTAAATATTAGCAAACCATGACAGCAGTCTTCGGCGTTATCATTATCTTTGGAAAAAAATGTAGTATAAACTTTTTTATGGCGTGAAAATTACAAATGTGTGATCTTATCCACCCTACGTAGTAACTTAAACTTTATTTTTCTGCTATTATTGCAGGTAATTAGTTTTTTTTCTGGTACAATCCATATTAGTACCATCAACATTGGATACAAAAAATGGTAAAATAAAGACAAATGTGTCTCAATCGGTATTTTCCCTTTAACGTCCCTTGCTGGATACATTTTTATCAGGTTAAGATATATTAACTTGTGACAAGAACATGACAAATCAATGTTGATGGATTTCTTCCCTATTAGCGTGTATTTCGCATGAAATTGATGCCACAAGGCCAGAGCGTTAATCAATATTACTATTTAGAGATTTTACGAAGAGTCCCAGAACAAATTTTCAAAATATGTCAAAATGTGAAAAGACCGCGCCAACTTCAAACGGTCATTCTGTCAATCAGGTCAATTGAATTTAATCTGATCAGGAATTCTATGTTACTGAACATATGTATCAACCAATGCTCTTTACTTATTTTATGAACTTGATACCATTGTCATACCATTCAAATGTACTTACCACATTACAGATTTTAAGAAAAAAACACATTCAGATCAATTGTATTGCGTCATATTGAATAAATACTCATCATTGATCAGCTGAAGGTATATTAGCTTGGTAGTGAATAACAAGGATAACAATATATCATAAAAAATATTAGGTTTCTCAGATTGGATTATGATATATAATTAAAAGGGATGGCAAATTATGCAGATTCATGATAAGGATTGATACAAGCCAAGTAAACTTAAAATAATCGAAGAATAAATCACAAATTAAACTAAACTAAAAACAAATTAACTTTGTTTTACTTTCACTATTTAGATATATGTTGTCCTAACCAATGCTCCACCCTAAAAAGTATTCTGACAAAAATATACTTATAATATCAAAAATTTGACAATTAAATTTATAAGTGTACCATTATCTTCCTTTTAGTTATTTTTTCATGGACAAAACCGACAAGTTCTGCTAGAGCACATTTCACCCGAGGCTCTAACACCACAATACGGTGGAACTGCAGATGTTCCAGATTATCCCGGTACTTTATTCTCGGATATGCTGTTTTATTACGAAGAAGACTTTCAATGTAAGTATTAGAACATATTAAAATTAATCCTTTCTTGCTTGATAGAATCCAATATATTCCTAACTTTATTATAGTGGATTAACTTCATCATTTATGACACTATCAAGACAGATACCGGTACTTATTTAGTCAAGATCTACTCTAAACCGCACTTTCGACATACTCTCTGATGTACTCTTCAGGGAAATCCCAAAAGGGTATCAGTATACTGAGCCCCCAGATTTCTATACAATACTCTTTCTTCTTCTTAGAGTGCCGTCTCCCTACGGAGGTTGGCAATCATAATGGCTATTCTTATTTTAGAACTTGCTGCTCTAAACAAATCAATCGATCTGCATTGGTACCAATCACGTAGATTCTTTAACCATGAGTTCTGCCTTCGGCCAACAGATCTTCTTCCTTGAATCTTTCCCTGTATTATCAGTCTCAAAATTTCATATTTTGGTCCCCTCATCACGTGGCCTAGGTATTCCAGTTTTCTGGTTTGTATAGTGGTGATTAGTTCTGTTTCTTTACCAACCCTCTCCAGTACTTCTTTATTTGTAATTCTATCAGTCCATGATATTTTCAATACTCTGCGGTATAACCAGAGTTCGAAGGCCTCGATTCTTTTTAAATTACATTTTTTTAATGTCCAAGTCTCAGCTCCATATAATAATATTGAAAATATATAACAGCGAATGGTACGTAGTCTGATCTCCAAATTTAGATTTTTGCACGTTAGGAGTGGCTTCATTCGTATAAATGCTGATCTGGCAATCTCTATTCGTCTGTTTATTTCTACAGTATGATCATTGGTTTCATTGATCAAAGTTCCCAAATACTGATATTTTTCTACTTGTTCTATCACGTTACCATTTATTGTCAATAGGTGATGTATATTTTGTCGCCTTTTTGTAATCAGCATGTACTTCGTTTTTTTGGCGTTTATAGTAATTCCCATCTCAGCACTATTTATACTCAAGCTTTCGATAACAATACTCTTTAAGATGTACTAAGTTCTGAAAACGATGAGAATAATGCTGATCAAGGAATAATAATGCTACTCCTAAAAATGTATGTAAAGTAATCAAAAACAATATCAATTTCAAAAAGGCAACAGAAGAAATACTAAAACAATTACCTAGGAAGGCCATTGTAAAAATCAAAAACCTTATAAATACAGTATTTAAGTTAAAATATGTACAAATAATGTGGAAAATACCTAAACTAATCATGTTTTACAAACCAAGGAAATCAGTAAATAAAGTAGAATGGTATAGACCAATATCGTGGCTATCAATTATCTCCAAATTTTTTGAGAATATATTGCTAGTAATAATACAACCTATACTGGACCTATCTATCTCTATCTATCTAATTAACCTTAAACGCCCACTCTTGGGCATAGGCCTCCCCTGTTAATCTCCATTGGTCTCTATTTTGGGCGATCTGCATCCAGTCCTTTCCTGCCGTTCTCTTAAAATCGTCAGTCCATCTCATCTGTGGTCTTCCTCTTTTTCTTTTCTTTTCCCATGGTTTCTAGTGTAGAATTCGCTTATTCCATCTTTCATCTTTTTGCCGGAGAGTGTGACCAGCGAAGTTCCATTTAAGTTTTGCAACCTGTCTTAATACATCGTTAACCTTTGTTTTTTCTCTGATCCATCAGTTTCTTTTCCTGTCTTTAAGACCAGGAAAAGAAACTCATGGATCAGAGAAAAAACAAAGGTGAACGATGTATCAAATACTGGACCACAAAGAAATAATTTGTTTCTATCAATTTGAATTCCGTAATAAAAACTCAAAAATAGACAAAATACACTGCATAACAAATATTACAGAGAGATCTCTAGAAGAGAATGAAATATGCTCAGGTATTTTCCTAGATATAGCAAAAACAAAGGGTGGCACAAAGCCTTGTTACTTAAACTCAAAAGATATATTTCTGTTTACTATATCTAGCTAATACAGTCATATTTAGAAGACAGGACCTTTAGAGTTAAACGGGAAGGCAAATATTCAGATCTGCGACCAATCAAATCGGTAATTTCACAGTGCAGTGTTCTGAGACGCATCTTCTTCTTCGCGTGTCATATCAGACTTCTCGATCTTCTTCAATATGAAATAATTGTCCTGCATTTGATATCTGAGTCCATTCATGAATGTTTTTTAACCAAGTAACTTGTTTTCTTCCTACGGCCCTCTATTTTGCCTTAAAGGATCAGTTGTAATACATTATATGGACTTCCCCTTACTATATGTCCCAGATAAGACATTTTTGATGTTTAATAACAGTTCTCTATCTTTGTTAACGCTCCTTAGTACTTCTTCATTAGTTTTCCCATTTCATCAGTTTTAATGCCCATTTCCTCTCCTACCTCGTGAATACGATCAAGCAGAATTTGGAGACCTTCAATATTACCTGACAAAATTACTGTATCGTCTGCATACCTAATCACATTAGATAGTTCTCTGTTGATTTTTATTCCATATGGTTGTCTCTCAAGTGCCTTTTTAAATAACTGATCCGAGTAAATATTGAACAATGTTGGCGACAAAATGCAACCTTGTCTAACTCCTCGTTGTATGGAAATTTCATCGGTGTAGTTATATCCAGTTTTTACAATAGGAACGCATACTATATTTATTATATACCTGTGACATCATTGTTACGGTAAATATTAAACTGACCAGATTTGCAGACGAGAAATCAACTACACACCTCCAAAATGCATTAAACAAAGTAAGAACCCAGAAGTAAAAATTGATCACCCAGTTTGAGTATACCATAAAATCGTCCCGTACAAGAAAACCGTTGAATACCTAATGTTACATTTGGATAGCAAATTAAAGCGGCAGAAACATATCAGAAGGAAAATTAAAGATCTGAAACTGAAATCTGAAAAAGTTATATTGGTTATTAGCTAGAAGATCATAATCAAAAACAAGGTGTCAGTTTACAAGCAAATGCTTTAACCAGTACGGTTGTATAGTCTACAGATATGGGACTATACTGGTGAAAAATCCAGGATTTACAGGAAAAACAGCAGTTCAAAATTATATCGCCTCAATACTTTTCTTTCAAAGATTTTGCCATGATGTGTACAAATCCTATTTAGACGTGCCAATGTTTTACTTGATAGCTCAAAGCCAGGTGGTTATGTATGATATATGGTAGGTTCTGCGCTTGTGGAGATGCCTTCTCAGACCAATCCGTCTGTCAGAAAGATACAGAATTGAAATTTTACACAGCACACTTTGCTCTTTGAGGCTCAAGACCTCTTTATGCACTGATAGTTGAGTGTTATAGGTGATTTTTTTATATTCATATCGATTTCGTAAGTGATGGACGACTTAGAAATGGAATATGGACATTAGGCAATTCATACAATTATGGAAGTACCGATTTCCCTTTATCCTATGTTCTATTACTTAATATTTATAATTTTTAGGCCTAATAATATATAAGAGAAAGTTTCACGAAAAAAAAAGATTAAAATTTGTGTTGTAGTTTTGAACGAATTGAGTGAAACCTATTGATAAATTTACTAAAGTTTATCTTTTATGCATCTAAATATTCTTAAACTGTCTTTCTTATAAACTCGATAAATGTTTAAAATATTTATTTCCTTATTTTTTTGTAATTGGGTTCCAACCAAGCCTGGCGAACTAAATAAACGAAAATGTGTCGCTCAATTGTCACTGAACTTTGTAAACCTCGCCGAATAACAATAGTGTGATGTCTGTATCATTGTTTAATTTAAATAATGTGTCGATGACACTTCTTGATTCTATATAGGTATGTCAAGTTCAAGCATTAGGTCAATATCAGGGAGGTATCGAAGATAATTGTGTAGTTGGATTTTTTTCAAAAATCCAAAGAAAAAAAAACGTTAATAGTGCAAAAAATTAAATCTATCTTTGCAGAAAGTATATTATATTTTAAACAGATAACGAAACGGTATTAAATTAAAAATAAAAATGATAACAAGAATTTCCAAAATAAATTCAGAGCAGGGAGGTGATAAAAAGGTAGGCTGCTTAAAATTAAGTAAAAATAGTTTTCTCCAAATGTGGAAACACCAAAAAAAGTTTTGATACTCATAGCTTGAAAGCGTCAGGAGCCCAAGATTTGCCTCAAGTCTTTATTTAAAAACCAAACTATTCTTCGTATGAATTTTTTAATAAATATAAAAGTTGCGTTTGATAACCCAAATCACGCAAAATTTACTGAGTATTTACATAATGCTAGATTCTGGCATACTCCTCTTGATCTTGTGTGGCTCTAAAGTGCATGGGCATTGAAGTTTGTCCAATCACTTATATTTTTAAGCCATGATGCTCGATTGACAGAGTTTTTATTTCATTATCTAGGCCTTTATCCCAATGCACGGTCGGCTTCAATACTTCAAAATATAAAAATATCAATTCCATTTACAAACATGTTCTACCTAAGTGTCTCACAGTTTTGTTTCAATTATATTGCATGCTATTATAAACTTCAAGCCTTACGTTCTAGAAAACTTTTAGGTTATGTAAATAAGTACCAACGCAGTATGGTTGACTTAGATTGAACCATGAATTTAGACAGTTGCACTTAAAATATCTTTACTTATAATAATTTCTTTTGCAGTATACAACACATACGGTTATAAATCAGCTCAGAAGAAAATAGAACAATAGTTTAGAAAATACGATCAAAGAGACTTTGCTAACCTTACAACTTTATACCAAATTATTATTTAACTATCTTAATCTCATGACATTTTCCGGCAGTACTACATAATAGATCTAACTTAATTGAGAAGCGTTGACAGAATATTTTTGGACAAGAAAATTTGCTTGTAAGTCACTAAAGATCTTATATCGCCTGTAAAATTGTCTTTTTTATGCTGGTGTGCAACTAATATTCAATCGTCTGCTTAGATCTATTAATGTGTTATGTAGTACCATTGACTAAAAGCTACTACACACAAAACTACTACTACTACTACTACTACTACTGTGTAGTTTTTAGTCAATGGTACTACAATAGTAAATAATGAAAAAACGATTTATATTTATTTTTAAAGCTGTTACTGACAGAAAATTGTAATTATTTTTTAAAATAAAATTATTTTTATATTTATACAAAAGTGATTTTATTAAAAATGTGTATTTATTATTGCTTAAAACTTTCTTGCTGTCAAGTGTAGCACTTTGACCGTTGTCTGACCTTTCTATAGTCACAATAAATAAATCAATAATACACTTATTTCTAACAGGCTTACACCTAATCAAAATAATGAACAATGTAAAAGAAATAATAAGTGAGAACAAAAATACAAAAAAGGAAGAAAAAATATGGAAATTCAGTAGAAAATTAAGCACATAGAAATGTTAGAAGTATACAGGGTAAAAAAAAAATGAATCAGAGATAGAGTTTGCAGAAAACTTACCTACTAGCAATCGCTGAGACTAAAAAGAAAGGACGAGGAGTGCAAAAATCAGAGAAACGACATTTAATTGTATATAGCAGAGTAACAAAAACCAGAGGCACAAAAATACGGAGAAACCCAGAAATATGAACTGGCCACTACTTAGTTGTTTGACAAAAATAAAAAAAAAAACGACAAACAACCCAAATATAGCAAAAATATGTTTGAATATGAACCGTTAAGTCTCACAGACTAACAATTAGAGAAATTTCATAGAAATATAGCAAACCAATGGGAAAGATACCTGATGGAACTGTTTAAAGGAAAGGAAAATAATACTCAGCAAAATAACGTACCTGAATTAAGATACGAAATAGAAATCAGTTTTCAGGAAGTAGAGATAGCGATAAATTCACTCAAAAATACAAGGTCATTACGAATAGACGGAATAACCAACGAGCTTCTAAAACACGGAGAAAAACATGCCAATCAATATTATACAAACTATCGAAAACATCCACTTCCATAAACGAATACAGGCAAGGATAAATGGAACACTAACACAGTGTATACCAGTACAAAGCGGAGTCAGACAGGGTGATTCGTTAAGCCCACTTCTCTTTAATATAATAATGGACAAAATAATACTAGCAGTACGTAAAGGTCATAGTTACATAATGAGAAACAAATAAATCCAAATATTCAGCCAAGAAAAACAATATATTAATATCAGCAGAAAAAATCAAATGTCAAATTATAAATTATTTTGTGGGGTCTTAAAGTCACTTAAAAAGACCAAACCTAATAAATAAATAGCATAAAGGATAAAGAAATATTAATAATTTATTGTTTTTATTTTATTTTTATTTTATTAATAACATTAATAGATGAAAAATAAAAAAAACAGGTAGAGACAAATTAACAGCAGAAATAATAAAAACATGACAGAAAAAGCAACAGAAGTACTACTAAAGGTATATTATAACATACCTTGGAAAGAAGAGCAGGTTTTAAAGGATTGACAAATGAAATCGATAGTCCCTATTTCCAAAAAGGGTTCAAGAAAAGACTATGTTAATTGAGAGGCATTATATTTCTAAGCATTACAATTATAGTATATAAAAAGATACTGGACAAAATTGAAAATTTTAGCACTAGTATTTTCAAGACCAGAGACAAAACCATTTTGGTTGCTATTGTATGTTGAGTATAGTTTTTTTGGAAGATCGTGGAAGTATTCTAAACACTATACCATTGCTCTGTGTGTATTAGATTGAGGTCAGAGGAAAACATCCGAGCTTATTTCCCCCTGGCTAGATGAATTCCTACAAACGGATGTCTTCCTGTTGCCCGGAAATGGGACAATTCGCCGTCGCCAATTCGCCGTCGCCGATTCACCGTCGCCCATTCACCGTAGGGACAATTCACCGGCAGCCGATTCGCCGTCGCCGATTCGCCGTCAGAAATTTAATTTTGAGCATGTTTATTAATAACATTTGGTTATAAAAATAAGATTTTAGGCAACGCATTATTTTATGGTAAGTACCTATTTATTAATGTTTATTGAGTTGGTGTTTTATTTTTATTAGGAATAAATTAATTTTTTAATAAAACAAAACATAAAACAATGGATGCTTTGTTTCATTTATTTAGCAAAAATATTTAATTAAACATAAAATTATATGAATTAAGTTTTCGTTAAACACCAACCCTCAATAAATGGGTACTTACGAAAAAAAAATGATTGCCTAATTTTTTGTTAAACTTTTTTTATTTCAACAATAATTTAAACAAAAAATTGAATCCTTGAATCATTATTCACTGGTTATTAATGGTCATTAAATAAACAACAACTATTTTAACCCACATTAGAAGATCAACCACCCTAATTGTTTCTAATTCTTGTTAAATATTTTATTCCTAATAAAAATTTAAACATCAACACACCATTAATTGGTACTTACTATAAAATAATTTATTGTCTAAAATCTTCTATTTATAACCAAGTGTTAATAATAAACATTCTAAAAATTAAAATTCTGACGGCGAATCGGCGACGGCGAATCGGCTAACGGTGAATTGTCCCTACGGTGAATGGGCGACGGTGAATCGGCGACGGCGAATTGGCGACGGCGAATTGTCCTAGACCCCTGTTGCCCTGCCTACCAACTAAAACCATTCTTTCTTTGTCAACATCGATGTACGTCTTCAGTTAGTGAATAAAACTTAGGGGTGTCTTGCGTTGCCTAAATTGATGATGACAATTTTTTGCCTGTTTTTAGCACTAGTGTCTAGAGCCTGACCCACTATTCTGTGTAGACTTGAGCAGTTCATTTGTATTCATTTCTGAATGTGATGAATATGAATATGAAATGATGAATAGTTCCTCGAAAAGCTCTGTTTTTTTAATATTTTTTGTTGTGCATATGTTTCCAATAAAAATGTGTTATACAGAGTGTGATGTCATGTAAATACCGATGCCAACTTTATTATTTTAGATGGAACACCAGGTATATTATTTAGTTATTGGATCCAATACAAAATCCAAAGAACTTTATCCATATATTGGATTGCCATGCTTTTATTTAACTGTTTTTATTATACAATGTATTAAAAGCACAATCCCTTCCATATTAACTTTTAAATATATAGCCTTTAAGATACCTACTTATGTACGGTCCATTTTACACCTGGTAGAAATATAGGCAGGTTTCATTTATTTGACATAATATCTATTTTAAAAGAATATACGTACATATCTTAGAGTACTATATACATTATTAAAAACAAGTTGAGATACGAAAATGAACTTACTCTTCTTTATTGAAATTAGGTATAGAACCTTTTAAAGTCATAAGGAGACACACAGAGAGTGATCTATTCATTAACCACCCTGTATCCTAAAATAAGTTAATTAAAACTATAACATGCAATATATCAAAGTTCTGGGAATGTTGTGCATAATCCAAAAATTTTATAATATACCTAACCAATGTTTCATTTAAAATACGAAAGTTGGTATCATGGTAATTGATATATAACATCAGTCAACATCCTGTATATAAAATAACAAATTTTACTGGAAAAAATGCGCAAAAAGTATTTTTTAAATAATTTTTAAAACTATTTTAAAAAACCTTTAATTTTGATTTGCTATTAGAGTTATTCTTATGCAACCAACAATAGATACACATAAACGTCATTGTCACATTCAGATGTGGATACAAATGAACTGCGCAAGTCTGCACAGAATAGTGGGTCAGGCTCTAGACACTAGTGTTTTTAGCTAGGAGCGGTAAGGAACAAGAAGATGTATGTAAAATAGTGACATGGCCTTGCTGATGGAATTAACTAAGAGCAGTAAGGAACCAGCGGGAAAGTATATAGAATGTATAGGTACCTATACCAGGTAGCAATAAGGTATATGAATACTAGGTAATAGGTAATACTAGGTAACAATAAGTGTAGTAAATTCATACTTACATACATAAAGATACGAATACATATATACACACACATACAACTATCTATATATTCATGCATAATAGGTATTTACTTAATGATAAGTAATTTTGAATGGAGGGAGGCGGATTGCCCCAGAACTCTGTCTCACTTGATAATTTTTGTTACTTGGTCTATAAGAACATCAAAGTTCTCTCTGCTTTTCATAGCGACACATATCAAGTTATCAGAGGATATCTCTCCTAGCTTTGTTCGCATTATATGTTGTTCCGACGCAAAAACCTTGTACCTGAAGATACAATGCTCCGCATCGTTTTCTACGTTACATATGACACAATTATCATCTCTGGTTTTTCAAATACGATACGTGTAAGATCTGAAAGATCCATGCCCGGTCAGAAACTGCATAAAATAAAAATTTACTTACTTTAACTTACATTTATACCACTCTATCACATTATGTATTAATTTTTTGGTCCATTGTGCATTATCTATATGTACCTTCCATTCTGCATGCTATTTCGGTCATAATTGTGCTCTAATGGCGGCTCTAACCTGAGGTAAGTTGCTGTCTCGAGAGTTATAGAGCATCTGTCGTTCTTTCACTAGGAGGTGAATAAGCAGCGTACCCGCTATCACCTGTAGGGTCATCGTTAAAGTACTCCGGTACGCACTTAGGGGTTTTCGCTGGGCTCTGGCTATCATGTCTCTGTACTCTTTGTAATTTAATACATCTGCCTAAATGAAGTTCCATATAGCAGAGTTGACTGTACCACTTGCAGGTACATCCTTCGTTTTTGACTGCTTGGACCTCCTATATTCGGCATGATCCTTTGTAGGGCTGTCGTTCTTTCTTTCGCCCTCTAACCTACATTTGTCAAGGTGTTTCGTGAATCTTAGACCTATATCGATGTATATACCTAGGTATTTTGCACAGTTTGTAGGCAATAGTACTACCAATTTGGAAAGTTATCTCGGCTCTTAGTCGTGGTCCTTATAGTACGATCACTTACGTTTTGCTTCCTGTCAGTTGATCGTTTCTAGCCATCAACCTGTTGAATCTTCTGCAGCATATGGTGTCTTTGTCTTTGATTTCCCAGTTTATGTCATTGGTGACTAATATCGCCATGTCATCTCCGTATGCGATAGCTAGAGTGCTCTTTACCATAGTCGATATCTAGTACCCCGTTATATAATGTATTCCAGAGTGTTGGACCTAATACGGCACTTTGATATATCCTGACACTCGTGCTGATTTCAGTTTTGTCATGATATGTGTCCAGTTGGCAGTTGAAGACATTCTTTACATCAAACATAACCAGGATGGCCCATATTGAGTATAGTAGGGATACCAAAATGGTGCATGAGGCTTTAGAAGTGAGAGATCTTGAAAGTTCTTCACGTTGATGCTTTTATCTGAGATATACGAGTAGAGAAACTTGACAAAAGGGATGGATAAGATGATGTTCAGTTGTTTCTTCAAAAGATTAGCATATTAGACTTAGTCGAAGGAATTCTGAACATCAAGAAAAATGCCAAGGAAGTACTATTTTGTCATTTTTGTACGATAAGTTTATTAATAACAAACTATATAAATAAGTGGCTTCATGGTCTTCTCAAATTATCACTTTTTTTATCGTTGATGTATAATTTTGGAGGTTTTGTTCATTAATTCCTACTGAAAGCACATATACATAGGTACATAAAATTTCTGCACAGTGTTCTTAAATACGTAATGGGGGGTATTTTCTTTATATTAAAACGAACCAAAAACAAGTATGATTTTTTATTCAATAATGAAAAACATACGAATAACTAACATAAAACTAATAATTACTGTAAAACAAATTACTATTAAAGAAAGTGATGAAAGCTATCACAAATATTTTTAGGTTATAATACTCGTACAATAATTATAATAGTAACCTAAAAAAAGACAGTAAAAGTATAGTAGAAATCACTAAAGAACAAAATGTTTATGATAAACATGAAATACTGGTTTTTATTAATATTATAATTGTGTTAAAAATATGACAGATTTGATTGTTCAAATATTTTACAGGTATCGACCAAATAATTCCCTAATTTTATAATTAAATAAAGTATAAATAAAGTTTAATAGTTTAAAGGGGTTCAAGTGAAAGAAGACCCAAATAAAAGTGGAGAAAAGGGGTAGAAAAGCGGTAGGAATAGTGTTAAAGTTTGCTTCAGATTAATACTTCATGTGATGAAATGTAGTAATATTTTAATTGTGAACTGCTTTAGATATAATTTTCAACAATCGATGATTCAAAGAAGGAATAAAGAAGCTTAGAAATTTGTTTCTTAAAAATCTTATTAAAGTTCATGCAATCAATCTGCTTATAAGTCAGAATTTATGTTTATCTTAAACTAAAACAACCAGAAGAAAGAAAAAGGCTTACACCACTTGTTTCTAATCTAAAATGTATAAAAGTTATCAAAAAATTGATGAAAATATTGTTAACACATTTAGTCCTTTGAGCCTTTGTCTAAAATTAAAAGATTTAATGAAAAAACTGGCAAAATTGCTATAAAAATAGAATACGATTTTATATAAAAATAATAAATAGTTATTATCTCTATTATGCTGCGAAATATACGACGACCCAGTTTGTCGTTGTAATATGGCTGGGTATGGTGCGTTGTTTTTGAAGTTATCGTCCTTATAGCTCTCCTTTCTTCTTATAACCGAAAGAGTTGATAGCTGTAACAAAAAATTCAATTAAAAAATTATACTTTGTTGAAATTACTGCAAATGATATGCAAACAGAAAGTTTTTTTTTTTTGGCTTTAGAGTAAATACCCAAGCAGCCAGAAACAAATTTTTAAAAACAGATACATGGAATACACAGGGATTACACTCTTCTCGCCCAGGGGCCGATCAGGGCATTTTTATAAACGATAACAGGTAGGCCTCGGACAGATAGGTATGCATACATTAAGGAAAGACAAAAGGAATTAACAAAGGTGGTTATATTTGTATATTCGTTGTTCTGACGAAAGACAGCAGACAATCGTAAATTTCTTTTTTTTTTCTAAAGCAAGAAGATGCAGTATATTAAATGGGCTTTCAATGTTTAATTTTAAAAGTTTACTGAAAAGCTCATTAGATTGAGCTCTATATTTTAAACAATCAAAAAAGATGTGGTCAAGATCACCGATTTTATTACAGGCTTCGCAAAGATCACTCTCAAGTACTTTTATTTTAAATAAATGTGCTGGATAGCATGCGTGACCAAACTTCATTCTGCTGATAGTAGTTATACTTTTTCTACTGTAATTGTACTCATTGTACCAAGGTTTTCTCCTTAATTTGGTTTGAAGTCTGGTGTAACGTGTTGGATTTGTGAAGCTGTACTCTTGCCATAAATAGGACCATTTCTTCATCATTCTCTGTTTTGCTATGATTATTTGTTCGTCTGTAGTTGATTCGTAATTTATTTGTTCCCCCATTACTATGATTTCTTTGGCAATTTGATCTGCAATTTCATTGTTTGTTATTCCTGCGTGTGCTTTGACCCAGAAGAATTTTACATATTTATTCTGATCTTGTAATTGTTTAAGTATTGTATAACAGAAAGTTTATTGTTCAGAAAAGTTTACATCGCTGGTGCCTCCTAAGAAAATCACCCTTAATAATTTTTCGGTGAAAATACTAACTCTGTTATAAGTTTCAGCGAAACTAATTATTTTATTTCTTTGGCAGCGAAGACTGTAACTACTAAAAGTTTGCAGCGAAAAGAAATTTTCTCGATAAATATGGCCGAAATAAATTATTTTTATCTACATACTCGCAAAGATAACTTTTAAAATATTTGCAGCGAAAATAATTACGTTTGAGCTGCATCAAAAAAAATTATTATAAAGACTGAATGCTTAGAGTTAGGTGCAAGAAATAGAAGGAGACAATTGAATGGTGGTCTGCAACAATGTTGTAAGCGACAGATTTGATCAAAGTGAGGTTTTAAGGCAATATTGTTGTATATCCAAAGACCAATGCAAGCATCTTTCAATCTGGTTAAAAACATTTTGCCTTCCCCGAGTTCTTCGTACCGCAATGTTGGTATCCGTGCAAAAACGTTGTATGTACATCACAGTAAAACTACTATCACTGTAAAAATTAAGGTTAACGTGTCGCTGTCTAGCCTTTTGCACATACATAGAGGGAAACAACGCAAAATCAATATTAACCAGTGGAAGAGAAACATCCATAAGCGTCAGAGAAATGCAGGGGAAGCATATATCTGCTAGAATCGAGAATATACCAGCAATACCTCGTCCATATGAGGTGAGTGCAACAATCTTCTATATTTTGTTAGGAAACGCATTTTTTTATAGCCTTATCAATGTCGTTAGCTTTGTTATGATCTGTGCTTGTCCGTAATGAGTGTATGATTTGAAATTCGGCATCTTTCGATAATTTCGATAACTTCAAATAAGTATTTTTATATTTTAGGAACGACTATGTAAGTGCAAATCTTTTTGCGTTTGGAGATCTCTTCACAACATTTCATATGCTAGATTATAATGGACAAACTGCGCACTTGGTCAGTTGTATGGAACTCTAAGAACCACAACGTAGACAGACTCCAGAAGACATCTCTAGACGACAATGTACTGTTACAAAACCACATCTAGATTGGACTGAAGAAACTATCGGTGTGCCAAAAAACTATCTGTCAAGCATTTGGAATAACACCTCGAAAAATCCAACATATTTAGCAAAAGATAAAAACAGATATGCCGCTAAGGGATCAACGTGGAAAACACAATAATAGGCCCAATAAAATCAACGAAATCGACAAAGAACGTACAAGAAAACCATTATAGTCGCGCTGCATCTACGACGAACTGCCTTCCTGCTGAATTAGACTTGAAAAAAATGTACAAAGTGTTTTGTGAAAAGTGTCCGCAATGCATGTAATGTTTCCCAGCACACTAACACTGATATATTTTAATCAGTTCCGTTTGCTGATTGTGAATAGATATTTTACTCAAGTATAACAAAAGTTCTAACTAGCGGTCACAGCTTCTTACCTTCCGACCAAGACTTCTCGCTTATAGAGAGAAAGAAAAAAAGAGCCGTAGTGAATGTACCCTTCGACTGGGTGGCAGTGATTGCCAAGTTACGTCCCAGCAACACCTTCAATGTGTATTACATGAAGCAAACAGACTTCAAAGACTTTTCAGCACGTGAAAACTACTTATGAAAAGATCCCAAATGTTAGATCACTGAGTACCGTTGGTTCAAATTCGACAACGATGATTCTACGAGAATAATGGTTAGAACTTCTCACAACGTCATGAAACCTTGACAAACATTCTCACTTGTGAATAAAAAATGGGGTGCACAAGCCATCCGAGCATTCAACTACCAAATTGATGTGTTGACGAATACGTATACCGGATCTATAAAAATAAAAGAAAAAAAACGCAAACATCTACTGGATATGTGCCAGTATCTGAAACCCAAATACCGAGCGTTTTATGAAAAATTAGAATAAGATGGAACATTATTTTTAAGTTTAAATTTAAGGAGCATTAAACTGTGTACTTAGCATATAATAGTACATTGTTTACCGGGTAGGAGAAGCTTAACATTCCTGGACGACTGTGAAGATTGCTAAGTCGAGGCTTGCGCCTCGACTTAGCAACACAGAGTCCAGGAATGTGGCTTTTCCTACGAGGTAAACATACTATTTCTCCGCAAATCGTTTAAAATTCGACAGATATTGATTGATTTAAAAAAAAAACGCGATAATTTTATTCCCAAATAAATGGTGCTTTAAATTCCTAATAAAATTACTTGGGTTACTATGGAAACGTATTGAGGTTGAATTGTCAAACTTGACGCTTATAAATTTAATTGCTGGTATTCTCGAAAGTAAAATGATAAGTGATGATGAAATTTCCATTCCTGGGATTCCTCCAGAGCTGGTTGAGGCAGTGAATACTGCTTCATTAGAATTATTGCCAAAGAAATCAAGAGAAAAGTACGGAAATGCATACAGACGTTTTATGGATTATCGCATGAGTAAAAATACGAGTTCTTTCTCAGAAAATGTTGTAATGGCATACTTCTTAGACCTTTGTTTAAAGATGAAATCTTCAACATTATGGGCCAATTATTCAATGCTTAAGTCAACCCTTGCAATTAAACACAATGTAGATATATCTACATACTCAAAACTTCGTTCTTTATTGAAACGGCAAGCTCAAGGTTATAGGGCAAAGAAATCTAAGATTTTAACGAAGGAAGAAATTGAAAAATTTATCCAGGAAGCTCCAGATAAAGAAAATTTAATGATTAAGGTAATTTACAAGCTTTTAATTTCTATTTAGATTATAGCTTTATTTATTTTTTAGGTGGCTGTAATATTTGGTATTTCTGGGGCCTGTAGAATGGATGAGTTTGTCCGAATGACTGTACACGATATAGAAGACTTAGAATCTAAGCTTTTAATCAGCATACCTGATTCGAAAACCAACAAACCAAGATCATTTGTAATTAATCAGATCTACTTGAATGTTTATCGAAAGTATGTTTCGTTGAGACCAGAAAATATGAACAGTGACCGATTTTTCTTTAAATATCAAAGCGGAAAGGGTTGTAGACAAGTGGTAGGAATTCATCAATTTAGAAAAATGCCCAAAATAATTGCTACTTATTTGAACATGGTAAATCCGACAGAATATACTGGTCACTGCTTTCGTCGGTCTTCTGCAAAAATATTGGTTGACTCTGGTGCCGACATAACTAGTTTAAAGAGGCATGGCGGATGGAAGTCATCAAACGTTGCTGAAGGATATATCGAAGAATCGCTTAACAATAAGGTTAAGGTGGCAAATAAAATTTTCACAGTACAAAATATTCAACAAAATGACACTTCCACCCTGCATGTTGTCCAAAATGTTTCTCATAGTTCTAAGAGTGCTCCTCCAATGTTCAATAATTGTACTAACTGTCAAATTACTGTAAATATAACAAATTGACCTTAAAAATGTATTCAGCATTGACTTGATGTTTTTAAAATATAAATTAATTCCTTATAAGCAATGTGTTTTCTATCATTTATGTAGAACACTAACAACTGTACGGAAATATCATTTCCTTACAGTAAGGAAGTCCTGACTTTTTCTTCAAGAAATTTTGACAGGAATGTCAAAATTTCCTGGCGATTTGCGGAAAAACATATTAATAAATATTTTGAATTGATTATAGTTAATTATTAATATAAGTTACTTTTTTTAAAACCTTCAAATAAGCCAAAACATCGCATAGTAATCAGGTGCAACACTGTTATATATCCAGTATATACAACATTGTTGCTGGGATATTTTTTTGAAATAATTTTTTTCTTCTTACTCTGTGTAAACTTGCATAATTTGTTTACACATCTATAACTTTATATTGTTGTTAAGTGAAATTGATTTTTTTTCAGTGCTAATTTTCATAAATAATTTGTCAATATGTTTTTCATCTCTTGAATAATCTCAATTCCGTCGCTTACAATATTGTTGCGGCCAACTATTCAATTCCTGTGTTGTGTGACAGAAAGATTCTCAACTCTTATTTGCGACAAACTGAGAAAAAGTGAAGTCGAGATCTTTCACTAATTAATGTCAAAATGAGAAAGGATAAATTAAGATTGAAATATCCTTTCAATACAAGAAATGGATGAGTAGGTAAGGATGAGATCCAAAGAAAACCTTGAAGCGAATTAATATTGTTATGACACGGATAGAAAATAATGGAGAATTGGATATTTAGGAGCCCTAATTTTTTTAATATTCCTACAATCAGCATTGTTAAAACTTTTATCTATTACTAATAATTATTCCCTTCAAATAAAAAGATCAAAAAACAGTTTACTTACATAAATATTCCTTATCACACATAACCAACAAGTCGTACCACTGGTTACCATTTATCCTTGGTAAATCTAGAGTTCCACCGTAATGTTCCGGCAAACATTCGGGGCTCATGTATTGGTGGAGAGATTTGCGGTCAGTACCGTGGAAGATAATGCGGTTTCTTAGTTTTTCTCTAAGGAAGGGCTTGAAGAGGGCAAAGACGACCTTGAAGATGTACGGTTGGTTGACGATGTGAATGTTTTTGATTCTTAGAGGTACGCTATCCTGTAATAAAAAATGAAAATATATTAAAACTGTTTAAATTATATCACCAAATCCGAATTTTTTGTACATGAGGATTGTAGTAGTCTTATAGCTTTCAAAATCAAATTTTACAGCTAAAATAATGTGCCGTGTTTTACATGCCATGTTTCCTGGTCAAAGAGTCCAATGATGTGAATTGAATTCTTCTAGAGGAATGTTTTCAATGTTTAATTTGATCAATAAGTTCTTGGATCGCCATAATACATAAAAAAATTCCATTTTAAAATCTTGGAGAACGAGAAATTGCGTTATCGGAAATTATGAGAGATCATTAGATAGAGATTTTTACTAGAATGTCAAAGTGTTAACTTGTGGTTAAAACTGAATGGACAATAACTTCAACAACTTCAATTGCTATGCAATAAAATCTGTTTCGAAGGAAATCAATTTAGCATCTTCCAAAATAACATACTTTTCTTTGTTCGAGTCTCATCTTCGATATGGCCTACCTTTGTGGGGTTCTAGTACAGCTGCCCAATTTGATGTTATTTTTAAATTACAAAAAAGAAATAAGATATCTTTTTGGCCTCAGTAGAATAACGCATTGCAAAAGACACTTTAAAAATCACGGGATTTTAACTCTTCCTTCTTTATATATTCTAGAACCTGTTTGCTTAATTCTAAACACCTACATGTTTTTCTAGCAAGAACTAATCATGACTACTCCACTAGAAATTTAATATCTGCTCGGGTCTAAGGGTAATATAATATCTGCTCTATCAGCTAATCAAATAATAACACTCTTTTATATTGTTTTCGCAGATTCATGCGAAAAGCATTCGTAGATTATGAAAAGGCTTTCGACAGCATTAAACACTGGGCGGTTGAAGAAGCTCTGGTCAATAGTAGAATAGATTCAAGATACCGACAATTGATACATGATATTTACCAAAACGCAACTATGACCGTAATTCTGGACGACAAATTAATAACGGATATTAGAAAAGTTAAACGAGAAGTCCGACAAGGCGATATAATTTCACCTAAACTGTTTACCTTCACCCTCGAAGACATAATAAAATCAACAGATTGGGAAAACAGAGGAATATGTATTAACGAAAAATACCTAAATCACCTTAGATATGCGAATGATATACTCCTGATCTCCTCGGAACGACAAGAACTGGAGTTAATGCTGAATGAACTTCATGAAAAATCACTGCAAAAAGGCCTAAAAATTAACTTCAACAAAACAAAAATAATGACAAACACGGAAGACCAAGAGGCAATAAAAATACAAACAGAAAAAATAGAACAGGTAAATGAATATATCTATCTAGGACAATCAATCAGAGCTAACAGAGAAAATCAAACAGCCGAAATATCGAGACGAGTAAGAATGGGATCGGCAGCGTTCGGCAAACTTTCTTACATTCTAAAAAATTAAACAATCCCTCTATACTTACGAAGCAAGGTATATAACTCCTGTATAATTCCGGTGCTCACCTACGGAGCACAGACATGGACATTTACACAGGCCAATTTGGATAGAATAAGGAAGGCACAAAGAGCGATGGAGAGACAAATGTTGGGTATATCACTTAAAGATAGAAAACGTAACCAGTGGATCAGAAGCAGAACAAAGACAGTAGACGCGATAGAACAAGCAGCAAAACTGAAATGGAAATGGGCTGGACACAATGAGCGTCTCCAAGACAGACGATGGAACAATGCCATCGGAAAGTGGCGTCCATACAATGCAAAGAGATCAAGAGGCAGACCACAGATGAGGTGGAAAGATGACATCAGGAAACAAGGAGGTCCCACATGGCAGAGAACAGCTCAAGATAGGGAAAGATGGAGAGAACTGGGGGAGACCTATATCCAACAATGGAAGGATAGAGAATAGGTTTAAAAAAAATATTGTTTTAGGAGAGAATTTAAATAATAAGGGAAGATTAGAAGATACTTTTAGTACTATTGTTTAGAACATCAGTTAAATCAGTCAAAAAACTGTGCGTATAAAGTTAACATTTTGTACTTTTTAACCAGAATAAATACGTACTGATATAAAATATGGTATTTTATTGTACTCAGCATTACAACAAAAAAGAAAAAGACTGATGATATTCCAATAAAATTTCAAATTATTGCAGATAGAGTGTTCAGTCCGACTCTGCTTATATGCAATTGTTGACATTACTACTTTACAAAATTTTATTAAAAAGTAACTGCCGCATTGTTTTGAATATTGTACGAATTTATTAACAAAACAATATGTTGATTTTCAATATGATGCATCAAAATGACGGTGGTTAATTTAATTTTTTTTTTCAATTTTTGATGATTCATTCTTCAAGGTTTAATTGCACAGAACTGATGGTTTGATTGTTTGCACGAAAAATTTATTGCATACCTAAATATGACCGTGGGTTTTTCGTTCATTTGTTGGAAGAAGTAATTCGATTCTTTTACCGCTAAATCCGGTATGTTGTTTTTATTTGGACTATCAAGTAGAACATTATTTCTTCTTAAAAATTCTGGGAAAACATTGAAAATAATGTTAATTATAAGAGCCATGACAAAAATCGAAATTGGGGCCAGCGTGAAATAAAACTTTCGTTAATTGATAGGTTAGTTACTCCCACATAAATCCCTAAATGACCCATGGAAAGGTCACGTGGTCGATAATGGTCGATAAACCCGGTTCATAGAAAGATATGCAGGGACTGCTTTGCATCTGTTTTCTCTGTCTATTTGTATTATAAGTATATGTTTAAAACAAACTTAAACTAACCTTACTTGTACACAATTTTTTGCCTTTGTTAACACTTTGACACCTGTGGACAACGATCTATGATAGATTATATTATAACCAACAGATCTGGAACGGAACAGATCTGGAAAGAGTAACAAGAAAAACGTACCTTGGAAGTAATCTTGATGAAACTTGGGACCACTCACTAGAGATAAGAATACGCCTGGAAAAGGCACGTACAATGTTTTACAAAATGCAAAAAGTTCTATGCAACCGCCAGCTGGGCATCTCATTGAGAACTAGAATACTTAAGTGCTATGTTTTCTCCACCTTGCTCTATGGTGTTGAAGCCTGGACAATGACAGAAGCAACACAAAAAAGAATCCAAGCATTCGAACTCTGGTGTTACTGTAAAATGCTCAGAATATCCTAGAAAGAGCCATACGACAAATGCGGAAGTCTTGCGGAGGATGAATAAGGAAAGAGAGCTTATGCTTATAATAAAAGAACGGAAAACACAATGTTTTGGTCACATCATAAGAAATCAAAAGTATGAACTGCTCCAACTTATAATCGAAGGCAAAGTCAATAGCAAAAGAGGACCAGGAAGAAGACGCAACTCTTCGCTTAAAAACCTACGGCAATGGACGAACATGACCTCCATAGAACTATTCAGGGCTGCTACAAATAAGATTAAATGGGCAAATGTAATGGCCAACGTCCTTAAGGATAAGGCACCGTAAGAAGAAGATAACCAACAGATATATACATCATCAAAAATAATCGAAGTAAGATGACTCAACTTAATAGATGTAGGTAGCGACTATAGCCTAGTATTATGTAAAATAAGAATAATCCTGAAATACTTCCCACTCGAGGAATCGACGGAATACTTATACAGGAAAAGAATATCAAAGACGATCGCTGGAAATGAAATATTAGAAAACGATAACATCAAGGAAAGCTGGGAAAAACTCAAAAAAAAAAAATTAAGGCAGCAACAGAATCACTGGGAGAGGAAAGTAATTAACACTAACATATAAAAAAAGAAACCACCATGGTATAGAGAGGAAGTGAAGACAAAATGTGAAGAAAAGAAGAAAGCCTTTTTACAATACAGTACACAACAAACACAACAGGCAAACAACCACTATAAACGAATCAGAACTGCAATACGTTAAATAGTTCTTCTTCTGTTAAATATATTTTACGTTTTTTTGGTTTTGATGGACCTGCCACATCATTATCCATATTTAGTTAAAAAAAAAGAAAATCTTAAAACGGCTAATAGTTTTAGGTAAGTTATGTTCTAAACAACACGCTCACAGATTCACAAACACGTGCCTATAATGCTGTTAAAATACTAACGTGTTTATTTTGAACGAGATTATATGTCACCAGCAAGTCATGCGCATCTGACAAAGGAACGATGCGGCTTACATGAGAGCCATGCGCAGTCAAAGTTTTAAATGACAAATTAAAAGAAAATAAAGCAATTAAAACACGTTTAAACCTTTTTATTTACTGTTGTAACATCCGCATTTTGCTCTCTATGCTCATATATTTGTTCATCCACATGATATCCTTCAAGTATTCCGATATTCTGGCTGCCTTGTGGACTTTTTTTTTTAATTCCTCTGACATATCTACCATACGCTACATATATTCCAGGTAGTTGAAATTCATGACTTGTTCTATTATATGTGTTCGTTAATAATTAGTTTACATCTGATGGGACCATGGACGTATAAACATAGATAGACACAGCAATAAGATACCTTTAACACACAATGTTTTGAAGCTTCGATAGAATGTGATGCTTCCGCAATGAGCATAAGCGTGCTTGAATTATTACTCGCGGGTAATTATTCAGATTTTAAAAATTGGAAGTAGTAATAATGTATAAAAACACGTTCAAAGAATTTTAAAAAACGAGAGTTTAACTATTAACAAATCACGTCTTTATAGAAAAATTAAAATACAATTTTATTTGCTTTAAAATTAATACAATAAAATATAGTTGAATTCAAGTTAATTTTTAATAGGTATCAAAGTAATGCTACAATAAAAAATCTTTGTTTTCTCCTAAATTTGCTACCAAAATAGTTCGATCGTCAATATTATTTGGAAACCTACATAGAAAAATAAATGAGTTTTATTCATTTCACTAATTTATTTGCATCCATGAGAAATATTAAATTAAAAAGGTACTAAATAGATCTTTTTTTAATCAGATGATGTCTACTTACAATTTAAAAATGTCTACTAATTTCATGAACTTATATCTTATTTAATACATTAATGAACATGAATAAACCCAATGGTACGCCTATTAAAATGTAAACAAACACGCTTCCTCATTTCCTCATCTTAAATAATGAAAATTTTATGTACTTACAAATGAAATGAGAGATCGGGATGTAAATATTTCGTTTATTTTATTTCACTTTTCACAAATATCACTCAAAATACAGCCAAAATATCGAAAAACAAACTTTTACTAAAAAGAAAACAAACATGGAACAGCATTTGAAGTTTGACGTAGATCCATAAGACAGAGAAATGTAAACAACCGTTGCCATTTATAAATAGTTTTCAGTGCTTCTACATATAAAATAATTGATTGATATCTAAATTATACGTTATTATTAAATGATAATGCACACTATGTGCACACTTTATATTTTGATTACAATTAAATATATTAATCTAACCAATAAATTATTATTTTGGTTTGATAGCACCTCTAGAGTATAAAATACAGGTTAATATTTTCAGCGACTCGCGAATAAGAAATTTTAAAACAAAACGTGACAACAGTTGAAGGTGCTGAGATTGTGACCTATTCAAATAATTTTGACTTCACAATTTTATGTAAATAACTGAGTCCATCTGTGTTTATACGTCCATGGATGGGACTCTTGGCTATAACCATTGAATAGGTCTTTTTGTGAGATATTAACATGTTTAACTTGTGTGCTGTTAAATTGAATCTGCAATGTAGATCTTAAGGCACCTTAATTTTCTGCCATAATTAGTGCATCATACTTAATGTTGTGTTTTATTTACGCTTTTTAATATCTTGTCCATAAACACGTTAAAGAGTTTCTGAACTGAAGCTTATCCTCCTGCGTTTATATCTTTTGTCATTTCATGTTTCGCTGTTATTCTTGCTTTATTGCGACTGTTAAGTTCCCTAATTATTGCTATCTATTTTATTGATCTTTTTCTGCGTAATGATTTGGATTACGTCATTTAGTTGAACTCTAACAAACGCTTTTGTGAGATCCATAAAATATAAAAAAAGGAGTTTGTTTTTTACACTCTCGTTGATTATTCATAACTGGTACCTTGACAATATTTTGTTTAGATTTTTGGTTTTTTTTAGGTATTGTATTTTCCATTTCACACGGTATAATAACATTTATTAATGCAATCCAATAAGTACTGTTGGAAGAAAAATAAATAAAATACGTCTCTGTTACTATTTGGAAAAGTGACTTTGGCAAAACAAACACAATTCCGCAATGATAAATGCACATTCCGTTTCTAAACGTAGTCATTATCCGATGTGTGCTCAGCATACTTAAGACATTACATAAGAAAGAAATCACTGAATTCAAGATTGTTTCATGGATTTAACGCAGTTACAAAATTGATAATAATCCCAATTTTTATTCATTTTGTGTCTTTAGAATTTCATCTGACATTGAACTTTCAGATTTAGAACAGGTCTGTGAAATTTTTTGTTCTTGGAATATAAATATGTGATTTAGGTGGCAGTTATTAAGGTTAAACAATAAAAGAAAACTGTTTGGGATTTTATTTTTGTTTTGTTTCTTTTAATATATAATAACGGATTGATTACGGCAGTCGCTGCTTCTACGACCTGAATTTCCATTTTTTTCTTCATCATATACAGTTGCCTCTTCTAAGTCTCTTGCCGCCATTGCTTCATCAATATCGTTGCGCCAATTTCTCCGTGGTCGTCCTCTCTTTCTTCTTTCAGGAGGGATCCATTCCAGTACTCTTCTTCTTCTGGTTCCTATCCGTTTCGGATGTTGGAAATCATACTGGCAATCATAACCTTGCTCGCTGCGGCTCGAAACAGCTCCGTTGAGGTTTTCTTAAACCATGTTCTTAAATTCCGCAGCCATGATATTCTCCTTCTACCGGCTCTTCATCACTTTATTTCCTGTAAATTGCTCCACTGTTCGTTAATAATAGTTCCCAGGTAACAATACTGTTTTACTCGCTCTATCTGCGACCCATTAATATATAGATGAGCCCCGTTTATATTCTCCTTGCTGATAATCATTTGTTTCGTTTTGTGTGTATTAATGTTTAGTCCGTACTGTTGACTGTACTCGCTTATTCTGTCCATTAGCCTCTGAAGTCCCTCTAAACTATCTGCTATCACCATGGTGTCGTCGGCATATCTAACATTGTTTACTCTTTCACCATTTAGAAGGATGCCTTCGTCTATTCCGTAAAGAGCCTCGTTAAAAATTTTCTCTGAGTACATATTAAATATCAACAGCGATAGGATACATCCCTGTCTAACTCCACGTAGTATTTTTATGTGATCTGTTTCTTCTCCGTTAATTTTCATGTATGCGGTCTGATTCCAGTAGAGTTCTGAAATTATTCTGAGGTCTTTGTCATCTAGGTCTGCCTCTTTTAAAATGTTTATCATCTTTTGATGTTGAACTCTGTCAAATGCCTTTTCATAGTCGATCAAGCACGTGTATACGTCGCAGTTAACGTCCCTGCATCTTTGAATCAGCACCTGTACTCCGAAAAGTGCCTCTCTGGTACCCACTGCGTTAATGAAGCCGAACTGTCTGTCCAATATTTGTTCCTCGCACTTCTTATAAATTCTTCCATAGATGACTCTAAGAAACAGTTTCAACATTTGGCTCATTAGGCTGATTGTTCGATATTCTTCGCACTTTTTAGCCCCCTGTTTTTTAGGTATCGCTATGAATTCTGATTCTAGCCATTTATCAGGGATGATTCCTGTATTGTATATTTTATGGAAGACAGCCGTGATCCAAATTATTCCTTCTTCCTCCAAGAGTTTTAAAAAATTCAGCTTCGATATTATCAGGCCCTACAGCTTTCCTGGTTTTCATCCGTTTTATTGCTTCTTCTACCTCGGATTTAAGTATGTCCGGGCCGTCATCCTCTGTGAAAATAGATGCCTATAAACCGTTCTTTGATCTTGAAAAAGTGTCTCCAAATATATTCTCCATTTGTCTTTCATCTCTTGGGTGTCAATGATTAATTTTCCATTGGTGTCTATGAGTTTCATTTGTGTTCGCTTTTTAAAAGTACCCGTTATTTCTTTGAGCTTTTTGTGTACATTAAAATTGTCATGATTGGCTTGTAGTCTTTCTATTTCTGTACATTTCTCTACAGCTTCTTTTTCTTTAGCTTCTCTTATTTTTCTTCTGATGTAAGCCTGCATTTTTTTATACTCATCTTTATTTCCTTTAATTAACCTTATGCGTTCCATTAAGTGAAGGACTTCTGGAGTCATCCAAGATTTCTTCTTTGTTTTTTTGTTTTGTTTTAGCAGATCTTGTTTAGTTTTCTTAATTATTTCTTCGAATTGATTGATTTCTCGTTGGATCTTATTTTCTTCTTTTAGTTGTTTAACTTGGTTGTTAATATATTCGCCCACTTGCTTTTTAACTTCCGGATGTTGCAGGGCTGTCATGTCGTAGTTAGGTCTAGATTTTTTCTTTATCTCTAGGCCATCTGTACTCTGGCATTCTTTTAACATGTCCGAACCATATTAATTGCTTTCTTTCTACGTTATCATTGGTATTTCGCTCTTCAGTAAAACAGAATATTCCATGTATAAATGATAATTTTATTGTCATCGCCCATGACGTCAAAGACGTCAAATTTCAAAACTAATCGGTCGCAAATATGCTTAATTTATATGACTCCTTATACCGGAGGTAAAACAACTGCATAAATTACCTAAACAATTACCTATGAACATATACTTCTCATTTGACTTTGTAAATTAACGTAATAGACCAAGTACTGCTTCAAGCTGTCTGTCATCAAAAAGTCATTAAATTGTTTGCGTGTCTGCTGACAATGGATGCATGTAATTATTTTCTCGAGGAATTAACTTTAATGTTGGAGATTATGAAGTATAAAATTAGCATTTTAAAAATACAATATACCATGTTACTGTTCTCCGGTATGCCATGATTTTCAATAATTCGTTTTCTTAGTTCTTATTTAGGGAAATCTTAATATTATAGATTATAAATTTATATTTTGAGTGTTTATTATATGACTAGAGTGCTCTTGTTTCCTAGTTAACGATTGTTTCATTTTTTTTTTGTTTGAAACATTTTTTTGTATTAACAAAAACAAATTTAGCGACATTTTTCAAAAGTATCTCCTGAGGAAAGAAGAAAAATCGTTTATTTAGAAGTCGAAAGAAAATGTAAAAAAGTATTTTTGAAGTTTGTATATTTTTTTAGGCAATTCCTAGCTGAGCGCTTTCGGCTTTACAAAGCCATCATCAGAGCTATGGTCAATTTTTTAAATACCACTACAAAGGAGAGATCTCATTTCCTTATATTTCAAAATTATGATTTTTGTTGAAATTCTTAAAACATATAAAAAAAAACATATAAAAAGCCGACACTGGACTTCACAAACACGTTAAAAAAATTGAAAAATTTTTTTGTCATGGTACGGGTGTAAGAACCCGACCATTGTTTGATCTGAGGAGGTAGGCAGAATAGTTTGATGACTATTAGTAATTCCAAACATTAAATAATTTTGTAAGAATTTAAAAAACAATCTCTATTTCCTATATATGCCATTTGTCAACTGTCACTTTTGAAAAATCGTTTAAAAGGACCGACATTTGATTTCATTAGTTTTATTCTGCCTACCTCCTCAGATCAAACAATGGTCGGGTTCTTACACCCGTACCATGACAAAAAATTTTTTCAATTTTTTTTTAACGTGTTTGTGAAGTCCAGTGTCGGCTTTTTATATATGTTTTTTTTATATGTTTTAAGAATTTCAACAAAAATCATAATTTTGAAATATAAGGAAATGAGATCTCTCCTTTGTAGTGGTATTTAAAAAATTGACGTAAGTTAAAATTATAATCTTTACCAATTAGTACTTATAAGAACATTTTATTGTAGCATAGCTCTGATGATGACTTTGTAAAGCCGAAAGCGCTCAGCTAGGAATTGCCTAAAAAAATATACACACTTCAAAAATACTTTTTTACATTTTCATTCGACTTGTCATAAGTGTGTACAAAAAAATATCAGTCTTTTAAATGCATATTATTTTATAGGGTGAGTAACCGTGTAAATATTAGTAATTTATTTCACAGTACAGTAATTCATTGGACAGTATTTAATTGAAAACATATTGGAAAAAGAAAGATACTCTTTTTGCTAATGCAATTTTTTATACTTTAATGGGCCGGAACATATTTATGGTCATACTGCGTTGTTTGCATTTTAGTAAAAATCTAGAAGAGAAGAGAACAAGTAAAAAAAAAGCTATTCTGCCTACCTCCTCAGATCAAACAATGGTCGGGTTCTTACTCGAACCATGACAAAAAATTTTTTCAATTTTTTTAACGTGTTTGTGAAGTCCAGTGTCGGCTTTTTATATGTTTTTTTATATGTTTTAAGAATTTCAACAAAAATCATAATTTTGAAATATAAGGAAATGAGATCTCTCCTTTGTAGTGGTATTTAAAAAATTGACCATAGCTCTGATGATGGCTTTGTAAAGCCGAAAGCGCTCAGCTAGGAATTGCCTAAAAAAATATACACGCTTCAAAAATACTTTTTAACATTTTCTTTCGACTTGTCATAAGTGTGTACAAAAAAATATCAGTCTTTTAATTGTTTATTTAGAAGCAAACATATGAGACTAATATCCTTTATAATTACGTAGTAAAATTAAAATCAAAAATATCGAATGAAAAAATTGTTTCAGTAAAATATATTACATTATTAAAATTAATTAAAGATTTTTTTATAAAACTTGATAAACAGTCTTACCTGCAACCAATCAACTATTCTCTTGGCAAAGGAGGGGGTAAATTTGGTTGTTTGGGATATCGATAAACCATCCATGTCGAAAATGACCACTGCTCCGCAGACTTGACTTTCTGGTTCCAACATAGCGGCTTCAAGGAACAATACACAACCTTTGAATACTTCATCTAAAGATACCTTATCGGTTTTCCATTTCTCTGAAAGAAGTAAATAGATTTTATAGTTTTAGGCCTCTATAAAATTTTTTTTTAGGTTTCAAATAATCCTACCAATAATCTTTTCAACAATGTAATAATGAAAACAAATTTAGCTTAGATGTTAAAAAACAAATGAATAAAACAGAAAAGATACAGTTTACTAAAAAATCATTAACGACAACAATAGATGCAGCACTATGAGAGTCTGTAATATATTCGTAACTTAAATCAGCAAAGGAATAGGCTTAAATACCAAAAAAGAGATCTTAGTACCTATAGATACAACAGGTTTAAAGAAAGAGCTCTGTTTTTTGTTAACCCAATAAAAAAAGATCTTTGTTTAATATAATGGCCCAAAACCTAGCTTATGCAGTTGATATAGGGAATCCTAAACGAACATTACCATACTGGGAAGAGTTCTGTGTAGCTCTCAAACGCAAGTTCATGCCTACGTCAAGGAACGAAGCAGAAGCACAAGAACAAGAATTCACCATAAATGGATACAGGTACGAGAGGCTAATAAGTTTTATATATCTGGGTTCAGCAGTAACCGAAACCAATTCTGCGACGCTGGAGAATAAAGCCAAGTTAACAGAAGCTTTTTCCATTTTTTACCAGCAAGGATAAAGAAGCCCTCAGAAAATGGGAGAGAGAAATCTTCAGAAAAATTCATACACTAGTTAGAGACAACGAAGCCTGAGGGTTAAGAAGAAACCAGAATCTGCAGCTGCAGTTTTAAAAATCAGACTTGGTGACTAAACTAAAGAAAGGGGGCGGAAAGGATTAGCCGGTCGTGTACAGGGGGAAACGAACGATCAAGAAAGTATTTCCGGATAGCTTGGAAGGAAGAGGGATTAGAAGAGGACACTGACTCAGATGAATGAAAGAGCTATTAGGAATCTGTAAGTAGCGGTCGCCAGCCTACCACAGAAAAGAGTGGGAGGAGGACGAGAAAAGATAACTTAAGGTCTACTAATAAAAATATTTTCATTATAAATCAAATTATCAAAGAAGAAAGGTGATTTTACCAGAATTGACCGTTTTTATATAGGTTTGTTGTCGTATTCGGTACAATTTGCAAAATTTTTAAATACTGTTAATTAAAAAAAAACTGCACAGTTATTTCTTAATAAGGGAGCAATTAATGTAACCTAGTTTTAATAAAATGTTTGGAAAATCCCAGTTTTGTGTAAAAATATTTTACTCTGATTATTTTTAATCTAGTAACAATGTTATTGAAACAATCGATTATTTCTACAGTATACTGATAAATGTGATATTTATTCTGTTGATTTATTACATTTAATGCTTAATTTGATTGTATTTAATTAATTATCTTATCAAACTTGTTTTATACAATATGATTGCATGCAATTATGCAATTAATGGCTATTTTAGTTAATGAATTGAACTTATGTTGCACCTTGTGACAATTTTACTACTTTTTTCTAAATAAGTATGCAATTAGATTAAATAGAACGATGGTCAAGTGTTTTGTTTTTGTTAAAATTGTGATTTAAACGGTGCCACGCTGATATTGATATATCAATTTTAATATCAATCTATATATAACGGAGAGACACTTACCAAAACCAAAATAGATACTATTATATAAATCTTTCGTAATCGGATTACCTCATTTTTGTGATTTTAGGTACATAGAGATACATATCTACTCAGATAAATTTTATGAAAACAGACGAAACATGTATATATATATACTGGGATGCAAAATTATCCGGACACTCAGATTTTTCCTAAAAACTGGTGTTTTTCAATAGAAAAACAAATTAAAAAAATTTGAAAATCTGCAAAGAAACAAAATTTTCTTAAAATATAAACATTTTTTATGGAAAACGATATTTAGTAGAGTGTATTACCTCCACCAGCCCTAATTACGGCTTTCATTCGATCAGACATACTTCGGATTAAGGCAGCAAAGTCTGCTTGAGGTATTTGCTCCCATTTGTCATGAACTGCTTGCTACAAATCATTCATGGTTTCAAACTCACCATGGTTACGTCGAATACGTCGTCCGAGAATATCCCATGCATGCTCTATTGGATTTAAGTCTGCACTTCTGGGAGGCCATGGTAATAAACGAATTCCAGCTTTATCCAAGTAACCCCCTGTTATTCTTGCTATGTGCGGAAGAGCATTATCTTGCATTAGATGAAAGTTTTCTCCATCAAATCGATCAAATAGCACTACATGATCTTTCAAACATTGCTGAATATATACCGTTAAGAGTTCAAATTGCCTCCTCGAATTGTAACAAGTTCTGTATGAACCTCTAGGGAAATTCCTGCCCATTAACCAAATTGAACTCTAGGAGTAAAACAACATTGCTGATGACGTTCACCAGCTCTTTTCCATATTCTAGGCAGCTCGTCTGATGAGTATTTAAAGGCATAAAATACAATTCAAACAAATTAAGCAGGTTTTGATCTAAACACCAACAAAAACCAAAAAAATCTGAGTGTCCGGCTAATTTTGCACCCCAGTATAGAATTAGTTCCAAAGGCCCATGCGACCGAAAAGTACGCAGAGAAAAGGAGAAAGAGGTGCTAGCCAAGAGGTAAATCCGACGCTCGAGCGCCTTGGTAGACGGCAGCTGTTGCGTGTTGTTGTTCTCTTCCCCTCTATTTTTCGCGAATATTTTCTCCTTAGTAGGAGAAGAGCAGGAGAGCGTCTTGCCTAGTATACGTCAGTATACGTTGAATTTTTATTAGTTATGGTTTCCTTCAGACCTTGCACGTGTTGGTCAATTTTTCGTTCATGTGTACTCAAAATTTATCATGAACAGAAAAAATTACAAGGAGTACAGCATAGATCGAAAGTCAGGAGCTTTTATAGTAATGGTTATGAAAATAAAATAAAAAATGGTTATGAAATTAACAGAAGATTAGTTTATGCAATGCGCTTGATGGGAGTTGGTTTTATCAGCTTATTAAATTTTTTGGACTGATTGATAGTATCAGAAATTGTCAGTAAAAGAATAAAAAAAAAAGGATTACCCGAAGACAGGAATACTGAAAATTTACAGATTTACCTGGAATTGTTAGTTTAATCGAACAAACTTGTAGATGTGGTAGTAAAATCAAAAAATTTTCAAGTATGCAGTAATTATTTTAAAAAAGTTTTCCGAAAATATCCTAAGGTTTGATGCTTGGTTTACCGAGCATTGTAAAGTATCAAATTGTACAGGAGATCATGATAATAGTAGTGCTGGTCTTATAGAAGTTGAAGAAGTAGAGGAGATGTTTCTGAGGTGTATGGAGCAATACGGTGTTTTTACAAAAGTAAAAATTTCAAGCAGCTCGAACAAACTGAACGGGGAGGGTCACAAAGTAAAGAAAAAAGCATGCGTTTTACACGTAGGTAAAATCACAAGAAAGAAGCGGCATTAGAAAGAGGTGGAGAAGTTCCCAAAAGGAACTAAAAAATACGATTGAATTCAGTGAAGCGTAATTGCCAAAATTATCTGACTATTTCAAAAACGCTGTGCTTGCTTACCCCGATTTTGTAGCAAACATGAAGAAAGCAATTCTGGTCTCATTTTATAACAAGTGTTTCACCGACGTTAAGCCGCAACACGAATACTGTCCAGCCGGAGAAGATTCATGGTGCTGTTATCAAGAGGCAGTAGCTACAAATCAATTACGTGAGTTCAAACGTCAAGAAATAGATAGAAATAGAATAGAAAAAAAAGAAGAAGAAAAAGTTCAAACATCATACCGTTTTTAATCATAAAATTCAGAATCTTTTAGAACCAATATATGAAGAATGAAATTCTTAAAACAATAATGAAAGTTAGTTATAATTCGTGTGTATGAAACATAGCTCCTACACACAGGATTCTTTTCAAACCAAACATAGGAATTGCTGTTTGAATTTTTAATGAAGGACTTTTACGGCTAAGATAATCAAGGACCATATACGAAGCTGGAATGGATATGTGAGTTAAATTCACCTTTTTTATGATTGTTTAGGAATAAAAACTTTTTCAAATAAGTATCATTCGTATTTCGAAACTATTGCACTTATCAACAAAAGCCAAACTGTATTTTACTCTTAGGTGTCTCTCTATGGTCCGTACCACAACCAAAAATATTCATTGGTAACAAAGTAACAAACAGCGTATTATTGATTTATCATGACTAAACGGTACGATACATAAACAGTACCGACAATATGAGATGATAGATTAATACTGATGGCACTTTTGTTTCTCCAATGCTGAGTATGCGTGCACCATGTAGAACAGATCTGCTCATATCAAATAAGTAAATATGGTGCCAAAAAAACATTTAACAAAGCTTTCTTGAAACACTGCAGGATGAACCGGCCCAAAATGTCTTTCTTTCTCAGATTTGTTGAACTGGACAAATGGAGAAGGAATTTAAAAGTAACGGAAAGTGAAACAGAGACAAAAATAAGAAACAAATGGGAGCTATCGACTGGTAAAACAAGACTTAAACATCCTATAATGTAATAATTTGATGATATTAAAAAAGTGGTTAGAAAAAACTGGATTACAGAGGAATAGAACATAGATATGCATACGTATATTTGATTTGATAAAACATATATACAACAACGCAACAGCATCTGTTAAACTCCATGACTTTACCGATAAATATAGAATTGAGCGAGGAATTAGACAGGGCGACACCATCTCCCCCAACTATTCACTGCAACTCTGGAATATGCCTTTAAAAAACTAGATTGGGCTAAAAGGGGAATAAATATTGATGGTGAATACTTAAGCAACTTGCGCTTTGCAGATGATATTGTCATTATACCCGAGAGTTTAAATGAAGCTCACAAAATAATGGAAGAACTAAGACAGGCAATAGAACAAATAGGCCTGAACATAAACTTTGAAAAAACAAAATACATGACCAATTTAGTTCCAAGTGATGTTATGAGGATAGATGGGAACGAAGTAAATCAGATCTTTAGCTATATCTATTTAGGACATGAAATTAGAATAGGAAAAGATAATCAAACTTGTGAGATCCAGCGTCGCATAAGCTTGGGATGGGCAGCATTTGGCAAGATGCGAGATATTCTAAAAGGAACGCTACCGATTTGCTTGAAGAAAAAGGTTAACAACCAATGCATACTGCCAGTAATAACATATGGTTCCGAAACAATAACTTTAACCAAACATTCTGCAAATAAATTGAGAGTAACCCAAAGAAAAATGGAAAGAGCAATGTTGGGAATAACTAGAAGAGATATGGTACCAAATAGGATAGTAAGAGAGAGGACTAAAGTGGTAGATGTCATAGAAAAAATTGCACAAGCCAAATGGTGATGGGCTGGACATATAGCACGTTTAAATGATAATAGGTGGACCAAAAGACTCATAGAATGGAGACCTAGAGAAGACAAAAGACACCGAGGCAGACCACCAAAAAGATGGATGGATGACTTGAGAAAAACAATCGGACATTGGATACAGTAGGCGCAAGATAGAGAACAGTGGAAGAACATGGAGGAGACCTATATCCAACAGTGGATGCAAGAGGTTGAGGAATGATGATGATGATGATGATGATGATGATGATGCATACGTCATTTAAAAACATATCATGTTGACAGAAAATTTTGGATAAATAAACAGTGGATGTATCAAGTCACTCTAAGCCATAAATCACTCTAACCTAACAGCAACTTTAAAATTACAAATTATATCTTACACTTAAATATAAATAACATAAAATAAAAAACACTTACTTCCTAATTCAATGATTAAAATTCTTCTGCCTAACTGATCTCTGTTTGGTTGTACTGTTAGAATATTTTGTTCAAAAATATTCTTTTCTTTACTGGGCATCAATCCATCGTATACATTGGCGTGTGTAATTTTAAATTTGTAATATCTCTTAATCTGTAACAGAAAGAGAAAACTGATGTAGAGAAATTTATTTAATTGTTTTCACAACTTTTTACATTACATATTGTATGAGCAATAAATACACTGTTAAGAATAATATATACCCCAGTCGTCAGAGACGTTAACCTCTAAAAATCATAGGAACGAGCTGAATTTTAGTGAGAATGTCCATTTTGGGATCCCAAAATATATCCAACAAGAACTTTTGTGCAAAATAAACCGTTCTCTTAAAGTGGCTTCCCACGATCGGCGATTCTACAGATCATCGCGGATAGCCGATCAGCACGGACGACAACGCACCGCAGACAGAGCTCTTCCTACGGTCCGTGACAGTCTGTGTAGGTCCGTGACAGTAATGTTTGATTATATCATAAAAAGGCCACTCAGGCTTGTAAACATCATTGCCTTCTGTATGTCGACATTCAATTACCTCTCTTTTTTTTTAATTCTTTAATCGAAATAGTACTATTCTTCAATTGATTTTTTATTCGGATCCATATATCGTATGCATCGTTCCGGTTCTTATGCTCTGACGCCGTGGAATTCCATAAACTTGTTTCATTTTGATACAAATTTAAAAAATCAAAAATAACTTTGTTCATTCCATTTTTTAGCAAAAAAACTGCAAAACAACTTTGACAACACTACTAACAACTACTCGTGTCAGTGATTGAAAAACTTCTGACTTGCACTTGTCGTCTGTTAAAACACAGACGCGCTAGGATCGCGTCGCACGAGCATGTACCGCACCTTTGATGTTACCGACTCTAGATGGATAGGACGGACCAGCACAGACGTGCCTGTGCTACCACGGACGAGACCTTTCCCACGGTGCGAGGTGCGGGCTGGTCCGCTTACGTCCGCAATATCGCCGACCGTGGGAAGCCGCTATTCGAAACAACGCTTGAAGCGACCGATAATTTTGAATGTCAGTTAGGCACGCAAAATCAACTCGACGGTAAAAATTCGATATCTTTTGATCAGATTGTCCTATCGACAAATATCGAGTTGCGTTTTAAAGGTGAGGAGTGCAGCTTTTGTCTGCAATTTTTTTATTTTAATGCAAATGAAGTCAGTTTTTATAAATGTGTCATAAATACACGATGTGCGATTTTTCCATTTTTTATGATTCTCACGAGATCAATAAAGTGTTTCACTTTCCTTGACTATGGATTTTCATTGTTAGAACCTAATCTCCAAAATATATAGCATGAAATGTCGGTTTTGGGTTTTAGCAGCAAATGTGAGGCATTTGAACTATGCCTAAAACGCTGAATTTTCAAAAAACTTTCACATTACAAACGATCTAAACCAACTAAAACTGCTTCTTTTTATTTATTTAATTTTTAATAATTAATTTAATTAAAGCATCCTTAATTGAAAACATGTTTTACAATAAAAGTAGCTCCCTTAATAATTATGAAAATTATAACTTTCTAATAGATTGCAGTAATGATGCTGCTATTAAATCTATTCCTCAATTCAAAATTTTTAAATTCAAAAATCGATCCCCTCCGCCATGGTGGGACCCAGAATGTGATCTGATAATTAATAACAGACTTTATAACAGATACTTTATTAGACGACTTCTTTAATACAGTATCTCCTCCATGGGTTCAACATTCACCTACACAACCTACACAAAGTCATTATTCACATAATCACTTTCTGTTAAAACCTTTTTCTAAAACTGAATGAGAGTTTGCCCTTAAAAACCACATTAATACTTCTCCTGGAATCGATCATGTAAAATACCCATGTTAATCAACCTACCAAAGGTTGCAAAAAACCATCTTTTATCTTAGATTATATTATCCATATTAACATAGTTATCGATTCCTTCAAAAATGTCTTAGTCGTTCCTATCCTTAAACCTGGAAGGGATCCAAATATTGTTAGTCCATATAGACCAATATCCTTACTCTCTTGTACCTTGTGTATTCAAAACCCTAGAAAGGTTTATAAAATTTAGATTAGATTGGTGGATACAAAAAGAGAATTTAATCCCAGTAAACCAGTTTGGCTACAAAAGAGGTTTTGGAACTCTTTACGCTTTAACATTTGTTGTAGACGTACAGAATAACTTAACTAAGAATAACAATTTAACAGCCTTATTCTTGGATATTGCAGTAGCATATGAAGGAGCAGATGACTTTTTTGTCTATACAGAGAGTAAGAAATATGAAAACGGTATGCAATACTTAAGCAGAGTATGTAGTTCTCTTTTCCCAAGATACTTAGAAAACGACTTACATGTATCAATAGCCAAATCAGCAGAATCTGTCTTTACAAGACACAACTTTTCTCCAAAATTGATAATCTCAGTAAAATTCAGCTTGTTCTTATTATTTTTAAAGTTCAAGTCTCTGACGACTGGACTAATAGTTCTGAAACAATTTTTTTTACTACTATATCAGTTGACAATCAAAAAGTCTAAAAGTGAGCTACAAAGGACCATCTACAATTAAAATACATATTGGTATTACTTACCAGATTGCAGGCACTTTCTGGGTAGAACTTACAAGGCCTCAAAAACCTTACAAGCCAAAGGTCGTTTTCTAAAGGCACTTTAAGGTCTTTTTCCTCTGCAACAAAATAAATACATTTAATAAATCATATCTTAATAAAAAGGGTTATGTGAGCCGTTTAAAAGCCTTATTAAAGGTTTTTTTTACTTTTACCATGAAATTGTTTAAGTATAGACATTTGGTTTCCATAATTTTATGATTATGATTATGATTTATGTATACATTCAACATACTTTCTCTTGTTTTTATGATGCCTTCTTACTAGGTTGGTAATTTTATTGGATTCAATCGTACGACGAATATCAGCTTTAAGGTTAATCTTATTTAAGCCCTTATTAAGGTTTATGTCCTATGTAGTACTATTTGCTACATATCTAGCTTTTAACCATGGATTTTACCTTACGCGTCTATTTGTTTTATAGCACTTTTTCTTTTAAATATCAAGTGAACGATTTGCTAAAACGCTTGAGTCTGATGAGATCACAAAGGTACTGCAAAGTTGTAGCCTTGATTAATAATAAAGTTACTGATTTCTCTCATTCATCTAAGAATATTTTGTGTTCTATTCAGGACTTTTTCAATAATAAAAAAAAAAGTAAATATATGGAGAAGACAGTGTTGGGAGGTCATGAAACAGGCTGGCTTTAGATCCACTGTTGATTGTGGTCACAGATCTATTGTGGTCCTCTAATCTTAGATTACATTCTCTAGCCTGACCCCTTTTAAAACGTCTAATAGCTTTTAAACTAAACCTTTCATGTAGCTGATTGCCAGTGAATTTTCTTCGACTAATGTAACGAACTGCATATTTTCTAGGCTATGGCACTGACACAAAATGTGCTCTGCTATTTCTTCCTCTAGGAGTAATAGATCCATCATCTGCCAATTCCATCAGTTTCGACTGCATATTCAGCTACAGTACCCTGTTAACAGACCTACTATGGCTTTGACTGTTGGTTTATCTTTGCTTATTAGATCTGCTGAAAATGTTGACAAATGTCCTGTAATGAACTGTTATGCCCGTCTTTGCCCTGGTGAATTCCTCCACCATTCCAGAGATTTATGTGCGACATACTTTCTTGTTTTGTTCTTGTTACTGCCTTTTCAACGCCGCAAAAGTGTTCCCTTGCAAAGAATGACATTAATGAGCCTTGTTTGACCATTTAATCTGCTTTTTTATTGCCTTTAGTGATCCAAGTGATCCATAAATCGTAGAGATTTATCAAATTGCTCAGATTATTGTAAAAGTATTAAAAAATTAAGATTTATTATACATCAATAATAGTCCTCGATAAAGACGTATAAAATTTTCCTTGTAGGATCAATCATTTTTTCACTATGGTCCATTAGTAGAATGAGTTTTTAATGATTGTTGTTTAGAGTTTCAAATGTGTTCTTGAAATAACAACTTAAACGATTATTGATAGCAATGAATTTTTTATTTAAAAAAAATATTTTTTTTTCGTCTTCTATATTTTTTAGGACTGTTTTCGCCATATTTTCTCCTTATGTGTCGTGCTTAGTCTATTAATTTTTGGACATAGATCTCTCGTTATCTCTATTCACTATTGTGTTATTGTTATCTAAAACTGACTATCGAATTGAATACACGATACAGTCATCCAGTTCAACTGTTCTAAATGCAAGTGGCATATGAACCCTTAGATATATAACTCAAGTTTGATTAAAGAGATGCTTAGAATAATTGTTGGATAGAAAATAGGGGATATTTAGTGAACGAAAATAAATAACGAAGTTATGGAAAATTTATAGAGAACCAACAACAACCAGTGACTAAGATGGCTGAACTAAATAGTTAGAATACATGCTGATAGATTCCCAAAACTGTTAAGAAACCAAGAATTAAAAGATTCTTTTGTTTATGTTCCTACAATCGCGAACATATTATCTGTGTATTCCATCTCACCCAATATATAGTATCAGGTTCAAGGGAAAATACCAAAAAATCACCCTCATAAATATTCACGGGCCTTCAGAAGAAAAAGATAATGATGTCAAAGAATGTTTCTACAGTGAATTAAATAGAACAATCGAAAATATACCCAGATATGATATGAAAATTATTTTAGGCGACGCAAATGCCAAAATAGGGAAGGAAGAAGTATTTAGACCGACAATAGGAAAATATAGTAAACACAATGAAACTAATGAGAACGGACAATTCCTGATAGATTTCGCAAGAGAAAAAAATATAATTATAATGAGCACATATTTCGAAAGAAAACAAATACACAAGGAAACATAGATATCGCCAGATAGAAAGACTAAAAACCAAATAGATTACGTGCTCATAGAAAAAGAAGAACAGCAATGTATAGAAGATAAGAACATACAGAGGACCAGACGCTGAATCAGATCATTACATGGTGGGCATCAAAATTAAGCATGATACCAGAAAACAAAAACAAAATTAAAAAAAAAGGAATGTATAAAAAAGGAACCCAATTCGATTAGTAACAAAGAAGGAGAAATTTACGAGAAAACAATGGAAAGAGAACTAAAAAAGATGCAAATAGAAGAGCAAACTGAGAACCAATGGGAAAACATAAAGCAAGTAATAAACAAAACAGCAAAAGAATGTAATAAACTAGAGAATAAAAAAAGAAAAGACTGTTTCAAAAAGAAATAGAACTAAAACAATCACTAAGAATGGAAATGATCACGAAAGAAATAACAGAGATAAAGAAGAGATATATGGAGTAAAGACAAAAAGTAAAGAGGGTGCTTAGAGAAAAGAAGAAAAAACACATAGAAAATAAGCTAAAAGAAATAGAAAAGAATTACAGAAATAAAAAAATAAAAAATCTATATCAAGGTGCTAGAAAGGAAAAAAGAGGTTTCCAAAAAAAACCATATTCCTTTAAAACAAAGCAGGAAATAATATAAGCGGTGAAGCAGACATAGTCGAAAGATGGAAAGAGTATTTTGATGAACTACTTAATGGCAATAATAAATCAAACCAAAGATAATTTATGGAAGCTCCTCATTGACCAGTTTTTTTTAAGTTAGATGTTAAAACATCTGAAAACCTATGTAACTATGGATTTCCTATAGTCGTAATAATAAAGTTCTTCTTCTTACGGTGCCTATCCGTTCCGGATGTTGGCGATCAACATGGCTATCCTAACTTTGCTAGCTGCTATTCTTGCCCTGAAGAATGAGTTGCAACAAGCCGTATCTCTGTTCATTCCTCATAACATGACCAAGATATTCTAGTTTGCGCTCTTTGATGGTGTTAATAATCTCGCATTCCTTGCCTATTCTTCGTAGGACCTCAACATTAGTCACACGATCCACCCATGAAATTCTTAAAATACGTCTGTAATACCACATCTCGAATGCCTCGAGTTTTTTTAAAGAAGCTTCGGAAAGTGTCCAGGCCTCTACTCTGTATAACAACGTAGAAAATACAAAGCATCCAATGAGAGAGATTTTGGTAGAAAGTGGTAAATCGTGACTTCTGAAAAGAAACTTCATCATTATGAACGCTGATCTCGCTTTTCCTATGCGTTGTTTTATTTTACTGGAGTGATCCCATTGGCTGTTAATGTTGGTACCAAGGTATGTGTAGCTGTCCACTCTGTCAATTGGATGTTAACCAAAAGCTGTGTATTTAATATTTCGCGCTTACTGACTACCATGTACTTTGTTTTCTTCGTATTAAGATCAAGTCCGTGTTCTCTACTTATATCTGATATACGCGACATTATTCTTTGCAAACCGTCCAGACTATCTGCAAAAACTACTGCGTCGTCGGCATATCTAATGTTGTTTAGACGCATTCCGTTGACTAATATGCCTTCTTGTAGTTCTCCCAGCGCTTGCTCGAAGATATATTCAGAGTATATATTAAATAACACCGGGGACAGAATGCATACTTGCCTCACTTCTCTATCTATGGAGACTGCCTCTGTCAATTGGTCATCCACTTTAATATTGGATGTTTGGTTGTAATATAAATTATAGATGATTCTCAAGTCCCTATCATCTAACCCCACTTCTTTCAAGATGTTTATAGGTTTATCATGCTTTACTCTATCTATAATAAAGTAAGTTTGCGTTTACTTTTTTTTTAATTATTATTTCAATTCGTGAATGACTATAAACTACAAAATTACGTCATTAATAACTCCAGACTCACCTCTTAATAGATCCCTTAGAGCTACTATAGCTTCCTTTTTCACCTCAGGGGTCTCCCTAAGTTCCTTCCTGGCGATTTCTTGAACTTCTGGCTTGAGGTCATCTAATTCTATCTGGAGAGTGTAGTTACCCAATTTGATGGTGGGAAGCTGGTCCATATCGGACAACATGGTTGCTGCAACTGTAATAGAAAAACAACATTAACTTTTTGAACCACAAATTTTTCGTGAATAGAACAAGTTTTTTAAAATTTTAATTGTTTTAGTTAAACACTTCCATTATAAAAAAGGACAAGTCAAGATGAGTTAACTGATGTCTTCTGAATAATGCAGATGCAGGTGTAGTTTCGAGTAGGTGCTTTTGTGTTCCATGAAAGTATTTCTTTTAACATCGACATTGTGTCGTTTCGATTTATAATTTTAAACCTAAAAAAAGTGGCACAGTACGAGGTACTGTAGACTAGCATGAAGCCTCATGGTATGTTTTCTGTATTACTGTTTACTAGGACTGGGAACCACGAACCGCTATTTCGTGGCGCTACTTCCGTAAGGCCCGCATCAAAATTTTAGTATAGAGAAAAAATACATACGGCAGTTTAAAAGCTTCGCTTCAAAATATAATTTAAATATCTTCACTGTATTGAAGTATTTTGTGACTGTTTTGAGGTTATTAATCAAGTACTTTTAAGTTCACTGATGAGGGTTTGATAGGACCTAAAAAGGATCCGTTTGGATTTTTTAACATATTAAAAACAGATTGAACTCCACTATAAAGTTGCTTTGTTTTTTTTTAATTCCAGAAAATATAGTAATTAAGAAAAGAAAAAAGCTTTTTCTTTGGTTAGAATTTAGTTATTTTGTGTAGCTCTTCTTAAATAAATTGTAAAAGGCAAAATAATTACAAAAATTATAATATACATATACAAATTACACCTCCACAATTTTTACGATCATTCAATAAATAAACGCTGATAATTAAATTAAATATTGTAAGTACTAACATAACCAATAAAAAAAATTATGTCGGCATGTAAGTTCAAGGTATTCCAGTAACGATGTACAGGTTTTTTATAATAATTAAAAAATATTGGAGATCATAATTTGAGAGGCTGATTGCGCAGCCTTGGTATTTGTCTGGTGGATGAAATATTTTTTGCAAACACGAGCTCCTTAATCATATTTGCCAAGGAAAACAGTTGTTTGTAAAAGGGTAATTAAAATCAAAAGTAATTAGTTAATTAGATGTATTATAGTGTGTTTTTTTATATACTTTTTTTGTTAAAGTTGCCACATAATTTCTTGTTAGCGTGTTAATTATATCACACGGTGTCCGAAAAGCTTTGATACTTTCAATTATTTTGTGGGCTATAAAATATAGGTTAACATTCTTAGTAGACACGATAGATAGAAGTTCTAATACTGTAAATATATTTAGTGAAATATAAAAGTGAAGAAAAAAGAAATAATGAAAATTAAAAAGGATTATACAGCATAAAACATTGTTGCGTAATCAGAGAAAAGTTTACTGTTTATATCAAGTGTTCTTCTTTATTTTTTCACTACAGTTGCTTTCTTCCGATCCAGCGTTTTCCTTCGATTTTGCCCTGAATGATCAACGGGAGTAAGCGATATTTAGGTCTCTAATTATATGGCCGAATTATTCTACCTTTCTTATTTTGATAATGTTGATCAATTCTCGCTCTTTGTGCATGGTCCCTAATAGCATGTTCGTTAAATATGTGTGCTGTCCACAGAATTCTCGGCATGCGACGGTAACACCACAACTGGAACACTTAAGTTCCTTTATCACAACTTTATCATCAACTGTAGATCAGCTGAAATTATCATTTTTTTTTTCTATTTAAATATAAGCATTAACGTTGTTGTGGATCTGACATCCTCTTAAAAGATACGACAAGATAACAAGATTTTTTTAAGGATTTGCTGATAATCTTTATTTGTACTGCAATTTCTTTTTGTTTGGAGAGATTTAATAATACTTATTTTTTACTGCTTTTCACTTATTCGCTACTGCATTTTGATTTCAGAAGTAAAAACTGGTGCGGGTGACGGTTTTTTTGCATGTAATAGTTAGGGTATGTATCTGTACCCTATATGTATGTATCTGTACCTGTATGTTAGTTTGTTTGTCCTTGTGTAGTGTATTGTAATGTCTCATTTTATGTTTATGATATTCTACTCTTATCGGATAGGCCGCAATTGACGAAATGCCCCTGAAGATGATCTAGTGATCGAAAGTACTTGGGCAAGATTAAATTAATACTATGCTCGATATTTGCCTTTTATATTATCAAAAAGTTTATTTATTCGAGCATTCAACCTTATATTAATATTCATTAATGGACCAGACAACTGGACCAGACAACATCTCAGCTGAACTCTTAAAACCATACAAAATGACCACATCAGTGCTTTCGATAAGATTTTTAATGAATGTATACTACTACAGCAATAACTGAGAAATGACTTTTTATACCAATTCCGAAGAAGCAACGGACAAAAAGATGCGACAATTACAGGTTGATTAACCTAATACATCCCGAAAAAGATCTAGATGAAACCCAGTTTGGATTTAGGAATGTGCTGGTTACCCGTGAGGTACTTTATGGCTTGAATGTGACTTTCATCGATGAGGAAAAGGCATTCAATAAGGTACAGCTTTTAAACATTAAGAACCAAAGGCATTGATAGTAGAGACCTACCTATCATAGAAAACTTGACACCATATAGTTATTGGATTGCGTAAATATGACAGGAAGAGAAATGGGCCTAAAAGTGAATGCTTCTAAGACAAAATTTATGATATTTAGTCGCCAAACTCATGACAATGCTTCTCTACAGATAGATCGACAAAACATTGGAAGAGTTACTCACTTTAAATATCTGGTGTGCTACATGGCAGAACACAACAAGCGAAGAAATTAAAAGAAGAATAAATCTTACAAATAGGGCATACTATGGACTCCAAAAGCATTTACACTCAAAAAACATTCAAAGAAGAACAAAAATTATTATATACAAAACATTGCCGAGGCCGGTACTCACATATGGAGCAGAAACATGGACTCTAACGCAGAAAGTTAAAAGACTTTTGGGAATATTTGAACGTAAAATACTCCCCAAAATATTTGGAGCTATAAACGATCAAGGGCAGTGGCGCAGAAGATATAGTTTTGAATTGTATCAGCTCTTTGATGAGCCAGATGTTATAACGTTCGTTAAAACACATCGACTTAGATGGGCTGGACACATAATATGAATGCCAGAAAATACGATTGCTAAAAAGCTAACCACAGGAACACCTGTAAGAAGAAGAAGCAAAGGCCGACCGCGAATTAGGTGTAGTTGAAACTGACTTACGGATATTAAAAGATGGCAACATGTTGCCAGAAACCGAACAGAATGGCGACGAATCTTAGAGCAGGCCAAGATCCACAGAGAATTGTCGAGCCAAAGATGATAATGAGGACATGGCAGAACAACTAGATACAAGTAAAGAGATCCAATGCAAAATTGAGGCAGCTCGATCAACATTTCAAAAAATGCAATCATCCTTCTGTAATCGCAGCTTATACCCAAAATTACTTCAATGAATAATGAAATGCTATATTTTGTCAGTGTCGATACAATGCACCAAGAAGTGGACTCTGAAGACTGATACGATCAATCGCCTAGAGACGATTGAGATGTGATTGCATAGAAGAAGGCTCCAAATACCCTGGATAGCGATGCAGACCAACGAAACTGTGTTAAATAGCACAAAAATATCGGTGAAGTTATTAATTTTTTTTATATCTAGGGCATGTTTTTGGAGGAGACCAGTACAGAATCCTTCAGCTTATCAAGAAAGGTAAAATCGAGGGCCATATCAGAATTGGTAGGAAGCAAATGTCATGATCTGAGAACAATTTGATATTTCTGTTTAACATTATATCTGAGGTGAAGGTTTAGGGCTTCATCTTAAATATATGGGTTTTGGTACTTATATAAACGTTTATAAAGGATTATTTTACCTTTGTATGGTTTATTCGTTAATAGTTATTGATTAGTTCTCTAAATACTAATTATAATCATTCAAAAATAATATCAAATACATTTTTTTTTTAATTTAGTTTATCAGTTCGACACATAAATCCAAATTTTCCACATCATCGCATAAATTCACCACAGATATTTTTAATACCGAGTGAATTGTATGATTGATTGATTGAACGATATCACAAATCACTGTTTTTAAATTGATTATCTTGTTAAGATTACGGATAATGCATATACATATATACAAAAAAAAACCATATATACATGATCTGTTCATGTCTTGATCATGATCATTCTTCAGATGATGTCCATTTTAGTTTTTGATCTAATGATTTATAATTTGATTTTATTATAAAGCTTTCTGGCAAAGGTTTATTGTGAGTTTGTAGATATTTTGTTCTCTAGTATTGTAACTACTAAATTGCATATGTTTGGAAAATATATTAAAAAAACAGCCTAATAACTCCCTAGGCAAAAGGAAGAACATAAACAACACAACAGAATTACGGCAATGAAATCAACAAAGGAAACATTTTGAATCCGCCTAATTGCACTCTCAGAAATGTTGAACATTCAGATCACACTTGGCGGCAACGTGCATCCATTTAGCCCATGGCTCTACAGCTTAATTCTAATCCTGGCTTCCATTACCGAACCTCCCCATTCATTACGGTCTGTAGGTATGCGGTATTCTCCTCTACGATCTACTGTCAAAGAAATTTCTTGCGTTCTCATCTAAATCATCCACCCATCGCTTTTTCGGTCTTCCAATAGGTCTTCCTCATTTAACAGTTTTTTTGAAAGCCTGCTTTCCTAAACACACGGCCTGCACATTGAAAACGATGTAGGCAGAAATACTAAGATAAAGGCAGCAAAGTTACCAACCTCTAAACAATCTCACAGTGATTCAACGTTTTTTGACCTAATATTAATTTATTAATTCTAATGTAAATTCCATTCAAAAATTCGATGGTGGATGTTTTTTTGAAGATTTAATCTATTTGACGTCGAGATGTTTTATCACGGCTGTCTTCGACATTTCAAAAAGTACAATCTAGACCTGCAGAATGTGAAGGCATCTCATCCAAATAAATATAGGATCAATGCTCCACGCTGGCAATAGGCACGATTTCTGATTAGATTTTGGCGACATGAGTTAATGTTTCTTAAAAGAGAAGCATGGGAATTCATTAATATTAATTAAATATTTTTCCATCATGAGTTTCATTGAAATTTCACTAGGTGAAGTATCATTAGGTCAACAGCTTTTAGGCAATAGCCTTTGGGCAATGTTGAGGCGAAGTATCTTTAGGTCAAGTATCCTTTAGGTGAAATGGATTTAGGTCAATTGTATCTAGGCAAACTCTACAAAAAAATAACAAGTATTTTCCTGTTTCTAAAAAAACGAGATACCAAACGAGTTAATGAAATATTGTGGAGCAGCAATGACATTAATTAATAAATTTATAAAACACAATAAAATATCGGAAGAATTGAGATTCTACTAATCAAAAAAGGAGATAAAAGACAGTCAGAAAACTACAGAGTTTGTTACAAAACTTGTTAAATACAATAAACTTACAACTAAAATTTTACAAATACTAATAAATCAGAGGATAAGCTTAGCAGATGAACAACGGGGTTTTCGTAGTAGAAGATCATGTAAAGATGCAATATTCGTTAAAAAGCAAATTACTAAGAAATTAATAAAGTATAGTAGTCCAGAATTTCTTTTGATTGACCTAAAGAAAGCGTTTGACAGAGTAAGACTCATAGATGTAATCCATCTTCTGTATAATAGAAAACATCTACCAAAACAACAAAATGAAAATCAGAATAGATGGACAACTTACAGAACCTATAGAAATAGGCAGCGGAATAAGACAAGGGGATTTATTGAGCTCCATGCTCTTCAATTTGATCATGGGTAAAATCATCAAAACCATTAACAAAGGAAGAGGATACAGAATGGGAAACAATGAAGTCAAAATACTCTGTTACGCAGACGACGCAATATTGATAGCCCAAGTTGAAGATAGTCTGCAAAGACTGGTCCACAGCTTTAACATAAAAGCAAAAGATTTTAATATGACAATCTCATCTCAGAAAACCAAAAACAATAGTAGTCAATAAAGAACCAACCAGATGTAACATAAAAATTGATGTCATCAGTATTGAACAAGCATTGGAAATAAAATTGCTGAAAATTACACGGTTTAGCTATGGAGATCTGGACAAAGAAGTGAGAGATCAAGTAAAAACGGAAATGGCAGGATGCCTTAACACTATATAGCGTAACAGACACATTAACACTGAGATAAAATCAAGAATTTATACTGCCAGTGTAAGACCAATAATGACATATGCCTAAAAAAGAAGACCCGGCACAGCTACAGCGCAAAGGCTACTGGAAACGGTATAGTTAAGAGTACTGAGAAGAATTACAGGAAATATGCTGAGAAGTAAAGACATTAGAAGAAAATATAACGTACAGTGTATAAATGAATGGACAAAATATAAAAAAAAAATGGAATAACCACATAGTCATAATGGAGGAGACCCGTGTCATCAAAATAGGAAGAGATCAGTCAAAAATCGTCAGAAGAAATATCAGAAGACCGCTCCAAAGATGGAGGAACAACATTCCATAGAGGTATTAATCCGCCAATGAACAAGCAGAATTGCTTAGAAAGAGGAGGAAGAAGAATAAGAAGCAAATATTTTATAACACATATAGATTTAATCAAAAAAAAGACACAGTGTAATATTATGAAGTTGAAATCACGTGTATAATATTAATCGCGAGGGCAATTTCATAATGTTTATTACGGAATATATTAGAGATTCTTGTTGTTATTATTTGGTTTTGTTAAATAGTAATAAACATTTATGTTTTTATTGATAAACCGATTAATTTTTTCATAGCACGTGGTTGTTATAAAAACAACACAAGCTATATACTAGAAGTTCTTTTGCATGGCCTAGGTTAAGTACATTATACCCAAATATATATATATATATATATATATATATATATATATATATATATATTTGGGTATAATGTACTTATAATATATATATATATATATATATATATATATATATATATATATTATAAGTTTTCATTCCATTCTACATTAAAATAACTTATGAATGCAAACGTTTTTATGTGATAGAAACCCTTAGAGTATGACAGATCCCAAATATGCAAACATGCCTGGCAAAATGATAACAGAGTACATTGGAAAGATGTATATCAATATCATGAAAGAAACGGAAATTAGAAAGAGAAAAATCAAAGAAGCAGCCCAATATTACTTCATAAAGAAAATTTGTAGCAAACCCATCAACAGAATGCAGTAGGTTGATTATTCATAATCAACGGTAGCAAGTAGATACTACTCTGTGAAATCGATAGAGGATATAAGTACTTCATGGATTCTTGGTATTGGTTGTTTCCTCCGACTCATAACCAGAGGAAACCAGGTCCAAATCTCAGTATTATGCTGTCTAAACTTCAAATTCCTTTCCTATATTCCCTCACCAACCAACGCACATAGGTTAGCGTGGTGGCTTATGATAATATAATTAAGATAGTCAATGCATATACTAAAATATATACCAAGACTATCACCGGAAGAAAAAATTATAGAAATGAAAGAAGGATTTCAGTGTATAAACTAGCTTATATTAGTGTAGTAAAAAGAAGAGGCGAAGGACAACGAACATTCAGTTTAAGAAGGAGTCAGCTCTTTGATACATATAAAATTTACTAAAAGCATCGCGGACATAAAAAATAAGAACACCAGAGTACCAAGTGTTATTATAAAAAAAGTGATTAAGATTACTTTTAATAAGACAGGCCTACGCTATAACATGTTCACAAATCGATGCAGAAGTGGAGATATTCTACGGAGAAGCAGCTGAAATTAATCATTCAAAAGTTCACATGGCACAAGCAGAGGAGCACTGAAGACAACTGAGAGACGCCTTTATTCCACAGTTATCACTATAAGCTGTGATGATAATGATGGTGAAACTTATAAATCAAAATAATAACATTACTTTTTCATATTTATGAAGGTAAAATAATATAAAATAATATCTTACCATATAATATTTTCTAAAAGCCACTACTTTAGTGCTTGACACTTTGTTTATCAATATCAAACAAAGGCATTTAAGGAAAGGGTATAATAATTTGCGGTAAAATGACTAATGCAGCGATAAAAGCAACGAGTTGATATTATACCACAAAGTTCCAATTATATGCGGTAAATGGTAACCTTCTATTTGTGGATGGTATTTTTATCTACTACAATTTTCATTGTTCGAAATTTGGTAAAAGGTATGGAGAACTGTAGGAATTGGTACTTATTTATTGATGTGAAAATAAAAATAACAGTTTATTAGTGTCATTATTGTATATATTATGAATTATTTTTATTGAAAAACTATTTTAAGAAGAGTGTATTAATATTGGAAACAAATATGTAGTTATGAATTCCATAATGTTCAATTTTTTTACAAAAATAAAATTTTCATATTAATTCTAATAATAGTAGAAATCTTTAAAGCGGCATAATGGCGATATTTATAGTCAAAAGAAAATATAAGAAGAGGTTTATATCCGCAATGTACTAGGTAAATGTTCAATAAACAATCAATACACGTAAATTTCACTATTAACAGAAAACAATGCAAACATATTACCGATCATGTCAAAAGTTTGTAATGTTATAAACGTTACATTTTTGTTATTATCTTCGAATAATTATGTTATTACTAATTTCTTTAAACTTTTTTATCTCTGTGCTTTGTTTTACTATTTTTCTACTAAAAATAGTTTACCAGTATACATCCTGACCTTCTTCTTTTAGTGCCGTCTCCACTAATGAAAATTGGCTATAACCAGTGCAAATTCCTCTCTATCTTATACTTCTATCTAACTTTCTATTTATCTATCTCATACTTAGAAATTTCCTCATCTTTAAAAAGGTTGCTATTGATTGCTCTATTCTTGAGCGAATTTCTGATTTCGGAGACTCCTAAGTATTTCATTTTGTCCATCTGCTCGTCGAAAGCTTTCTCATAATCTATAAACGCAGCGAAAAGATCTTTTTGTTGGTATCGATATTTTTGGGCAAGAGTTGTGAAACTATACAAAGCTTCCACTGTACCGAAGCCGTTACGAAAGCCAAACTGTCTATTACTCACATCCGCTTCGCAGTTTCTAAATATTCTTGCATGTATAATATTTAAAAATGTTTTTAATAAGTGTGACATTAAGCTGATTAATCTATAGTTATTACAGTGTTTGGGGTCCTTGGTTTTTGGTAGCGGAACAAAGGTCGATAGCAGCCATTTTATAGGTATCTCACCAGATTTGTATATGTTGTTAAAAAGTATAGTTATTGCACTTTAATTATTTTCATCTATAAGTTTAATGGACATCAATAATGCCCAGTTTGGATTCCAAAATGGACTCGGAACAAGAGAGGCGTTGTTTGCACTAAACGTTATGTCTCAAAGATGTCTTGACATAAATCAATTTTAATTTTTAAAAAAACATAAAGAGGATATTCGGACAGTTTCCCCTTATAATACTGGTCTAAATTATGTTATTCCACTTCGAATTCCCTCTTCTACATTAACTAAAAAATCATTTATTTACACTGGTAAGAAAGTGTTTTCACCTACCACTCGATATAAGATCCCCAAGCAATATTTTTGTATTCCGAAGAGCAATCAAGAAGTTTTTATTATCTAAATATTACTATAGTATAGAGGAATTTTTTGAGTTTGCGCTTGACAGTTACGCTAATTGATATATATATTTTTTAATTTTGGAAATTTTATAATTAGTATTTTAATATATCTTGTACCTTGTTTGTACTATACCATGTTGGTTTTATAAATGTAATCTCATTTTAAAAACAATAAACTTCTCTCTCTTTCTCTCTCTATTCATGTGCTTCATAGATTACAACAAGGCCTTTGATAAAGAGAGTAGAGAATAATACCACTAGCAGCGAAGAATATGAACTATCTTTGAACATAAAGAAAACTAAATTTATGGTAATATCGAAATCAACACAAAATGTCCAAAATTTATATTTACACAATGAAATTATCGATCGATATATATCGATATAATTCTTCTACTTCGATGCATGTTTCTATCATCCACTTTTTCTTAGCCTCTTTTACTTTGTTTTTTATTAATTTATGTTTTTCTGTGTACTTATCTGAGTTTTTGTTTCTATATTTTCTTCTTTGTTCCATGATTTCCAGTATTTCTTGAGTCATCCAAGGTTTTCGGCTTTCTGTGTTCTTTTACAGAGTTTCTTTCTGTGTTTTTACAACACAATCTTTGATTTTGCTCCACATAATGTTTACATTATGTGGAGCAACATCTGACTTAAATAAGTACATAAATCTAATTAAGATATATAACAGATAATAATTTTAATTGTGTTTGTAATACAAACGTTCCCATCGTAAAACATTCATTAGGAAGTTTTGGTGTCGATAATAACTTTATCGCAAAATGGAATTTTCTGAAAACGTAATACAACAAGCAAATAAGGATCCTTATTTTAAAATTTTTTAGGATTTTTCCATTGTCAATAATGTTTAATTCATACTAAACTTAGATGGACGTCCTAGAAACAGATATCGCAAAGTTTCAGCACGATGATGCTTCTCTACGTCTCAAAATATTTAAATAGTTTTTTTTTAAATAATTTTATTGCTAAAAATTTCTGCCGATTATCATTACGATTTATATCAAAAAGTTTGTTGTGTAAAAACAAAATCTAAGCAACGTATGAATAATTAAACCATCAAATAATAAATGAGCTTTATATTCCTGTTAATGGTTTTGATAATATAAACGTCCCTATCATAAAATGGAGTTCATTCGGAAATTTCGGTTTCGATCATAATTTTTTAGATGAGTTTTCAAATTATGGATTGAGTATTATGAATAAATGGACAATGAGCCAATGAAACAAAAACTTAAGTTTGAATAAAGTCAAGACAAACCGGATTGATCGATTGCATTTTTCATTTAATAAACCCATTCTTGGTAAGTCATTTCAGGAAGAAAAAGAAAAAATGTCTATGGGCCAATAGGCGATTCAAATCAACAAGTTAAAGATTCCTTTTATGACGAGTTATCAAACATTTGTGATAAAATAAAAAGTCATCAAGAAATAATATTGTTAAGAGACCTAAATGCCAGAATAGGTTTTCAAATAGACGATGACGTGGTGGGACGGCAAGGAGAAAGAGTTAAAAATGGTTCAGGGGACAGCTTGAGTTCTGTGTTTTTTGCTTTAATTTTTGGTTTTGAACTTTCTGGTTTAATAATAATAAATGCCCAATTCCAACATAAAGATATTCATATATACACTTGGGAACGACCTTCACTCCAACAGAAGTCGATCATAGACTGATATAATAGAGACAAAAATCAAAATTGAATTGCCAATACTGCAGAGTAAAACAAGGATCTGACTGTAGGGCAAATCACTACTTTATTTTAGCTAATTTTTTGTGCCCCTTTAAACAATACTAAAAACAGAATATAGAAAGTGAGAGAAACAATACCACAAGTACAAACGGATACAATCTAGATTAGAAAAGGAACTAAATGAGATGGAAAGAAATATGGATGTAAAACAAGAATACAACAACGTCAAAACAATAATAAAAAATTGCTTATATAGTATTAGGAACAGAGAACAATGACAAAAAACACCACGAACCACTATGGATGACAGAAAACGCAAAAGAAATGATACAAGAAAAAAACAAAATATATAAAAAATGGCTAACAAATAAAACATCTAGCGAAAGAGTAACATATCAAAGAAAAAACGGAGAAGTACGCAATCAAATAAAAGAAGCAAAAAACAATTTCTGGGAACAAAAATGTGTCCAAGTTAAAAATTTAATTGGTGGTTCTCAGACTACGGAAGCATGGAGAAGTATCACTTATCTAAAGAAAAACACCCATAACTCCTTAAGCAACTTAATTCCTATAGAAAAGTGGGAAAATAACTATAAAAATTTACTTCGAGAGTCCAGATTCGAATATATGGGAGAGGAATACAGTATGGAGAGACAAACAAATAATAACATTCATACTACTAACTAGAGCATAGTCAATGTTGCTAATAAATTAAAGTACCGTCTTAATGGAAAACTGCTCACCAAGTGTCCATCTTTACAAAGGGTAATCGAAAAGATCCTAACTGCTACAGAGGATTGAGTGTCCTAACTACTTTCGGGAGATTCTTTGGAAAGATAATCAATGGAACAATACAAAATGATGTAGGACATCTAATTAGCGAAGACCAAAGTAGATTTACGCCTGGTAGATCTTGCACTGATAACTTGTTTATACTCCAATAATTAATAGAAAAGATAATAGCGGTTGGTACCTTAGTACATCTAGCCTTCTTCGACCTAGAAAAGGCGTATGATACAGTTCCAAGACTTAAATTGTGGCAAGCTTTACAACAACTCGTCATTAATCCATACCTTTTAGGAATAATCACAGAATTATACAGGGATAACACTACTTAGCTAAAAATCGGAAATAGACTATCAAAGCCAATAAAAGTAACTAAAGGACTAAGACAAAAATACAGTATGTCACCCGTACTGTTTAATTTATATATTGAGGCAGCCCTCCAAAATTGGAAAAACCACTGCAGGGAATGGAAATTCCCATAGGAAATGAGGTAATGTTCTTCCTAAACTTTGCGGATGACCAAGTCGTTCTAGCTCAAGATTTTTATGATCTAGAATTTATGATAAAGCGTCTATACAGAGAATATGTAAAATGGGGGTTACAAGTCAGCATCTCATTTTCATTTTCAGTTTTCTGAAAATGAATCTGAGTAAAACTAAGCTAATGTCGAATAAAGATGATGAACTGACGATAACCATCCAAGGAACAAAAGTGGAACATGTAGAAGAATACATATATCTGGGTCAGAATATCAAGGTAAACAAAGAAAACCAAACTACCGAAATAAGCAGACGAGTAAGAATGGGATGGGCCGCATTTGGAAAACTCTCATACATACTGAAAGACAAAAAGATACCCCAAAACTTTCGAATCAAAGTGTTCGATTCTTGTATCCTTCCCGTTCTCACTTACGAAGCTCAAACCTGGACGTTCACAAAAAATAACATGGACAAGATTCGAAAAACTCAGCGAGCCATGGAACGACAGATGCTTGGTATCTCACTAATAGATCGGCAAACGAACGAAGCAATCCGGAACAAAACAAAAATAAAGGACGCCGCGAAACAAGCAGCTAAATTAAAATGGAAATGGGCTGGACACAACGAACGTCTCGAAGATGGTAGATGGAACAAAGAAGTCGGAAACTGGCGATTGTACGATGCGAAGAGACCAAGAGGAAGACCTCAAACTCCTTATGGTGGGATCGCAACATTTCCAAAAGGAACAAACAAAGAATAGGGCTAACCATGGTTGAATCATATTGTTCTGAAGCTATTTTTTTGTGGTATTTTAAATTAATTACTATTTAACTGGGAATAAGCCACAATTAAAGATAAAAATTTACTGTTCAGTTCTTTGTTATGGCTCTGAAGTATGAAAGATTAATGCAGACCTGAAGAGAAGATTGTTGGCAGTTGAAATGGGTTGTTTGAGAAGTGCTAGAACATCAAAGCTGGAAAGAAAGACCAAAGAATATATAAGGAATAACATGAATGCTACAGAAACGGTCATTGACAAAATGGAAAGAAAAGGTTTAAAATGGTTTGGACCATTTGAGAATGGCTGACGAACGTTGGCGCCAAAAACTTCACAGATGGAAGCCCCCTGGATGAAGAAAACGAGGTAGACATCGACGCTCATGGAATGAAGGAATTAGAAGAGCAATGGAATCGAGAAGTTTGGAGAAAGAGCATGCCTTGGACCGGGAGGATTGGCGGCGGAAAACGGGAATAAGGCGATACCCGTCTCCAAAATGTATTGTATTTACAAATTGGATCCTGTAATATATATAAAAAGAAAAAATTGTCTTGAAAAAAATATAATATCATTAAAAGCCAACATAAAAATTCAAGCCAAAGCCAAGATAAAAAACAGTACGAAAATTCCAAAATATTGTGAAAAATATTATAAAATATAAAAACAGATAATGGAAACGTTGGGAAGAATTAGGAAAGAAATTGACGAAAAATACTAGAGGATAGTGAAATAAAGACATTACTTTTGATAGAGTAGATTGACCAATGATATATGCATACCTAATAAATAATTAGAAATACTAAGTTGTTATAGTACATTTAAAGAGTTATTAACAGCACAAATTTTGTTGCACGTGAGATACAACCCAATATAACCCCATAAAACAGTGACGTCGATCTTATAAAATAAAATATTTAACATAAATATACAATATGTATTGTATTTGAGGATTTTCGAGGTGTTCATATTAAACTCGAGAGAAAATTCAAATAAGAAGGTATCAATTATTACTGCCAGTTTTTTCTACATTGACCAACCTTGTATTTAGACCTTTGCTATAAAATTTGTGCTGTCAATGAAATATACTAAAAATGTAAAAAGAACAAAGGAAGGGTATAGCTAATAATAGATATATAATATTATTAATAATAATGTACAAAATATTGAAGAACACAAGAGTAATACAAAATGGAACCAAAAAAACTAAAGACAGTGAGAGACATTTGGATTGGAAGGATAGAAAAAATAAAGATAGAAATAAATGAAGATAAGATCAGAATAATTATACTAATTAATAAACTTAAAAAATATAGAATAACACATAGTAGAAACATATTATTATAAGTGACCATCCTTTCCAATGACAGAAAAATAGACTTTTTTAGAAAAATAGAACAGGAATAGAAAAAAGACAAAGGAAGACAATTAAAATATATGCAATGCAATATATATTATGCAATGAATTCTTTGAGACAATAGTTGTCTTTGGGTACAATATATGACATATGCTAGTGAAGCATGGACATTTAGAAAAATTATCGAGTAAAAATAACAGATACATCAAGACTACCTACTAAAAAAAATGATAGGAAAAAGATGGTCCCATACAGACCAACAAAACAAAAAGACAAGACAAATAAGAACTACCTCACCAGTTATTTTTTAAATACCTACTTTCAGGTAGCTTTACATGGACTTATGTTTAATAAAATTATATAAATAGGAACTTATAGTACTATAGTTATTTATTAAAAACTTACTAGGCATCTTGAAAGTGCAAAAAATCTCAAAATTAACAATTAAAATATCACAACACAGCTGGAGCTAACGACAAAATGAGGAGTAAGGCAGTACGACCGACTTTCTACACCGATTTACCGGTACCGTTGCAACTCACGTGTATGTAGGTATAATGGGATTTCTATAAATACAAATAAAATAAGTTTAGCGGTCGGATGTAAAAGAGTAATGTTGATCTGCAAATAAAAGGTGGTAGTATATAGATGTAGGTGAAAGCTATGTTGCCGGTTTTCCAGCGGCAATTTTCAGGTTTCGATTGGTTCTGATTTAATAGTGGAAAATATTCGTTGGCTTCTTTGGATTTCTCCCACAAATATGTCCATTTGGCAACTATTTGATGATTATGGTGTGGGTAGTGTGATTTTTTAATTGCTTTATTTGAATTGAGTTAGTGGTTCCAAATATATACTCAGATGCAAAAAAACGCAACTGAAAAAATTTTGGTCAAATTCAAAGTATTTCAGTTTTTTTATTTTTACCCCTATTTTAAAGATTTTTTTAGCACACTGTGTAAAAATTTATAATGTTAATTAAGTATAGTAAGTTTTTTAATAAAATTTTGTATTTGACTTATCATACGGGGTTAATCGAATGCTGGTTTTTTATCCTAACTTTGAAACATCCTGCGGAATAATTCCGGTTAGTGGATTTTCGTAAAATTATATTTTTAGGTTGCAAGCATGTCTTCTAAGTATTATGTTTTTTGTTTCATATGAAAATATGGATTGGTTCATTTTTAGGAGCGAAATGAATTTAAAACTTTTCCTATTATTACCATTATCTTTTGTATTCATTGGTAAAACGAAGATGGTGGCTTTGGTGACTGATATCAAAGGAATGTCATATCGACATCCTAAAAGCACTATATTTAAATAATGATTAACAAGCTAGAACAAGATTAGCAACGACATAATCTTGGTTTTAAACAACAATGATAACAATCCTCCTCCTCCTAAGTGCCTTCTCTATTGAGGTTGGCGATCAATATGGCAAATTTCTCTCTGTTCTGGGCTTGATGGATTAAGTCATTTCCTGTTGTATGAGTCCAATCTCTGATGTTTCGGAGCCAGGATTTCTTCTTTCTTCCTATACCCCTTTTACCCTCGATTTTGCCTTCTAATATTACATGGAGCTGCTCAAATTCCTTCTGGCGCATTATGTGTCCTAGATATGACGTCTTTCTAATTTTGATTGTATTAACCAGATGAGGTCGTGTGTTCATTATTTCCAGTACCTCTTCATTTGTAGTTTTGCTGGTCCAGCTTATTCTTAGCATTCGGCGGTACATCCACATTTCGAATGAATTCAGTTTGTTGACGTCATACTGTTTTAATGTCCAGGTCTCACAGCCATATAGTAGTAGAGACCACACATAACACTTTAGTGTTCTTAACCTTATTCTGATTGATAGCTTGGGGTTACAGCGCATGTTCATGATAACAATAACACAACATAAGAAAAAACAACTTAAATGTTACTTAATCTAAGTACGCAAATAACAAAGGAAAACTACTAAAAAATAACTTTCCTTTATATTGCCTCCCTTATCCTCTATAACTGCCTGTACACGTTGCGAGTATCATAGTGCTGGATGTTTTGTCATTCTTCTTCTAAAGCCAAGCTAATATTTTTACCCAGCATGTCCCAAACGTGCTCTACTGGGTTCAGATCTGGAGAACATGCTAGCTAGTTCATTTTGCTTCCTCTATCTTCCTCTGAATATTGCGTGACACATATTGAAGAGTAGGGTCGCGCATTATCTTGCATTAATAGAAAATCATCATCGATATACTGAGAAAAGGGTACTACTGGGAAAATGTATAATCAACAAGTTGTGATTAGACTATGTTTTTCATATACCAAAATAGCCCGCTTTTGGTTAAACAATAGAATGATGGTGTTTTTATCCTCGGAATATCAAATTCTGGCTTTTTTGTGATTTTTCGTATTTATAATGTTTACGTTTGTGTATTATGTGTTGCATATGTATTGGCAATCAAAGCTTTCAGCATTCTGCTAATGCATTTGCTACACATTTTTCTTCATTGGGTAGGATGAGAGCTGCTTTTTTGACTTTTTTCTTTTTTGTGTTTTTTTATTTTATAACTATTGTTGCATCTTTTCAATAAACTATGTGCCAAGACATATGTACATGAAAAAAATTTAATAGAAGCATGTGAAATAAAAATAATTAGAGATTTCAAAGAAAAGACAGTAGAATGTGAACGTAATAGATACCACAAGCAAAGATGAAACATAAAGAACAAATATTACTGTTTAGTAGTCGGGGAAAATGAGACAGCTACTGGCGCAAACCAGAAAAAATAACAGTGGATAAGTGAACAAACTGATCAACTTAAGAAATACCAGGTTAAGAAAAATTAAAAGAAGTTAACAATCATAATGGCTTTTTCATTTTTGAACTTGCTGCTCTAAACAAATCAATCGATCTGCATTAATACCAATCACGTAAATTCTTCAACCAAGAATTCTGTTTTTGGCCAACCGATCTTTTTCCTTATATCTTTCTCTGTATTACGAGTCTAAAAATTTCATATTCTGACTCTACATCACGTGGCATAAGTATTTCAGTTCTTTCATTTGTATAGTGGTGATTAGTTGTGTTTCTTCACCAACCCTCCCTGTACTCCTTTATTTAAAATGCTTTCAATCAATGATATTTTTTATACTCTACAGTATAAACAGAGTTCAACAGCCTCGATTCTTTTTAAATTGCATTTTTGTAATGTCCAGGTTTGAGCTCCATATAATAATATTGTAAATATATAAAATCGAACAGTACGTAGTCTGATTTCCAAATTACGATTGAGAAGGAGCCCTCTCCATGTATTAAGTCTTCTCTTAGGAAGTTAAAATCAAGTATTGGCAATGACCATATTCCTTTCTTGGCAGAATTTTATGAGCCTTTCTTCTTTCTCGTTTCTAGTTCCTAAGCCGAACTGTTCTACTATATTCTCAACTACAGCTGCTCCAATTTTTGCATTAAGGCCTCCTAAAACGTAATGTCACTAGACTTTGTTAACTTCGTTGTGTAACGATGAGTCCAAGCCATCGCCGTTAAACCAGCGTGCGCGCGAACCAACCCATGTAGTAGGAGTGTGTCGACAGTAGAAAGGGCAAAACTAATTACCAAGCTCCGCTATATAAACCGCAACATGTCCTCATAGAGGAGAATCGACAGGTGTTGACTGAAGGTTCTCTTCTTCCCTACCCCGGCTTGTGGACGTGTTGAGTTCACAAGTTGTTCCGTTCCATACCGCCGTTACCCGAAGAGCGTGTTGAGCTCTTCACTACCCATACTCTGAAGCAGTCGTGTTGAGACTGTCGAGGAGTGTCCTATTAACCCGAATCACTTAAGAAACGTGTTGAGTTCCTTTCCTTTCTTTGTACCTATCGTCCGCTGTTATTAAATCGATACAACGTTCACGTAAAATTTCAAATACACACTCGCTTGCCGATAAGACTAATTTCATATGACAAGGTCAAACTTAATTTGAATAAATAGGCCAGGTACTGAGAAGACTAAACCAAATTGTAAATATGTACATAAGATTTTTGTCAATTTAATTTAGGGAAGACAATAAAGTTTTATTTTTATTTTGAACTCTGTCTCTGACTGTCCAAAAGCTACCCGGATAGTGACTCCTACGAGAGGACGTCACAGGTGTATTGTGTATTTATGAATAAAACTTTTCGATCTTATCTTCTGTGTTATCAGCTATGGGAGTATATACTTGGATCATAGTAATATTGCAGTTTCGTACTTGAATTTTCAACATTATTATACTTTCTGAGATTTGAACCACACCTAGCATTAATTTTCAAACCTTAGTAAGTAGGTTGAGTAATTTCTTGCTTTTTTGTGCAAGGGTTTCATATGTTGAAGACCGTGGAGGCCTTGCATGCTGGTGGTTATCCTCCCCTGTCGGATTTTGGTCTCTGATTAACATATTCAATAGTGTCTAGTGCGTAACTAGTGCTAGCCATTACAATTTGTACTAAAGATGTCATTAGGAACCTTTAATGCAGTGATTTGTCGTTACCTACTACATTCTGTAGTAGGAAAAATAATCCTAAATAGGGAAATTCAGACTGAAGAAATAAAAAGAAGAAGAAAGTTAGCTTGGGCAGCATTCGGTAAACTGAACTATATACTCAGAAATCAACAAATTCAATTACATCTTAGATCTAAAGTTTTTGATGCATGCATTATTCCGATATTAACTTATGCGGCACAAACATGGACAATCACAAAAAAGAATATGAATATACTTAGAGTCACTCAACACGCGATGGAAAGAGCACTGCTAGGTATATCACTTAAGGACAAGAAAACAAACACATGGATAAGACAGAAAACCAAAGTCACCGATGTGGTGCAAAAAGCATTAAAGCTGAAATGGGAATACGCTGGACATGTAGCTAGGAGCGATCTAAACAAATGGCACAGATCAATTTTAACCAAGACCCAGAGGCAGACCTCCTATGAGATGGACAGATGATCTGAAAAGGACTGCCGGGAAAAATTGGCTACAAGTAGCGTACAATAAAAACCAATGGAAAGGAAGACTTGAAGAGGCTTATGTTCAGATGTGGACGTGAATGGCTAGACGAAGAAGAAGAAGAAGACTACATTCTGATGCTGTTTACCACTTTCTAGGTTCTTCCTCCTTCGAGACCAACTTCACCAGCTCATACGCCCGAAGCCGTTGACTATTCAATGGCGGATTGCTTATCCCGGCATATTAAAGATAACCTAAATATTCGTTAAAAAGGCATCTGAAAATTTAAGGAGCGCAAGTCTATCAAGCAATTAGAAACAATTATAAGACAAAAAGAGTTCTAAATTTAAATTTCTACATAACCTTTATACAGTTGCTTTTTTATGGAAAATTACTTAAACTGAATATTATATTTCACCCTATTTGTTGTCAAGGATTTTGGACAATATGCTTTTAAAAATCCATTTAAAATGGTTGATATATTTTACTTTATAATCTGCATAATCATGGTCTGATTAGTAAAAGTCTGCAATATATTTATTTAATTGGTGTCATTTACATTCGAAAATTTCCAAATTGACTAATACGAGTATAATGCCAAAATGATCAATTTTTAAGGTTTTACATAATAATTAGTGGAATTTTCGTCAACATAACGAGGTAATTTACTAAGTTGCTAGTGAAAAATTTAGATTTTATGGAAAAATGCAACAACAGTCGTCCAAAAACAAATTCTTTTACAGAATTTTTAAAAATTTATTTCCATTCGTTTTTTTACTCAACTTTTCATGACATAAGCAACACCTAGTTAGGTTTTCGCAATGGAATGGGAACTAGAGAGTCTTTATTCAGTTTAAACGTACTAATAAAACACTGTTTGAATGCAAAAAACAACAACAAAGATGTGTAACGGGTATGCATGCTTTAAACGAGGGGTAAGGCAAGGATGCATTCTTTCTTCATTACTCTTTAACTTGTACTCTGAGCTATCATGCAAGAGGCTCAGAAAAATGAGTCTGCAGAAATTGCGGTAAACAGAATCCATATTAACAATCTGAGGAATGCAGACGATACTGTATTATTACCGGAAAATACTGACGATCTTTAAAAAATCGCCCAACAAGTATATACGGCTTATCTATACTATGACTTAAACATAAACTTTTACAAAATAAAGTTTTTTTATGTAACAATAAAACACTGAAAACTTTGTTTTCAAACTTCCACAATAATTTATTTTAACTCTTATCACTACAGCTGTTTCGGCTGATTGCCTTTCTCAAGTGATCTATTTTTGGCTTGGGTTTACAAATTTATAGTCTCTAATGAAATAGGTTGAGGAGGGGAGAACTGTTTGTCTCAAGTTGGTCATTCAGAATTATATCTGTATTTTTTAATTTGTTGATTTCCATAGATTCTAACAAGGATAGCTTAAGGTCTTTATTTTAAATGTGAAGAATTTTAAATTCGTCGTTAAAAGAATGATTGTGATCTAGAAGGTGAAATAATAGATTTTTCTATTATTGAAAGCCCTTTTATGTTCTGCTATTCGTTTGTTAAAGTTTCTACCAGTTTGACCGATGTAAGTTTTAGGGCAGTCACCACATTTAAGTTTGTACATATCACTGTGTAAGTGTTTTTTATTTTGGCTCTTGTTGTTTTTGATATATTTGCCTAGGTTGCTATTTGTTCAAAAAGCAGGTGTTATTCTTTTCTTTTTTATGTGTTTGGCTATTTTTGTTGTAATTTTGCCTGTATATGTAATCGAAAAGAAGGTACTGGGTTTTTTCTCTGGTGGTTTTTTCTCTGGTTGTGGAAATACTAATTTCGGGGCTTTCTTGTGTAGTTTTTGTGTAGTTTTTGATTTTATTAATTGTTTGTTCATTGTATCCGTTGTTTACTGCTATTTGCTTAATTATATTTAATTCTGTCACAAAGTTGTATTTTGACATCGGAATTTTTGTTAATCTATGTAACATACTATGATATGCTGCCAGTTTATGTTGTGTTGGATGGGATGATGAATTGTGTATAGTTGTGTCAGTATGGGTAGGTTTGTGAAATATGGAGAAGTCATGTTTGTTTTTAAATTTGATAATTTTTATATAAACAGTGGATAAATGGATAAGAAAGGATAATAAAATGGTGCCTAGAGCAGGAGGAACTAGACCAAAGATACGATTACTTCGCAATGGTCAAAAAGTCAAAGAATTTGCAGAAGAGAGAGGTCAAATTTTTTTTAATAAGCAAACTCTCAAAAGAGCACATGATATAGAAACTTCAAAACTCTCCAGAGGAATTAGAAATAGAAAAACGGAAACAGCGGTTGGTCCATATGATACAAGTATATAAATAGAGCTTTTCAAATTATTGAACGAAGAAAACATACATATATAAATGAGACTATTTAAGAAAATCTATAAATACGGTGTGATGGATATTGTTACCAACATTCATTGAAGATGGTATCATAGGCCTATTCTCATTCAATACTGATTTTTCTGCCTCCTATAGTGATTCCTCCATCCCATTCATCTAGTACTTTTCTCATTATATATTCAGAATATATGTTGTACAATAATGGTGATAGTATGCAACCTTGTCTAGTTCCTTCCTCTGTTTTAAATGCATTTGAATATATTCCATGTACTTTAACTTTGGCTGAGTTTTTATTATACAGATTTCTTATTAGGTTAACTAGGTGGTTAGGTACTCCCATATTTTTCATTATACTCCAAAGAGGATCCCATTTTACTGAATCAAAAGCCTTTGTGTAATCTACAAAACAGAGCAACATTGGTATGTTATGTTCTCTCGCTTTTTCTACTATCTGTCTGGTGTTGAGTATTTGCTCACACGTTCCCTTTCCTGGTACAAATCCACATTGTTCTTCGGCTATCTCTGGAAGTAGAAAGTTTTTTAGCAGTTCATTGATTATATGTAGCAGGATTTTGCTTGCATGAGGGATAAGGGCAACGGTTCTGTAATTGCTGAATATGGTTAGTGATCCTTTTTTATGGATAGGGATCAAGGTTGATTCGAGGTAGATATAGTAGGCTGCTTTGAGCGCAACCCCTAAATTGCAACCCCTAAAATCGCAACCCCCGGTCGTAAGTTCCAAACGGCTTAACGTAGGATGACGTACGAGGGCTCGTTGGAAAGGGGATGAAAAATGGGGTTGAATGCAGTATGTGCCGTGCGCATCGGAGCATGCCAAAAGGTCATTATGGGGTATCTTCGTTTCTATTGGTCCGATGGGGGCGTACGAGGGCTCGTTGGAAAGGGGATGAAAAATGGGGTTGAATGCAGTATGTGCCGTGCGCATCGGAGCATGCCAAAAGGTCATTATGGGGTATCTTCGTTTCTATTGGTCCGATGGGGGCGTACGAGGGCTCGTTGGAAAGGGGATGAAAAATGGGGTTGAATGCAGTATGTGCCGTGCGCATCGGAGCATGCCAAAAGGTCATTATGGGGTATCTTCGTTTCTATTGGTCCGATTGGGGCGTACGAGGGCTCGATGGAACGGGGATGAGACGGGGAATACTTTGACACAAAAAACAAAGATGGCGGCGTTGCCAAATGGGCGTTAAAACGTATCTTCGTTGCTATTGGTCGGATTTTGACGTATGAGGTGTCAAAGCGTTGGATGTCACGTGACATTCGACGCAGGACGTGACATTTGTCACAGAACGTGACATTCGACACAGGACGTAAAATGTCACGTGAAATGATGTGACATTCGACGTAGGACGTGACATTTGACGCAGGACATGTCATTTGACGCAGGATGTGACATTCGACGCAGAACGTGAATTGACGTGATATTCAACGCAGGACGTGACACGAGGGCTCGATGGAACGGGGATGAGACGGGGAATACTTTGACACAAAAAACAAAGATGTCAGCGTTGCCAAATGGGCGCTAGAATGTATCTTTGTTGCTATTGGTCTGATTTTGACGTATGAGGTGTCAAAGCACAGAAGCCATATCAACGATCAGTATGAACATTCTTCTTCTTCTTCTTTTCAGGACAGTGGCTAAGAGAAGGTTGACGAAGGACGTGACACTCGACGCAGGACGTGACAGTTATGTGACATTCATTACAGAACGTTAAATGTCGTGAAATTTGACGCAGGAGGTGACAGGTATGTGACATTCAACACAGAACGTGAAATGTCTCGTGACATTTGACGCAGGACGTGACATTCGACGTAAGACGTGTCATTTATGTGGCATTCGACACAAAACGTGAAATGTCACGTGAATTGACGTGACATTCGACGCAGGACGTGACATTCGACGCAGGACGTGACATTTATGTGACATTCAACACAGGACGTGACATTCGACGTAAGACGTGTCATTTATGTGGCATTCGACACAAAACGTGAAATGTCACGTGAATTGACGTGACATTCGACGCAGGACGTGACATTCGACGCAGGACGTGACATTTATGTGACATTCGACACAAAACGTGAAATGTCACGTGAATTGACGTGACATTCGACGTAGGACGTGAAATGTAGGAATTACGTGACGTGTGACGTTGTGACGTGACGTTCGACATTTTAAAAGACAAAGACACAATAACAGAGGGAAACAGAGCGTAGCAGAGGATAACAGAGGTACACAGAGGGTAACAGAGCGTCATAACAGAGACATTCAGTCACCTTTAGTGACACATATGCAGCGGCACGAGGGAAATACCAGCGTAAAATCGTTTTATTCGACTTCGAATAAATTGCATAGTTATTATCGCCAACAGAACATCGAGGCTTATTCGTAATCATATTCATAACAATTCGGGTGATATACAAAATTAGCGAATACAAATGGTAAGTTGAGTACTATATTTTATCTACGGCATTTCGGGCAATATTTTATTTGTAGGTTGGTATTGTGCTTCGGTAAATATATATTTCCACCAACAATCCGTACCAGTTAAACTGACACTACAGCATCTCATACAAAATAGGTTAAATATAGAATTAAAAACAATTAACATAAAAAAACCTATATAAGTATCAACGTTAAATTCGACGATAATGCTTAGTCACGGTACAGCTGAAAGTAAAAACCATTGAAAAGCCACTCATAAATGTCAAATATGCTTTACAGAGGTACAATGCTAAACATATAATAAAACAATGTTAAATACTACCAAAATAAATACCTGCAAAGAACATAAACAAAATATAACGTGAAAATGCTAAAATATAATAAACTATGTAAACTACAATAAAAAAACACCCTACAAAGAAAGAAGAAGCAGAAAGAACGAAAAGCATATCTTAAAACAGAAGAGGTACTAATGTGTACAACAAACAAAAAAAAGTAATAAACACATACTGACAGATAGCAAATAACCTTCAAATAAAATCGAGATGCAATGAAGTAATAAAACACTTATTGATGGAGAGGAACTAATAATCAAAGCAGTCAACATGCAATGAAAAATGCATTAAAAAACATCAAACTTATAAGAGGCATCCTACAAAAAGTAATAAGCACCAACAGACTAATAGGAAATAATAATCAAAGCATTTGATATGCAATGAATATACATTAAAAAAAAAAAATCATCAAAATTATAAGGGGAAACATGCAAAACAGTAATAAACACCTACCCGTCGGAAAGCTAATAAAATACAGTTAATACAATAAATCATAATGAAATATGCTAAAAACGAGACATGAGACAGAAAATTAGCGACAATTAACAAAGAACATAAAAAAAAAAACGTTTACAAATAGCTGAGTACATATCCGATATACGTAATCTTTGAAAAACGAGACAAAAAGATGGAACTTCAGTGAAATATGTTAAAATACAATAAAACTATGTAAACTATAGTTAGAAAATTAATACCTACAAAGAAATAAGCAAAAAATATATATACCGAACAAACATATCTTAAAACAGAAGAGGTGCTAATGTGTAAAACAAGAAGGAATACAACCTCAAGGCAAATACATTGTCTCACAAAAAAAAAAAAAGCAAAGAACAAAGCCGCCTTGTAAATGTCGTGAAAAATATTAAAAAAACATCAAAAACATACACATAAAATGTAAAAAATGGAGAAAGCAATCTAGCATTTAACATGTAATCATAGCAATAAAAAACAACACAAAGGACAAGAGGTGTTATACATAAACAAAAATTACTAGTTACAAAAATACTGCTAAAGGTAAAGGTAAAAACAGTGCAAAAATAGTAGAGTATAGCTAGACGTAATCTTTGGAAAAAATGAGACAACCGAACAAAAATCTGTAAAATATGCTCAAATATAATAAACTTATGTAAACTGCTGTCGCAAATAAAGAACTACAAAGAAATACACAAATATACTTAGCTAATATGCTAAAAAATATAATAAATACTACATGCAAATTATTGACAAAAATAAATACCCGCAAAAGTAGAGCAAAAAAAAAAGTTAAATAAATACCGAATTACATGAAAACTATGTAAATTACAGTCACAAATAAATACGTGCAAAAAAAAAATAAGAAAAATAAAAACACATATCTTAAAATCCAGAATACAGCATTCGTGGATGTAAATACAAGCAACCGTATATCACATATTACCTTCTTTAGAACTGAAGACACTCTAGAAACAGGCAGTATGTAATACTCATGACTTGTCTGATTAAACACTATTTGCGAAAACACTTACACTAACACAGCGACCACAATGTTCTCAGAAAATAACACAGAAAACAGTAGACACACGCCGCTTTTACTGTTAAATATTTTACTGTTAAATTCTGAAACGATACGACGTATAATTTTTATGACTGAACACTTACCTACATACTGATTTAAAAATGTATACCAAGTCTTTCCAGCCCGTGCATCTATAACAAAAATCCTTCAAAAAGCCGATAACTTGACCAAAGCACATAAACATGTTTACTACCTTTGAATAATAGTCTATAAAAAACTATGAAAAATAACTGAAGGCACGCTTCTTATCAGGATATGTGGTTTTCAATCTAACTACGAGACTGCAAGAAAACGATAACTATACAAAAACAATTTTTATCATCTGTACTTTTAAAATGAAATTAGGAAATAACAATACCTAAATATGCATATTATTATACAGTAATGATGTCCGCTCGATTGCACCCCCCTAAAATAGTACCAGATAGCCAATAAGACCTGTCGTTCGATAGATCCAATAATATGTTATTGGTATTGACAAAAAATACAAACTTGTAAATTAACAACAAAGAATATTAAAAATGTAGCGAGTACATACCCAGACAGGCGTAATCTTTGAAAAAACAAACGACAACCAAAACAAAAATTTGTGAAATATGTTCAAATACAACAAAACTATGTAAACTACAGTCACAAATAAAGAACTGTAAATAACTAGACAAATACTTATACAGGGGTAATAGGCTAAAGATATAATAAAACTATGTTAAATCATGTCAAAATAAATACCTGCAAAGAAAAAATAAGCAAAATATAATGTCAAATATACTAAAATATATAATAAACTATGTAAACTACAGTAAAAATAAACACTCTACAAAAAAGAAGAAGCAAAAAACAATAATGAAAAACATGGCTAAAATAAAAGAGGTACTAATGTGTACAACAAGTTAAAAAATAATAAACACGTACTGACAGGGGGCAAATGTTAAAATTATATCGACATGCAATGAAGTACTAAAACATCTATCGACAGATAGGAACTAATGATCAAAGCAGTCGACATTCAATGAAAAATACATTAAAACATTAAACTTATAAGAGGCAAGACGCAAAAAGTAATAAGCATCGACCGACTAATAGGAAATAATGATCAAAGCAGGTGACATGCAATGAAAATATATTAAAACAGATCAAAATTATAAGAAAAAACATGCAAACACCAATAAACACCTACTTGTTGGAAAGGTAATAAAATATGGTTAATACAATAAAAACATACCGAATTATGCTAAAAACGAGACATGAGTAGGAAAATTAGCTACAAATGACAAAGAACATCAAAAAACATTTACAAATAGCTGGGTAGATCTAGACGTAATCTTTCGAAAAACGAGTAAAAAAGGTTTGAAATAATGATCACAAGCAGTTCACATCAAAGAAAATACGGTAAACATACTTTACAACATACTCAATTACACAAACAGGACATGAACATGTAAATTAACAAAAAAAAAATATATTAAAAACGTAGCGAGTACATACACAGTCAGACGTAATCTTTGAAAAACGAGAGAAAACCGAACAAAAATTTGTGAGATATGCTCAAATACAACAAAACTATGTAAACTACAATCACAAATAAAGAACTGTAAAGAACTAGACAACTACTTATATTGGGGTAATATGCTAAATATATAATAAAACTATGTTAAATACTGTCAAAATAAATACACGCAAAGAAAAAAAAAAAAAAATAAGCAAAATATAACGTAAAAATGCTAAAATGTAATAAACTATGTAAAATACAGTAAAAAACACCCTACAAAGAAAGAAGAAGCAAAAAACAATAATGAAAAACATAGCTTAAAAAGAAGAGGTTCTAATGTGTAGAACAAGTAAATAAGTAATAACCACGTACTGACTGGTATCAAATAATGTTCAAATAAAATCGACATGCAATGAAGTACTAATATACTTATCGACGGATAGGTACTAATGATCAAAGCAATCGACATTCAATGAAAAATACATTAAAAAACATCAAACTTATACGCAAAAAGTAATAAGCACCAACCGACTAATAGGAAATAATGATCAAAGCAGGTGACATGCAATCAAAATATATTAAAACATATCAAAATTATAAAAGGAAACATGCAAAACAGTAATAAACACCTAACCGTGGAAAAGGTAATACAATACAGTTAATACAATTAAAAGATACTGAATTGTGCTAAAAACGAGACTTGAGACAGAAAATTAGTGACAAATAGAAAAGATTATCAAAAAATAATTACCAATAGCTGAGTACATATCCAATAGACGTATCTTTGAAAAAACGAGGCAAAAAAAAAAAAAAAGGCGGTACTTCTGTGAAATATGTTAAATTAAAATAAAACCATGTAAACTACCGTTAAAAAATAAATACCTGCAAAGAAATCAGAAAAAAATAATAATAACGAAGAAACATATCTTAAAACAGAAGAGATGCTAATGTGTAAAACAAAAGGAATACAACCTCACAACAAATATATAGTCTCATGAGAAAAGGTAAAGGGCAAAGCAGCCTAAACACATTATCAATAAAAATAAAACATTAGAAATCATTATTCCTAGAAGACGCAAAAAGAAATAATACATAAAGTTGTCGAAATACCGTGAAAAATACATTAAAAACATCACAAATCATACACACAAAATGGAAAAAGCAATCTGACATTTAACATGTAATCGTAGTAATAAAAAACATCAAAAATACAAGAAGTGTTATGCATAATCAAAAATTACTAGTCACAATCAGACGACAAAAGAAATTAGTGCATATGTCGTCGAAATACAGTGAAAATACAAAAATATCTATCAAAATACCGCTAAAGGTACAGGTAATAACAGTGCCAAAATAGTAGACTAGAGCTAGACATAATCTTTGGAAAAAATGAGACAAACCGAACGAAAAATCTGTGAAATATGCTCAAATACAATAAACTTATGTAAACTGCTGTCACAAATAAAGAACCGCAAAGAAATACATAAATACTACATGTAAATTATTGTCAAAAATTAATACCTGCAAAGAAAGGAAGCAAAATATAACGTGAAAAATGCTAAAATATAATAAAACTAGGTAAATTACAGTCACAAATAAATACGTCCAAAAGAAATACACAAATATACAGGGTAATATGCTAAAAAATAATAATAAATACTTCATGTAAATTATTGTCAAAAATTAATACCTGCAAAAAAAAGAAGCAAAATATAACGTGAAAAACTGCTAAAATATAATAAAACTATGTAAATTACATTCACAAATAAATATCTGCAAAAGAAATAAGCAAATATATGACGAAGAACACGCACACTACTGCTGCAGAAGCCTGATACTGTCTACGTACAAAACACGGCGACCTAAGTGTTCTCAGAAATTAACACAGAAACAGTAGACACACTAACAGTGGATATATGTTGTAAATGCTACAGGGTCTGTCACTTTAGTGTCACACGCCGTTTGTACTGTTAAATATCAGAGAATACTAGCGGTGTGTAACAATATAGTTTCTGAACGATACAACATCTAATTTTGATGACTGAACACTTACATACTAATTTGAAAACTGTACAACCCATACATCGATAACAAAAAATCCTTCAAAAACAAACACTTAAACATATTTACTACTTTGGCAAATTTTCTAGACTGGGAATATGACCAAATAATGGACCACACAATATTCTTTCAGGAAATGCTCTTTTCGATCTAACACGAGACTACGAAAACGATAACTAGTAATGTACTATACAAAAAACAATTAACTTTATCATCTGTAGTTTTAAAATAAAATTAGGAAATAACAAAAACCTAAATATGCATATAATTATTCAGCAATGATGTCCGCTAGATTGGATTACTAAAATAGTACCAAATAGCGAATAAGGCCTCTCGTTCGATAGATTCAATAATATGTTATTGTTATTAACCAAAAAAAATCAACAAAATCGACAGCTTTGACAAAAACACAAAAAATGTGTGTAATATAACCACTGACATACGAAAAGACCGATATTATCGATCAACAAAACCAATAGTGATTGATAGGGTCGGTGACATGCAACCGCAAGGACAATACCTGAAGGTCACTAAGCCTGCAACATCCAAACGGTTCAACGTTCAAAAACGTGCAAAGTATTGAAGGAAAGAGGAGGTGGTAACAAATATGTTAAGATAAAAATAAAACGCAAAGACATTGCCAAAACCATACCCAAACGGGTCAACGAATACAAAATGCAAGATATCGAAGGAAAGGGAGGTGGTAACACATATGTTAAGATAAAAATAAAACGCAAAGACATTGAAAAAACGCTACTAAGCTTGTAACGTCCAAACGGCTCAACGTACAACAATCAGCTACTAAATGACATCGGCAAATAGAATACCAAATTTTTTTTAGTATCGAATACTGAATAAAGAAATTTTACGTTAGGAGCACATACTAGAAGAGAAAATTCACTCACATTTAAGATTAACTGATACCATTCTTTTGGTGACTCTGCATAATCCTTTGCCATATCTTCTGGCGAAAGAGCATTAATGTCGTTGACACTCAAAAGACAGGATAGTCTTTTGTCTCTGTCTCATTAGACTCATTAGACTAAAAGAGTCCTTACGAAGTCGTTAAATATATCTTCCAGTACAGCATCCCCTACGTAATTAATTATTTCGCGTATGAACCATTAACGCGGTCAAAGGTCAAAGTATGTCTTAAGATGGTAAATATATTAGGTTAGAAGGTCTCTGCGTACCGCTGTCTACGTGTCACAGATGGCTCTGTGCGCCTCTGCATGTCTCAGCGTACTTTTTGTCTACGTGTCATAGATGGCTCTGTGTGCTTCTGAATGTCTCTGCGTCAAATGTCGCGTGATTCACGTCATACGTCAAATATCACATAATATGTCACATTTTATGTCAAACGTCACGTTATATATCTAATGTCACGTATTATGTCACGTCATACGTCAAATATCACATAATATGTCATATTAATTTGTTGGGTTAGGTATTACTTAACAGACGCGTAGTTATGGTTAATTTATTAGGTTAGCTCGGGTCGCTTCGCGGCTCTACCTAACCTAATAAATTAACCATAACTACGCGTCTGTTAAGTAATACCTAACCCAACAAATTAATATGACATATTATGTGATATTTGACGTATGACGTGACATAATACGTGACATTAGATATATAACGTGACGTTTGACATAAAATGTGACATATTATGTGATATTTGACGTATGACGTGAATCACGCGACATTTGACGCAGAGACATTCAGAAGCACACAGAGCCATCTATGACACGTAGACAAAAAGTACGCTGAGACATGCAGAGGCGCACAGAGCCATCTGTGACACGTAGACAGCGGTACGCAGAGACCTTCTAACCTAATATATTTACCATCTTAAGACATACTTTGACCTTTGACCGCGTTAATGGTTCATACGCGAAATAATTAATTACGTAGGGGATGCTGTACTGGAAGATATATTTAACGACTTCGTAAGGACTCTTTTAGTCTAATGAGTCTAATGAGACAGAGACAAAAGACTATCCTGTCTTTTGAGTGTCAACGACATTAATGCTCTTTCGCCAGAAGATATGGCAAAGGATTATGCAGAGTCACCAAAAGAATGGTATCAGTTAATCTTAAATGTGAGTGAATTTTCTCTTCTAGTATGTGCTCCTAACGTAAAATTTCTTTATTCAGTATTCGATACTAAAAAAAATTTGGTATTCTATTTGCCGATGTCATTTAGTAGCTGATTGTTGTACGTTGAGCCGTTTGGACGTTACAAGCTTAGTAGCGTTTTTTCAATGTCTTTGCGTTTTATTTTTATCTTAACATATGTGTTACCACCTCCCTTTCCTTCGATATCTTGCATTTTGTATTCGTTGACCCGTTTGGGTATGGTTTTGGCAATGTCTTTGCGTTTTATTTTTATCTTAACATATTTGTTACCACCTCCTCTTTCCTTCAATACTTTGCACGTTTTTGAACGTTGAACCGTTTGGATGTTGCAGGCTTAGTGACCTTCAGGTATTGTCCTTGCGGTTGCATGTCACCGACCCTATCAATCACTATTGGTTTTGTTGATCGATAATATCGGTCTTTTCGTATGTCAGTGGTTATATTACACACATTTTTTGTGTTTTTGTCAAAGCTGTCGATTTTGTTGATTTTTTTTGGTTAATAACAATAACATATTATTGAATCTATCGAACGAGAGGCCTTATTCGCTATTTGGTACTATTTTAGTAATCCAATCTAGCGGACATCATTGCTGAATAATTATATGCATATTTAGGTTTTTGTTATTTCCTAATTTTATTTTAAAACTACAGATGATAAAGTTAATTGTTTTTTGTATAGTACATTACTAGTTATCGTTTTCGTAGTCTCGTGTTAGATCGAAAAGAGCATTTCCTGAAAGAATATTGTGTGGTCCATTATTTGGTCATATTCCCAGTCTAGAAAATTTGCCAAAGTAGTAAATATGTTTAAGTGTTTGTTTTTGAAGGATTTTTTGTTATCGATGTATGGGTTGTACAGTTTTCAAATTAGTATGTAAGTGTTCAGTCATCAAAATTAGATGTTGTATCGTTCAGAAACTATATTGTTACACACCGCTAGTATTCTCTGATATTTAACAGTACAAACGGCGTGTGACACTAAAGTGACAGACCCTGTAGCATTTACAACATATATCCACTGTTAGTGTGTCTACTGTTTCTGTGTTAATTTCTGAGAACACTTAGGTCGCCGTGTTTTGTACGTAGACAGTATCAGGCTTCTGCAGCAGTAGTGTGCGTGTTCTTCGTCATATATTTGCTTATTTCTTTTGCAGATATTTATTTGTGAATGTAATTTACATAGTTTTATTATATTTTAGCAGTTTTTCACGTTATATTTTGCTTCTTTTTTTTGCAGGTATTAATTTTTGACAATAATTTACATGAAGTATTTATTATTATTTTTTAGCATATTACCCTGTATATTTGTGTATTTCTTTTGGACGTATTTATTTGTGACTGTAATTTACCTAGTTTTATTATATTTTAGCATTTTTCACGTTATATTTTGCTTCCTTTCTTTGCAGGTATTAATTTTTGACAATAATTTACATGTAGTATTTATGTATTTCTTTGCGGTTCTTTATTTGTGACAGCAGTTTACATAAGTTTATTGTATTTGAGCATATTTCACAGATTTTTCGTTCGGTTTGTCTCATTTTTTCCAAAGATTATGTCTAGCTCTAGTCTACTATTTTGGCACTGTTATTACCTGTACCTTTAGCGGTATTTTGATAGATATTTTTGTATTTTCACTGTATTTCGACGACATATGCACTAATTTCTTTTGTCGTCTGATTGTGACTAGTAATTTTTGATTATGCATAACACTTCTTGTATTTTTGATGTTTTTTATTACTACGATTACATGTTAAATGTCAGATTGCTTTTTCCATTTTGTGTGTATGATTTGTGATGTTTTTAATGTATTTTTCACGGTATTTCGACAACTTTATGTATTATTTCTTTTTGCGTCTTCTAGGAATAATGATTTCTAATGTTTTATTTTTATTGATAATGTGTTTAGGCTGCTTTGCCCTTTACCTTTTCTCATGAGACTATATATTTGTTGTGAGGTTGTATTCCTTTTGTTTTACACATTAGCATCTCTTCTGTTTTAAGATATGTTTCTTCGTTATTATTATTTTTTTCTGATTTCTTTGCAGGTATTTATTTTTTAACGGTAGTTTACATGGTTTTATTTTAATTTAACATATTTCACAGAAGTACCGCCTTTTTTTTTTTTTTTTGCCTCGTTTTTTCAAAGATACGTCTATTGGATATGTACTCAGCTATTGGTAATTATTTTTTGATAATCTTTTCTATTTGTCACTAATTTTCTGTCTCAAGTCTCGTTTTTAGCACAATTCAGTATCTTTTAATTGTATTAACTGTATTGTATTACCTTTTCCACGGTTAGGTGTTTATTACTGTTTTGCATGTTTCCTTTTATAATTTTGATATGTTTTAATATATTTTGATTGCATGTCACCTGCTTTGATCATTATTTCCTATTAGTCGGTTGGTGCTTATTACTTTTTGCGTATAAGTTTGATGTTTTTTAATGTATTTTTCATTGAATGTCGATTGCTTTGATCATTAGTACCTATCCGTCGATAAGTATATTAGTACTTCATTGCATGTCGATTTTATTTGAACATTATTTGATACCAGTCAGTACGTGGTTATTACTTATTTACTTGTTCTACACATTAGAACCTCTTCTTTTTAAGCTATGTTTTTCATTATTGTTTTTTGCTTCTTCTTTCTTTGTAGGGTGTTTTTTACTGTATTTTACATAGTTTATTACATTTTAGCATTTTTACGTTATATTTTGCTTATTTTTTTTTTTTTTTTCTTTGCGTGTATTTATTTTGACAGTATTTAACATAGTTTTATTATATATTTAGCATATTACCCCAATATAAGTAGTTGTCTAGTTCTTTACAGTTCTTTATTTGTGATTGTAGTTTACATAGTTTTGTTGTATTTGAGCATATCTCACAAATTTTTGTTCGGTTTTCTCTCGTTTTTCAAAGATTACGTCTGACTGTGTATGTACTCGCTACGTTTTTAATATATTTTTTTTTTGTTAATTTACATGTTCATGTCCTGTTTGTGTAATTGAGTATGTTGTAAAGTATGTTTACCGTATTTTCTTTGATGTGAACTGCTTGTGATCATTATTTCAAACCTTTTTTACTCGTTTTTCGAAAGATTACGTCTAGATCTACCCAGCTATTTGTAAATGTTTTTTGATGTTCTTTGTCATTTGTAGCTAATTTTCCTACTCATGTCTCGTTTTTAGCATAATTCGGTATGTTTTTATTGTATTAACCATATTTTATTACCTTTCCAACAAGTAGGTGTTTATTGGTGTTTGCATGTTTTTTCTTATAATTTTGATCTGTTTTAATATATTTTCATTGCATGTCACCTGCTTTGATCATTATTTCCTATTAGTCGGTCGATGCTTATTACTTTTTGCGTCTTGCCTCTTATAAGTTTAATGTTTTAATGTATTTTTCATTGAATGTCGACTGCTTTGATCATTAGTTCCTATCTGTCGATAGATGTTTTAGTACTTCATTGCATGTCGATATAATTTTAACATTTGCCCCCTGTCAGTACGTGTTTATTATTTTTTAACTTGTTGTACACATTAGTACCTCTTTTATTTTAGCCATGTTTTTCATTATTGTTTTTTGCTTCTTCTTTTTTGTAGAGTGTTTATTTTTACTGTAGTTTACATAGTTTATTATATATTTTAGTATATTTGACATTATATTTTGCTTATTTTTTCTTTGCAGGTATTTATTTTGACATGATTTAACATAGTTTTATTATATCTTTAGCCTATTACCCCTGTATAAGTATTTGTCTAGTTATTTACAGTTCTTTATTTGTGACTGTAGTTTACATAGTTTTGTTGTATTTGAACATATTTCACAAATTTTTGTTTTGGTTGTCGTTTGTTTTTTCAAAGATTACGCCTGTCTGGGTATGTACTCGCTACATTTTTAATATTCTTTGTTGTTAATTTACAAGTTTGTATTTTTTGTCAATACCAATAACATATTATTGGATCTATCGAACGACAGGTCTTATTGGCTATCTGGTACTATTTTAGGGGGGTGCAATCGAGCGGACATCATTACTGTATAATAATATGCATATTTAGGTATTGTTATTTCCTAATTTCATTTTAAAAGTACAGATGATAAAAATTGTTTTTGTATAGTTATCGTTTTCTTGCAGTCTCGTAGTTAGATTGAAAACCACATATCCTGATAAGAAGCGTGCCTTCAGTTATTTTTCATAGTTTTTTATAGACTATTATTCAAAGGTAGTAAACATGTTTATGTGCTTTGGTCAAGTTATCGGCTTTTTGAAGGATTTTTGTTATAGATGCACGGGCTGGAAAGACTTGGTATACATTTTTAAATCAGTATGTAGGTAAGTGTTCAGTCATAAAAATTATACGTCGTATCGTTTCAGAATTTAACAGTAAAATATTTAACAGTAAAAGCGGCGTGTGTCTACTGTTTTCTGTGTTATTTTCTGAGAACATTGTGGTCGCTGTGTTAGTGTAAGTGTTTTCGCAAATAGTGTTTAATCAGACAAGTCATGAGTATTACATACTGCCTGTTTCTAGAGTGTCTTCAGTTCTAAAGAAGGTAATATGTGATATACGGTTGCTTGTATTTACATCCACGAATGCTGTATTCTGGATTTTAAGATATGTGTTTTTATTTTTCTTATTTTTTTTTTGCACGTATTTATTTGTGACTGTAATTTACATAGTTTTCATGTAATTCGGTATTTATTTAACTTTTTTTTTTGCTCTACTTTTGCGGGTATTTATTTTTGTCAATAATTTGCATGTAGTATTTATTATATTTTTTAGCATATTAGCTAAGTATATTTGTGTATTTCTTTGTAGTTCTTTATTTGCGACAGCAGTTTACATAAGTTTATTATATTTGAGCATATTTTACAGATTTTTGTTCGGTTGTCTCATTTTTTCCAAAGATTACGTCTAGCTATACTCTACTATTTTTGCACTGTTTTTACCTTTACCTTTAGCAGTATTTTTGTAACTAGTAATTTTTGTTTATGTATAACACCTCTTGTCCTTTGTGTTGTTTTTTATTGCTATGATTACATGTTAAATGCTAGATTGCTTTCTCCATTTTTTACATTTTATGTGTATGTTTTTGATGTTTTTTTAATATTTTTCACGACATTTACAAGGCGGCTTTGTTCTTTGCTTTTTTTTTTTTTGTGAGACAATGTATTTGCCTTGAGGTTGTATTCCTTCTTGTTTTACACATTAGCACCTCTTCTGTTTTAAGATATGTTTGTTCGGTATATATATTTTTTGCTTATTTCTTTGTAGGTATTAATTTTCTAACTATAGTTTACATAGTTTTATTGTATTTTAACATATTTCACTGAAGTTCCATCTTTTTGTCTCGTTTTTCAAAGATTACGTATATCGGATATGTACTCAGCTATTTGTAAACGTTTTTTTTTTTTATGTTCTTTGTTAATTGTCGCTAATTTTCTGTCTCATGTCTCGTTTTTAGCATATTTCATTATGATTTATTGTATTAACTGTATTTTATTAGCTTTCCGACGGGTAGGTGTTTATTACTGTTTTGCATGTTTCCCCTTATAATTTTGATGATTTTTTTTTTTTAATGTATATTCATTGCATATCAAATGCTTTGATTATTATTTCCTATTAGTCTGTTGGTGCTTATTACTTTTTGTAGGATGCCTCTTATAAGTTTGATGTTTTTTAATGCATTTTTCATTGCATGTTGACTGCTTTGATTATTAGTTCCTCTCCATCAATAAGTGTTTTATTACTTCATTGCATCTCGATTTTATTTGAAGGTTATTTGCTATCTGTCAGTATGTGTTTATTACTTTTTTTTGTTTGTTGTACACATTAGTACCTCTTCTGTTTTAAGATATGCTTTTCGTTCTTTCTGCTTCTTCTTTCTTTGTAGGGTGTTTTTTTATTGTAGTTTACATAGTTTATTATATTTTAGCATTTTCACGTTATATTTTGTTTATGTTCTTTGCAGGTATTTATTTTGGTAGTATTTAACATTGTTTTATTATATGTTTAGCATTGTACCTCTGTAAAGCATATTTGACATTTATGAGTGGCTTTTCAATGGTTTTTACTTTCAGCTGTACCGTGACTAAGCATTATCGTCGAATTTAACGTTGATACTTATATAGGTTTTTTTATGTTAATTGTTTTTAATTCTATATTTAACCTATTTTGTATGAGATGCTGTAGTGTCAGTTTAACTGGTACGGATTGTTGGTGGAAATATATATTTACCGAAGCACAATACCAACCTACAAATAAAATATTGCCCGAAATGCCGTAGATAAAATATAGTACTCAACTTACCATTTGTATTCGCTAATTTTGTATATCACCCGAATTGTTATGAATATGATTACGAATAAGCCTCGATGTTCTGTTGGCGATAATAACTATGCAATTTATTCGAAGTCGAATAAAACGATTTTACGCTGGTATTTCCCTCGTGCCGCTGCATATGTGTCACTAAAGGTGACTGAATGTCTCTGTTATGACGCTCTGTTACCCTCTGTGTACCTCTGTTATCCTCTGCTACGCTCTGTTTCCCTCTGTTATTGTGTCTTTGTCTTTTAAAATGTCGAACGTCACGTCACAACGTCACACGTCACGTAATTCCTACATTTCACGTCCTACGTCGAATGTCACGTCAATTCACGTGACATTTCACGTTTTGTGTCGAATGTCACATAAATGTCACGTCCTGCGTCGAATGTCACGTCCTGCGTCGAATGTCACGTCAATTCACGTGACATTTCACGTTTTGTGTCGAATGCCACATAAATGACACGTCTTACGTCGAATGTCACGTCCTGTGTTGAATGTCACATAAATGTCACGTCCTGCGTCGAATGTCACGTCCTGCGTCGAATGTCACGTCAATTCACGTGACATTTCACGTTTTGTGTCGAATGCCACATAAATGACACGTCTTACGTCGAATGTCACGTCCTGCGTCAAATGTCACGAGACATTTCACGTTCTGTGTTGAATGTCACATACCTGTCACCTCCTGCGTCAAATTTCACGACATTTAACGTTCTGTAATGAATGTCACATAACTGTCACGTCCTGCGTCGAGTGTCACGTCCTTCGTCAACCTTCTCTTAGCCACTGTCCTGAAAAGAAGAAGAAGAAGAATGTTCATACTGATCGTTGATATGGCTTCTGTGCTTTGACACCTCATACGTCAAAATCAGACCAATAGCAACAAAGATACATTCTAGCGCCCATTTGGCAATGCTGACATCTTTGTTTTTTGTGTCAAAGTATTCCCCGTCTCATCCCCGTTCCATCGAGCCCTCGTGTCACGTCCTGCGTTGAATATCACGTCAATTCACGTTCTGCGTCGAATGTCACATCCTGCGTCAAATGACATGTCCTGCGTCAAATGTCACGTCCTACGTCGAATGTCACATCATTTCACGTGACATTTTACGTCCTGTGTCGAATGTCACGTTCTGTGACAAATGTCACGTCCTGCGTCGAATGTCACGTGACATCCAACGCTTTGACACCTCATACGTCAAAATCCGACCAATAGCAACGAAGATACGTTTTAACGCCCATTTGGCAACGCCGCCATCTTTGTTTTTTGTGTCAAAGTATTCCCCGTCTCATCCCCGTTCCATCGAGCCCTCGTACGCCCCAATCGGACCAATAGAAACGAAGATACCCCATAATGACCTTTTGGCATGCTCCGATGCGCACGGCACATACTGCATTCAACCCCATTTTTCATCCCCTTTCCAACGAGCCCTCGTACGCCCCCATCGGACCAATAGAAACGAAGATACCCCATAATGACCTTTTGGCATGCTCCGATGCGCACGGCACATACTGCATTCAACCCCATTTTTCATCCCCTTTCCAACGAGCCCTCGTACGCCCCCATCGGACCAATAGAAACGAAGATACCCCATAATGACCTTTTGGCATGCTCCGATGCGCACGGCACATACTGCATTCAACCCCATTTTTCATCCCCTTTCCAACGAGCCCTCGTACGTCATCCTACGTTAAGCCGTTTGGAACTTACGACCGGGGGTTGCGATTTTAGGGGTTGCAATTTAGGGGTTGCGCTCAAAGCAGCCTACTATATCTACTATTCACACCACTCATCAGGCCATTCACCTGTGATCCATATCATGTTGCACATATCCAGCATTACATCTACGCCAATTTCGCCTATTGCTTTTAGAGTCTCCGCTGTTATGCCATCGATTCCTGGAGTTTTTTTGTTTCTTAGTTGGTTAAGAGCCTTCTCTACTTCTGCTCGTAAAATGATTTGTTCAGCGTCTCTGATGTTTTTTGTGTTCTGAGACTGATGCGTCAGACTGATGCGTTTGAAGTGTCTTTGTATAATTCTGAGCAGTAATTTTTCCAGGTCTCTGCGATGCTCTCTATGTCGGTTTTTACTTCTCCATTAGAGTCTTGAATGGCTTGAAGTTGTGGCTTGAACTCTCGGGCTAAATATTTAACTTTTTTAAATAGTTCATGACTTTCATGGCGGTTTGCACGTTGCTCCAGTTCTTGACACACGTTATTTATATGGTTGTTTTTATCTCCGATGCACATACATTTTATTTTCCTGTTTATCTCCGCTATTTCTTGAGTGTTGCTTCCTGTTTTTGAGATATGTTGTAGCATAGCTCTTCTTTTTTCCACTAACTCTAGTGCTTCCCCTGACATCCAATGTTTGTTCTTTTGGGTTTTACGCGATGTGCACTCTTTTTCCACTGAATATATCTAGCTTTTTATTCCATTCCACGTTTTATTTGTGTCTTCTAATACTTGTGGTTTTTCTTTGCTTATGAGTTTCATCTGGAATTCAACGGCTTCTGAACAAGCTTACAGGTGCGTAAAATGCAGCTTGTGATAGTAGGTGTCCAGATTTGGTAAACGTAATAATTATAGCGAATTACTATTGTATCGAGTAGTAACAAATATGTAATTGGTGATTTTTTAGAGATATAGAACTGTGAAATGGAATAGCTGGATATTTTTTTTTCTAAATTTACATGGAATTGATTTTATTCCATGAGATAAGCTTTTGGTATTGATGGAACTTTGCCGTAATCTCCAACAATTGTTGGAGAAAAGCTTATTAAATTCCTTTCCCCAGCGGGTACAGTATCAAATATTTTAGGAGCATGGACTGTTAAAGGTGTTCCTTCGATATACGTAAGAGGACTTCACGGCGATGATTCCGTATGTGTTTGGTTTTATCGGGTTGTACTTATAGAAAAATACAGCGTAATCGATCACACATTTAATAACTAGAAGAGTATATTTACAAAACAACTATTACTAACAAAAGAGTTTGCTCTACTATATTGTTCATTATTATATATATATATATATATATATATATATATATAATATATATATATATATATATATATATATATATATCATAAAACCTGATGCACTTTTCACTGCATTTTGAAGACGAAGAGGGATAGCGACTTGCGAACACACACTCATCTCTGGGATTAATTATTTTTGCTAGATCCAAATAACAGAGATCCCAAATATTTTTTAGGCGAAAAGTACAGTCTGTCACATACGATTTAAGTCAATATTTGTAAAAACGAGAAATGAACTAATAATAATACAACTTGGTATTTTTACAACATTTATGACATATGACCGCCACAGCTGGCTGGCTGTCTAATCTGAAGTCCAATTTTTTATTACTTTTTCCAACATTTGTGGTAGTATATATCGACAATAAGGTGGCGAATGTTTTCCTCCAAGTGGTGAATAGTTTTAAGCTTATCGGCGTAGACAAGTGACTTCACATCACATATTTTCACAGAAAATAGTCTAGCGGTGTCAAATCGCACGATCTTGAAGGCGAATTCATCTTTCAGAAACGGGGAACTATGCGGTTACCTAACGTTTCCTTCAATAAATCAATTATGACACGAGCTGTCTTACATGTTGTGCTGTCTTGTTGAACCGACAGCTCCTGCACATCATGGTTGTACAATTAAGGAATGAAAAGTCAGTAATCACTGTGACTGTAACGTTCTGGCCAGCATCGTTTTTAAAGAAGTATGGATTAATGATTCCACCAATTCATAAAGCACAACAGTCCGTTTTTCTGAATATAATGGTGTTTCAACATACATTTGGCAGTTTTGTTTTTTGTAACAGCCATTCAAACAAAAGTGAGCTTTATTGCTAAACAAAATTCGCTTATAGAAAGTAGCATAATTTGGAAGCGTTATTTAGGCGTCACTCTATTCATGCTGAAATGACAAATCAAACGAGACATAAATCACTTGACAGTTGTAAAAATGGCCACCAGTTAAAAAAGTGTTGCCAACTTACATTTCTATACCTATAAAAAACTCGTTATAAAGTAAAGAAAAAACTCTTCTTGACATGCGTTTAAAAATATTGCCTACTAATGAAATTTCCTACTTAAAATAGACTGGGAGTTTATCTGCATTGGAACTTGATAGAATGATTTCTAGTTTTAGTTGAGATAATCTAATGATGAAAAAACTTTTTTAATGTGTTTTGACGAAAATTCTTGGATATCAGTCTATTTTATTGAAGGTATTGTTGCAACGTTGCCTTCCATATTAAATAATTGCTTGCAATCAGTTTGGATAAATTGTTTAATTTTATTTTCTAAATTTTCTATCTATTTTCTTCTAAAACTAAAACTTAAAATTTGAAGTACTACCAAAATTGCGAAATTTTAATATTATGTACTTAACAAGTCTATTTCAATTCGTAAATCAAGGTAAATTGTGATCTTATCGTGTAATATTTATTGAAAATATGTGGAATTATGGAAAGTTTAAGACAAAACAATATACGTATAGAAACCTTGTACAAAATATTTCATCACTTATCAATTACATAGATATTTTATTATCTATTATTTTCACTTTTAAAATTTCAGACACATTTTTTTATTCTGTATGATTCTGTATGTAAGAATTTGTTACTGCACATTTATATCAAAATATAGATTAGAAACAATTATTAGGTATTTATTATATTTCTAATTTTTTAAACTAAAGGAATGACTACAGTTGAATTAATGTTAGTTCTTTATCACATGATCAAAATTGATTACATTTTCTTAATTATATAGTTAGGGATATGTTCTTAGAAATTTCGTCTTTTTATTGACGCATTAATGTCGCAGAGATCAATTTAAGAAGATTTTGTCCAGTTGTCTGTATGTATATCGGGAAAGAAACGAAAGGCAGAATTTACAAAACAGTCGTCAGACCAATAATGACATACGCGGCAGAAACAAAACCTAATACAGAAAGAAACACATACACTAGTAGAACAAGGATTTTGTCTGCCTTTCCCCTACATGAACATAAAAGACGGCACTAGCCAAATTCAATAGTTTATTTATACTGATTCAGAAAATTAAGTAAATCATCGCATTATCATCACATAGACTGTAGCAGCTATTGCTAAACATAGGTCTTCCTCAGTTGTCTCCAGTGTTGCTCCGTAAATTCAGTTTTTTGGTTACCACTTTTTATCCTCCGTTCATCGACTTTGGTGACATTTAGAACGCTATCTCATACCGTTAGTTCCAACATCAACCGCTCCATGTTTCTTCTTTAGCCTACTAAGTCCATATGTTCAGTCAGCTGGACAATGTTTACTAATTTATTACACGGGACTTTTCGGGTTGGGCATCGCTGCGTCCTATATTGCAGCATACTGGACTCTCTTTTTATCAATAAAATTTACTGGTTTAAAAAATGTGACAACAGCGCCTACTTCGTGAGTTTGTTGTTACACGTGGTGAAACTGGTGAGGTTATGATGGCGGCTCCACAAAAATATAGTAAGTTGTAGTGTTTTTCTGTAATTTAAAATATTGATTATTTTCAATATAATATGTTGATGTTTGGACGTATTTGTGGTAAGAAAATAATTATAACTAGTCACGTCAGGGGTCGTCTGAACTTTTTGTCAAGCATTTTGGACATTGAGACTTAGTTAGCCAAATATGTTACCATACTCACGGTTTTTACGTTTATTTACAGACAGAAAAATAATATTGACAGAACGCGAATTTTAGGCTATTTTGTCACATAGCGAATTTTTCCTCAGTGAAGATATCGATAATGATTGTAGTGAAAACGAGAATGTTTCTGAAAACGTCTCAACTGTTTTTCATGAAAACGAAAGTAAAGCCCAAAATCATTTAGAAAATGATTCAGATTCGGAGTGGGATACTGACGATGACACTCCTTTACTGCAGCGTTGGGATAAACTCCAGGAAACGGAACAATTGGATGATGTTAAGAATAGGTGGAATAAAAATATTTTTGAGACTCAAGATTCCAACGCCGCTGATCTATGTACAGCTAATGAAGATCACGAATACTGGACATAATTGGATTATTTTTTTGAGTATTTTCCTGAGCCTTTTTGGGAAAATTTGTCTTCAGCAAGTAACATACGAGCTATGCAAGCAAACAAAAAGAGAAATCTAAGGTAAACTCCGGAGGAATTCAAGAAACCAACAGGTATTCATATTTTGATGAAAATTTTTGGACTACCGCGCTTACGCCTCTATTTGATGAAAGGAATTGAAATTCCTATTATTACTCAGCTTCCCCGAGATAGAATCTACAAGTTACGAAATTTTTTATATGTTGTAGATAACTGTGCAGTTTTAGAGGACACGAAAAAGGCAAATAAACTTTGGAAACTTCAGCCTGTTCTTGATGTTGTAAGAAATAAATGTATCAGTCTTCAAAGATCTCGCGAGTTGTCCATCGACGAACAAAAATGATTCCATTCACTGGCCGTTCCATATTTAATGTCTATGCAGAAAATATCATCAGAGCTTCTCTTGAAGATCGCCTTGAAGGTGCCAGAGTCAATGGAATCATCATTAACAATGTAAGATATGCCGATGACACCGTAGTATTAGCAGAAACAGAAGACCAACTAAAAATATTGATGAACATACTATCAGAAGAAAGTCACAGACTAGGTTTGGATATTAATCTTTCCAAATCCAAAATCATGGTATTCCATAAGAACCCCCATGAACAAATTACACCCAACATACAAATCAATGGTATCACTCTTCAGAGCTCCCAAAGCTTCATATACCTGGGCAGAGAGCTAAACAGTCAGCTAGACCACTCAAAAGAAATTAGAAGACGTATTGAAATAGCAAGATCTGGCTTCATGAACATGCGTAAAATGCTCTGTAACCCCAAGCTATCAATCACAATAAGGTTAAGAACACTAAAGTGTTATGTGTGGTCTCTACTACTACTATATGGCTGTGAGACCTGGACATTAAAACAGTATGATGTCAACAAACTGAATTCATTCGAAATGTGGATGTACCGCCGAATGCTAAGAATAAGCTGGACCAGCAAAACTACAAATGAAGAGGTACTGGAAATAATGAACACACGACCTCATCTGGTTAATACAATCAAAATTAGAAAGACGTCATATCTAGGACACCTAATGCGCCATAAGGAATTTGAGCAGCTTCATGTAATATTAGAAGGCAAAATCGAGGGTAAAAGGGGTATAGGAAGAAAGAAGAAATCCTGGCTCCGAAACATCAGAGATTGGACTCATACAACAGGAAATGACTTAATCCATCAAGCCCAGAACAGAGAGAAATTTGCCATATTGATCGCCAACCTCAATAGAGAAGGCACTTAGGAGGAGGATTCACTGGCACCACTAGTCTACGATAGTATGTCAAGAACAAACCTAATCCTGTATATTTGAAGAATTCCTTGCTTACTTCAAAAACAGGGCTAGTCTTGGATTTCTTCATTTATCAAGGTGCGAACATTTGGCCTGATGCTGCTCCTGACAAATCCTTGGGCATTGGCGGCTCTCTTGTTAAAAAAATATTGGCGAACTTGTATCCAGGAACAACAATTTACTTTGATAGATATTTCACCTTCATTAATTTACTCGATTATTTATTAGAAAAAGGATTACTTGGTATTGGTACCATTCAGAATAATCGAATTCCACGAGTACTTAGGGGCAAAATAAAAAAATAATTCTGTTTTACTAAAAGAAGGCCGAGGGTCCCATGAAGAATGGGTACGCAGTGATAGTAAAATATCTATTTTGAAATGGATGGACAATAGATCTGTGACAATGGCTTCTACATCCGCAGGTTCTTTGCCGTTGGCTAACGTACGAAGCTGGGTTAAAAAAATTCAAAGTACATTCTGGTGCCTTGCTCAAATACAAATGTTAAATGCAACCAGTCAATGGGAGGTGTGTATTTGTACGTATCTTTTCGCACTTTATTGATATTGCATTGACCAATTCCTGGATAGAGTATCGTCATTATCGTTCAGCGTTTGGCAATAAGAGATCAAAGGTAATGGATTTACTAGAATTTAAGCTGTATGTTGGAAGGTCACTAGCTCTAGGTGGTAAGCCTACAAGCGGGAGACAAGCTAGTGCGTTTATTGCAAGAGAACCGGAGTCATCTGAAGATAAAGATCTCATATTTCATGTGAAAAGATCTAAAGTTTTCCAGTTACCGCCTATGGATGTAAGAAAAACCAGTAATGACCATTTGCCAATATGCTCTATCAGCAATAAAAACTCTTACATGCGTTACCGGAACCCTGGATGCGCTAAGAAGACGATATTCTTTTGTACAAATGCAAAATGTACTTGTACAAATGTACAAATGTACAAAAATCAAAACAGCTAAGGAAATCTATTTGATGAAGCAATGTAAAGAGATAGAAGAACTAGAGACAAAATATGATATGAGAAATATGCACAAAAAAATTAGAGAAGTGACTGGAATGGGTCGAAATAGACAGCAAGGACACATAAAAGACAAAAAAGGAGTACTACTAGTAGATTTACCAGAGAAGTTAAGGCGATGGGAGGAGTACGTTAGAGAACTTTTCCAAGATGAAAGAGGTGAAATGCAGAAAATACAAGAATTAAATCCTTTAGAGATACAGAAAATCACGATAAATGAAATCAAATATGCTATCAAAAACTCTAAAGACAATAAGGCAGCTGGATTAGATGAAATACCAGTAGAACTCTTAAAACTAGTGGAAGAGGACAACTTGGAAGTATTGGCAGATTTATTCAACACGGTGTACGATACGGGAATAATACCACAGGAGTGGCTAAAGTCAGCATTTATAACCATCCCTAAAAAACAAGCAGCAAAAGAGTGCTCTGATTATCGAACACTGAGCCTCATGAGTCATACTTTAAAAGTTCTGCTAAAAATAATACATAAGAGAATATACGAAAGAATAGAGGAGGATATTAGCGAGACGCAGTTCGGGTTCCGAAATGGAATGGGTACTCGAGAAGGACTATTTGCCATCAACATATTAATTCAGCGATGTCGGGATGTGAATGTTGATCTACACTTGTGCTTCGTTGACTACGAAAAAGCTTTCGATAAAGTAAGACATGAAAAACTAATATCAATACTTATGAACAAGCGCATTGACAGTAAAATCATAAATATAGTGCAAACATTATATTGGAACCAAAGTGCCATAGTTCAAATTGATGGGCAACACTCAGAATAAATGAGGATCTGTAGAGGAGTTAGACAGGGATGTGTGTTATATTTTGTTTAACTTATATTCTGAAGAAATTTTCCAAAACACGCTCAATAATATCGAAGCGGGAGTCACCGTTAACGGAAAATTAATTAATAATTTAAGATATGCAGACAACACTGTGATCATAGCAACGAGTATAGAGGATCTACAACATCTTATCGAAAGCTTGAGTATAAATAGTGCTGAGATGGGAATTACTATAAACGCCAAAAAAAAAACGAAGTACATGCTGATTACAAAAAGGCCACAAAATATATATCACCTATTGACAATAAATGGTAACGTGATAGAACAAGTAGAAAAATATCAGTATTTGGGAACTTTGATCAATGAAACCAATGATCATACTGTAGAAATAAACAGACGAATAGAGATTGCCAGATCAGCATTTATACGAATGAAGCCACTCCTAAAGTGCAAAAATCTAAATTTGGAGATCAGACTACGTACCATTCGTTGTTATATATTTTCAATATTATTATATGGAGCTGAGACTTGGACATTAAAAAAATGTAATTTAAAAAGAATCGAGGCCTTCGAACTCTGGTTATACCGCAGAGTATTGAAAATATCATGGACTGATAGAATTACAAATAAAGAAGTACTGGAGAGGGTTGGTAAAGAAACAGAACTAATCACCACTATACAAACCAGAAAACTGGAATACCTAGGCCACGTGATGAGGGGACCAAAATATGAAATTTTGAGACTGATAATACAGGGAAAGATTCAAGGAAGAAGATCTGTTGGCCGAAGGCAGAACTCATGGTTAAAGAATCTACGTGATTGGTACCAATGCAGATCGATTGATTTGTTTAGAGCAGCAAGTTCTAAAATAAAAATAGCCATTATGATTGCCAACCTCCGTAGGGAGACGGCACTCTAAGAAGAAGAAAATGTACTTGTGTATTTCTCCTGAACGAGAATGTTTTTTCAGTTTCATAATTAAATTATATGAAAGTTAGTCATGATGTCCATTAAGCTGCACCTGTCATATTATGTCTGTCGAATATTTTTTTTGTTTTTATAAATTTTTGTTTATTTTCACAAATGAAGAGAGAAAATATAAAATATTGTTAAAATAATAAAACCTGTTTTTTGATACTGAGGAGGTTAGACTGCCGAAAGCAGCCAATGTCATTGGTTGCTGCTATGGATTAGTTTGTCATATACTGGATCTTTTATGATTAATTTATAAACTCCGAATATACTATAGTAAATAATACACGTCCAATTTTTATTGAAACAATTTTAAAGGAAGTTTATTTCTAATACGTTTCCCAAATAATCTAATTGACCTTACAACAAAACTATTCGTTCTTATCATAGTCGTGTGTATTGAAACGCTGTTAAAGCTTTTTTATCAAAATTAAAACAACAATATTGTTGTTTATTGTTTACAATTGACAAAAGACTGACCTTTTCTAACGCTTTTTAATTTACTTTTTATTGGTATGTAGAAAAACGTGATAATAATAATAACAGTTTGTTCGAACATTAACATTCTCCCGTGTGGCATCAGAGGTTACTGACTTAACTGCTTTAATATGGTAATGAGACAATATTTCAAATATACACCCGAAATTAGTTACTAACATTATTTATGTATTTATGTAGATTTTAAATATTTTAGACAAATATAGAATAGAAGTATTTCTTGACTGTAATAATAATAACGTTAACAAATTTAAAAAAAAATTACATACATTTTATATAAAAAATAACAGAAATGTAACAGTAAAATTATGTGTATACAAAAAAAGAGACAGAACAGACAAACAGAAAACTGAAAAAATTAGTCAAAGAAGCTAAAAGGGAAATAATTTGGATCGCAATTAAAACAAGACGTTAATTAAATCCAAGGCCTAAACAAGGCATTGGAAAGGAAATTTTGTGTAATACCTACTGTTAGATGATAGAACTAGATGAGCAATTTATGTGCTTTTGCTACTATATTTGGCAAAAATAAATTTTGCCGCCTGCCATTTGGCCTTAACATAGCACCTGAATACTTCCAGAAATTAAATTCTGAAAATTTTGCAGGTATTTCAGGTTGTGTAGTCTACTTCGATAATCTATTAATTTTTGGTGAGTCAATAAAAGAGCATAATAATACACTAAATAAGATAGAGCTAGAGAACTAAATGTGAAATTTAACCCAAACAAAATACATTGCGTTGGAAGTTTTAGATATTTGGGTCATATCTTTGAAAAATTATTAAGATCATATAAGAGCTTACAACAAAAAAGTAGAAGCAATAAGAAGATTGAAGGATCCGGAAAATAAAAAGGAATTACAACAAATTTTGGGAATGGTAAATTATTTAAGAGCATTCATTCCAAACTTGTCAGAGATTTCCATGCTCTTAAGCGAACTCTTTAAAAACAGAATGCATGGATATGGATATATATATATATATATATATATATATATATATATATATATATATATATATATATATATAGATATTCTGATGCACTAAATAAAATAACTGACAGTGTTAGTACCGGCTTAGGGTGCTGTCTCTTACAGAATAACAGACCGGTAGCATTTGCATCTAGGGCGCTAACGACAGCAAAGTCAAATATGCTGCCACTTTCTTTGGGAGCATTTTTTAAAATGGGTGTTCATGACATATAGTTTGTGTTGCAGAGAAAAATAATAGAAGAGTTTGACCCTTTTTGTTTCTGTCGCCATATCCGTGAGGTCCAAGTACAAACTCCGAATCATCCTGCTTGTGACCTATTTTTGCGTTTAGGTTTCCCATCAGTATGGTCGTTGATTGAATAACCCAATTGATGATTGAATAACGGTATGGTATATTTGGTGGTTACCTCTTCTAGCGCAGTGTTAACGTCATCGTAGAACCATTCAACTTCTTAGTCTGTGCTGGTAGGTGCGTATACCTGGATGATCTTCAATCGAATTTTTTCGTTTACTTTGTAGATAAGATAAATAACTCTATCACTTATACTTTTAATTGTAAGTATATTCTTCGTGTGTTTTTGTATTTATCATCCGACGTCACCATTAGAAGATTCTTTTCTATAGTGAAATAGATTTCCCGACGAAAGTATCATTTGTTCTGTGCCTTTTCGCCGTACTTCAGATAATCTAAGTATATCCCATTTTATATGCTTCAGCTCGTTTTCAAGTTCCTCAGGTTTTTCGTCCTCCATCAATGTTCTGTTGTTATATGTTGCCATAAACCATATTCTTTGCCGTGGTCGTCTGTATAAGTAGCATGGTCCATTCCGGAGATTCTTAGCACCCTCTGTCCCTCTACCTCCGTGACTGCTACTATAGCCTAGTTTCAAAGAACTGCCGGAGATTGAGGGCCTTACGTCTTCATCGTTTCTATTTTACGGGTATTAGTATCGCTTGTTTATTATTATTATTTGCTAGTTTTTACCTCTTAGTAGTTTTCTTATTACTAATATTTTTATTAATAGTAAGCAAAAATACATACAATTTTTCACAAAACAAAAATACATCAACAAAGCGTTTTCCAAGATTGTCGTATTAAATGAATGAATAGGCAACAGCGGGTGATGTCATAATTCAATAGGAGAAAATCTCCACTAGGAAATTCTGCGCATACAACACAGGATTCGAAATGCGGAAATTGATCTGACATTGAAAGTTGAAGCCGCCTGTCTTTACCATTAAAAAAATTGTCATAGCTCTCATAGAAATATTAATAAACAATTCTCTGACATCTCCAAACAAAAAGTTTCATTTTTATACAATAAAAATATTAATCCTATCTCAAGTAAATACATATAAAGTTTTAACGAAATATCATGATTGAATTATATTCCTATATTGAAATATTTTTTTTTATAGATTTGTGACAGCAATCTTTAGGATTCTTAGCGAAGTGTATACAGATTGAACGAAATAAATTCGGAACATAGGAATATAATGTATTTCGGCTCAATTCTGCTGTATTTGGTTGGCCAACAAAAGATTGTCAAATAATTATATAATAAAAATCCAATACTTCAGCGGGCTGCTGGATTCTGAACTGAAATTGAAAGCTACACATAAATCTACGATTTTAATATGCTGTCAAACCAGTTATAGTCCAGGAAATGAAGCATTTCACCTCGCAATTTTTTCGTGCTGCGTGGGTTGACTTGAAATTTAACAGAAGGTAGGTAATAGCCTAAGGATCAAAATCTATATCGAACCAAAGTGCGCCAAAGCCTAGGGGGTGGTTGCCACCCCATCTCCGGGGTGAAATTTTTTTTTACGTTTTAACTACAGGTTTCGATTAAAAAAGTGATTCTAGACAAAAAATGTGCTATACATTTTTTTTATAAAATGATATTTTTCAAGTTATTCGCGATTGAAAGTAACAACTTTTAGACGAAAAAAATCCAGGTTTTTAATCGATTTTTCGCGAATAACTCGAAAATGGTGCATTTTATCAAAAAAATTGTAGAGAACAAATTTGTAGCTTTTAAAAAGACAAATACAATTCATTTTCTAAATTGTTTTTGCGATATAATAGGAACCGAAATACGGCCTACCAATGTTCAGCGGTTTTCTTCAACTTCCAAATTTGAAAGATTCAAAGTCAGATATCGGGAAAATGATGCATTTTTGGAAGAAAACTCACAAAACCTTTTTTAAAGAGCATAAACAGACCTATCATAAAAAAAACTTTAGCTCAAAAATTGGGTGAGTTATGATGAAAATAAGGTCAATACCTCATTTTTTACGAAAAAATCGATGAAAACAACCCCCTAACCACCCCTATAATTAAAATCGATCTTCACCCTTCTGCAATTCCCTTTGTACATGTATTGTTAATACGTCCAAGAAGTTTGACCCATTTAAAATGCTTAGTTTTAGAAAAAGTACAGCTTAAAGCGAGAAACGATTTACAATTTCATATTTTTTACCCTTCTTTTTTAAATATGCCCGAAAATACTGAATATATGAAAAAAATAAAAATTACCAAATTGTAGCTTTTTTAATGACTAAAATTATCCTTTATTTAGATTTGTTGTACAATGAATATTTGGCGAGATATAGCCGTTTACAGCATCGATTTAAGATCAAGCACCATCTTTTTCGGGCCCTTTAAACTCACCCCATTTAAAAACCAAGGGTTCCAAAAAGATTTAATTCACAGATCCTTGTAGCTCTTAAAAACCTCTACAAATCGTTTTTGAAGAAACACTCTATCGTTAAAAATTAAAGGAAATACGTTAAAAGACCAGTTAATTTTTTTCCGGAAAATTCCATTAGTATAGTACAGTACATTTCGGAGCATAATAATCTACAAAACCGGTATATTAGCTAGTGGGGCGTTATACATTCGAAATTGTAAGCGTTCTTATTTTGAAATCCCATACATCAGAATAAAACATCTGCTCATGTGTCTATGGCTTGGCAATAAAAATATCAGAGGAACAGATTGGGGATGGTATTCCAAAGATGGTTTGTTATTACCCGTACGCATGAACAAACAACCTGCACCCGATGAACTTTTGAAAATTACTTTTTGCCAATGCAAAAAAGGATGCGGCGTTTCATGTGGGTGCAGAAAAGTTGGTTTATACTGTAACTCTACTTGTTCTGGGTGCTCAGGTGAAGGGTGCAATAACAGTCCACCAATAATTGAAGAAGATGAGGATGACATAGATCACGATGAAGATGTAATTGATAACGAATAAAATTAATATTATAATTGTTTTACCTATAAATGTAAATATTTTCAACTATTTATGTAAATGTATAAGAATATAATTATGGTGCCTTTTTATGTTGATAAATTTTTTTGTATTTAATTCTACTTTTTTCAATTTATATCTTATGAATTAGTTTATAAAAACTGCAATGTTGTAAAGGGTGATTTTCAAAAGTTGAAAACTTGCAAAATTTTGGCAAAAAATTGTTTTCACCTATAGCACTCATAACAATTGATTTTTAAGGGTTGAAAATGTATGAATTTGTATTTTAAAGTATAAAAAAATCACTATTTAACTAATCCAAACCAAATTTCACTCATCTTAAGATTTGTAATATTATTTTACAATTTTTGAAAATTAGGGGTAGTTTTCAGCCCTAAGAACAATCAGGGTTCATCGGCATGACATAAACTATAAAGCAGAGGGTGAGTTGAGCATAATTCCAAATTTTTATGCAAATCGTTCCAAGGTGAAATCATTTTCTTCGCATTACTAATTTTTCTATATTAATCTCTAATAAAGGTCGCCTTTTTAAGGGTTGATATATGATGGAACTTTATTCAAAAGCACGAAACTATCATTATTTAATTAATTCAAACCAAATTTTACCCATATTCAGGTTTAATATATTATTTTATAATTTTTGACAATTAGGGGTAGTTTTCACCCCTAAGAACAATCAGGGTTCGTCGACATGACATAAACTATAAAGCAGCGGGTGAATTGAGCTTAAATCCAAATTTTTATCCAAATCGATCCAAGACGAAATCATTTTTTTAGAATTAGTAATTTTTTTACATTAATCTCTAACAATGGTTGCTTCTTAAGGGTTGAAATATGATGGAACTATTCAAAAGTATAAAATAATCATTATTTAACTAATTCAAACCAAATCTTACCCATATTCAGGTTTAATATGTTATTTTATAATTTTTGACAATTAGGGGTAGTTTTCACCCCTAAAACCCTTCAGCGCACTTCGGCTCGATATAGATTTTGATCCTTGGGCTATCACCTACCTTCTGTTAAAATTTCAACTGGATAAATGCAGGACGAAAAAATTGCGAAGTTTTAACTTTTTTCGACCTTCATTTCCTGAACTATTATCGCTTGCTTAGACAAACCCGTCTTACGCAAACAACATTGTTACGAGACAGATAGTTGAACGATATTTTATACAATGTCTATACCCAGGTATGGATTTATTTTTTACCAAGTTTTATATTGGTCCACTATTTCAAATGCAGTTCAAACAGACATGTATTAAATTGTATGTTCCGTTTTAATTTGGTTCAATCTGTATGTATGATAGTTCATGTATAAATATCAAATTTTCTTTAAAATAATTAATGTCTTTGAGGTATTTAATTAACTGTTCGATTTGACAATTTTCAAGATTTCACTACTTGGCCTTCACGTTAATAACGATTTTAAGTCATTCAGTACACTTCTTGTTTTACCTTTAGTTGTGAAATATTAGTCGTGTTTCATGAATTCTAACTGTTATAGACTGGTATTATTAAAGTCTGCAATTACATCGAAAAAACAAGTTAAAAAATACACTTTTTTAGTGACTCCTTATCTGTTCAGAAATGGATCGCTAACCCAGTTAATGTGATGGCTATGATATAAATCCTTTTATTAGAGAATTAAAAGTAAGAATTTTAAAAACGCTATAACTAGACAACCTATCAAGAACAATTTAGGAGCTCTGTCGAACATCCAGCCCATTTATGAGAGGCTATCCTCTGAGCAGGAGTTACACAATCAGAACCATCCGTGGCCAAAACTTCAGAGCCCAAAACATTTGAAAAACTACCTGCTCATCCATCGGTAATGTATTCAGAAGAAAACCTAAACCCAAAATCCCTTTCCTCCCCGCAATTTTACTGGCTCTTGACAGCAATGAGCTCCCTGACGATTACATTGAGATCCAGGAGGCAACTCCCCTTTATTATCGTGGTCGCAATAACATTTAAATGCTCACTTCGAGCTTACCTAGACAGGGGGATCTGTTTTCTGTGGTTTCCCGATCCCATTGCACAATGATACCTGTCTATTGCAGAGGATACAGCCACAGCTGCCCTCACGCGAATCGCGATTTCAACACATTTATTAATCTAACAAATTGTAAACATACCTATATATTCACATATTCATAAATTTATTTTTTTTAGAACAATAACTTCTGAAAAGTGGTGACATTTAAGAGAGAACAATCAAGTCACAAAAATGATGAAGTAACAGACATAGGAACAACCATAGAAAACATAAAATATAACCTGAAAAGCTTTAAACAAGATTCGACAAAGTTCTTATATAAAATTAGAATAGCTCAGAAAATAAAAAATATAGAAACAAAGGACTTTGACCCCGAAAGTCTGTATGAGGTAATTAAAAAATATATTCATGAAGCGGCAAATGAAGCACTGGGAAAAGTTGAAAATCGGAAAAAAGGAAAACCTGAATGGTTGTCAACGGAACTAGAAGAGAAAGTTCTCAAGAAAAAACAAGCATATCACATATGGCTTCAATCCAAAGATCCTCAAGACAGAGAAATATACGCTAAATGGAATAGAGAAGTTAAAAAAGACGTGGATAAGGCGAAAAATATAAACTGGGAGGCTAAGTGTGATGAACTGGACAGATTTATGGGTGGAACAAAAGGGGCGCAAGCTTGGAAAACATTAAAACAGTTTAGGAAAAATGAGAAAAATGAAGACAACATTTCACTCATAAAATTAAATGAATGGGAAGAATATTATACGAAACTGCTGAAAGAGGATAGAGTAGAGTACAGATGGAAAAAGATAAGGGAATTAATAGACAACAGAGACGAAAGACAGGAAATCCCTATAATAACATTATCTGAATTGACGGAAACCTTAAAAGAGGTTAAAAACGGAAAAGCCGCAGGGCCTGGAGACATTCCCATAGAGCTGGTTAAATATGGGCCGACTGCACTTTTAGAATTAATAGTAGACCTTTTCAATAAATGTATGTGTGGAGACCAGGAAATTCCTAAAGATTGGAATAAATCTTATATCAGCTGCATATATAAGAGAGGGAATAAAAGAGACTGTTCCAATTATAGAGGTATTAGTGTGACGAGCTCTGTGGGCCGGTTGTACGGCAGAATATTAAAGAAGAGGGTTGAAAGACAGATACAAGATATTGAAGAACAAAGCGGCTTTCGTACCGGGAAATCCTGCCTTGATAATATATTTATCCTACGACAAATTGAAAAGCGTGTCGAAAGAAGTAGAGAGACCCATTTGGTATTTATAGACCTTGAGAAAGCATATGATAGTGTCCCGTTAAAGAAAATGTTTGAGTTCCTCAAAAGGTCCGGATTGGATTCGACGTATATCCGAGCGATATATAAATTGTACGAAAATGCAGTTAGTTGTGTAAAAATTGGAACCAGAACCTCAAATGAATTTAAAGTCACTAAAGGCCTAAAGCAAGGATGCTGTTTGTCACCGACACTCTTTAAAATATACGTCCAAGAAGCATTGAGGAATTGGAGAAATAAATGTAGATTTATGGGCATCGAAGTGGGACAAGAAACTCTGTATACATTGTTGTTTGCAGATGATCAGGTGGTGGTTGCAACCGATGAGGAAGATATAAATTATATGAATCGAAAATTATTTGAAGAATATGCCAAATGGGGGCTTACTGTAAACATAAGCAAAACAGAATATTTAAAAATTGGAGGAAATACCACAAATCTGAGGCTTGAAAACGCAGTCATAAAAGGCTGCAACCAGTATAAATATCTAGAAAGCATCATATCAGCAGATGGCAGAGTTAAGAATACTTACTAATAATCTACAAAACCGAATAACCCAAGGGAAAAAATGCATCCGAATACTGAATTCATTACTGTGGTCTAATAAAATAAAGATACATACCAAACTTCGCGTATACAGAGCAATTGTAGAACCAATTACCACATATGGTGCCGAATGTTGGACGATGACAAAGAATGAACGAGATAAAGTAGACGTTGTGGAAATGGATTATCTTAGACGGTGATGTCGAGTATCGAGAATGGAAAGAATCAGGAATGAGGAAATACGAAACCGTACAGGAATTAGAGATACTCTTTCAGATAGAATACAAGAAAGGCAATTACAATGGTATGGTCACGTGATGAGAATGGAGGAGGAGCGGTGGCCAAAGAAAGCCTTAATGTATGTTCCGCCAGAAAGAAGCACGAAGCCAGCAAAAGAAAACAACAACCAACGCAAAAAAAACGAACCACGTCCTGAAGAGGTAAAAACCCTAAAACAGGACACCAAAACACCAGAAACAAAACCCAACTCACAGAAAGAAACAACCAGACAATGAGTCTCTCAGTTGTTATAATTTCGGAGGAGGTTCCGGTTTCTGTATAACATGTAGCTTCTCCTTTAAAAAGTGTTTGTTTGTCTTTGTGTATTGTATTGTTATGTCCAATTTTACTTTTATGACATTCTACTCATGTCGGATAGGCCACAACTGACGAAATGCCCCTGAAGATGATTTATTGATCGAAAGTACTTGGGCAAGATTTAATTAATCACTGTGTTCGATAGTTGCCTTGTATACTATCAAAGTTTAAAAATTCAAATGTCCTTGTTTTTTGACAAGCAGTGTATGTTAAAATATTTTGCCAAAGTGCTAATTTTTATCAAGTTTGCGTTTTTTTTTGTTAATTTGAACACGGCAATAAATTAAATCCAACTAAATATTAATCAAAAATACGAAAACCCCCAAAGCGAGTTCTTGAATTTGAATAGTTGACATTGACTTTCGTACTTTACAATTAATAAGTAAGAACTTAAGCTAGCAACGATGATAGCTTAATCGACGTTATGTAAGTTTTGCTTTAAATGAGAGTTATTGAATAACACCTAGAAAAATTGGTGTTTTTATATATAATCAACCACTTCATTTGAGTATTTCATCATTTTTTATCTTTGGCGCTTTGTCACTCATGTTGTACTTACAGATCTTAATAAATCCTTATAAAAAGTATAAAATTTAGAAAAAACTTATACAGAAGTTAAAACACTTCACATTTGTATTTATATATAAAACATATAATTAAAACTTTTTAAAAAGTGTCGTCAAAATTTATACAGTAGCATAACGTGACGATTTCGATCTAATCAGATCATCTACAGTGCCTTCTTATGTAATTGAAGCTAACACAAAATTTGTAGCTGTAACATCCATATATGGTTTTACATTATTCCAAATTTAAATTATACTGCGACTCTAGGTCAGAGGTCGGCAACCTGCGGCTCGTGAGCCGCATGCGGCTTTTTGGATGTGAAGCTGTGGCTCTTTAGTTCCACACAAAAATATTATTTATTTTACCAAAAAAATTTTAGAAAACCTTCTCAGGTTAAATTAATGAAATGGAGGCTCAGTATTCCGACCTCCCTCTTCATAATAAAGTGCGATGGCTTTCCAAAGGTGAGGTGTTAAAACGTTTTGCCTTGTGCTTGAATGAAATAAATACATTCCTAAATGAAAAAGGTATCAATCACCCTGAATTAGGGAACGACAAATGGTTGCAAAGATTTTACTTTATGATGGATATCACAGCGAAATTAAATGAGCTCAGTCTAAAACTGCAAGGAAAGGGAAACCCAGCCTATGTTTTGATGGAAGAATTGGTTTGTTTTGAAGAAAAAATAATTTTTTTTGCAGAAGATATTCAGAGCGGCAATTACTTCATTCTTAATTTCTAAAGCAATATCGCGATAAAACAAGTGCAACTGTTGACACGAACTACTTCAGCACAGTTACAAAAAAAACTAAGGATGAATTTGGTGGCAGATTTTAATAATTCAAAACCAACGAAACTACTTTAGCATTCATAGTAAATCCTCTCAACACAAATAGTAACGAAAGTAACGTTGAGCCATTTGCAATTCATACTGGATCTTTAGAAATGCAATTGATCGATTTAAAAAGTAAAGCTTTGTGGAGTGGAAAATTTACAGAATTGAAAAGCAAGTTGGAAGAGTTGGAAGTCCAGAAATGTATGCACGTAACGCAAAAAGTGGACAGCTTTGAAAGAAATATTGCTAATTGAGGACGCTAACATTCGACGCATGGACTAGATCCAGATTGCTACAGTGAGGTGACGAAGTTGGCATTTGGAGTACTAACTATCTTCGGATCGACATATTCTTGCCAGCAAGCGTTCTCTTGCATGAATATAATTAAAATTAAAGTAAGAAGCCAACTAACAAATGAAAATTTAGAGTCGTGTTTGAAACTTAAAACACAAGTTATGAGCCAGATTTATTCAAACTTTCTAAAACCATGCAAATCCAACGCTCCCATTAAGATTATTTGCTCAAATGTTTGTTATTGAAGTGCAAGTTAGTGTTATAAGTGAATATTTACTTGTTTTGATTTTTTACTTTAACAAATGAAATGTATGTAAATATATGTGAAAAACCCTATATACCTACATATGAATAAATAGATTATTTTTTTTTATCAAAGAACTTTATTTATGCGAGTATTATTTATTGTTGACAAAAAAAATTTGTGGCTTTATTGTTGACAAAAAAAACTTTAACATTTTGTTAATTGTAATTTTTGGCTCTTCCGACTCAAAAGGTTGCCGACCCCTGCTCTAGGTCGATGACATTTGATAAAAATTAATACCTAAAGAGCAATATGTCTCCTTGTTCGGCTTGAACACGTGGTTCAAGAACCACGGGGGACTTAGAATCTCCATAGGCACTTAGAGATAGACACTGTTAATCAGACGGTCGAGAAATTTGAAAGAAGTCACGAAAAAAGACTTTTTAATCACAGTAACCCCTGGGCCGTCCAGTTCCTCGACAATGTGAATTTATTCAGAAGAGTAAGAAGCCTATCGAGTTGAAGAAGTGATAGTATAAAGCAGACTACAGTGTCGCAGTGATACACATCTAAATGTATGTAATTAAGTTATTAGAGTCAAAGGATCGCTAGTTAGTAGGACTTTATTTAAGTTTTTTGTTAGTAATTTAAATTAGACAAAAACTGTTTATTGGTCTTTAAGATCGGATTGCAGTTATAATAAAATACACCACGTTGAGATATTTTATTAAAAAAATTCTATTAAAAGTTTAACTAACTACTTACAGAGGTTATTTTTTAGGTAAAATGGTCTCACAAATTTCTGATCTGCTCACCAAACACGAGCTGAATAATGTCAACCAACTACCTGCAGACGACTCTTAAAAAAGAAGACCTACTTCCCACTTAGGTTAATTTTTTATACGTTGACGATATTTGTGTCGCAATATTGATTTCAATCGAGGGGTTTATTTCTTTCTACAGCCTAAAAATTATTAACAATGTTCAAAGTTCATTGTCGTGCATTAATTGTGGTTTTTATTGATCTTGGGTCATTAATTATTGTTTCTAATATTTTTTATATCCGCAGTGACAAAAATAGTTGCTAATGATACATCTATGTTGTAAAAATTATTCACTTTATATTGTAGTTATATAATTATGACGTAGTTCTTCATTTTTTGTGTTTCGTAACGTGGTATTTTGTCTGAAAGTTACTTAAAATTGATAAAAAAATAGTGGCTCCTTTAACGATAGCACAATAATGTTATTTATTAATACATTTGGTCATGCTACTGAAACTATTTCTTTGGAAAAAAACACAACATTTTCTGCAAAAATTATCAGAAATAAATGTTGATTCCAATAAAATACTGTTTAGTTTTGTAGTATATTAAGATTATTAATAGCTTTTCTAAATACAGATTGAACGAATTTAAAACGGATCATACAATTTAATATATGTCAGTTTGAACTGCATTTGAAATAGTGGACCAATATAAAACTTGGACAAAAATAAATCCATACCTGGGTATAGACATTGTATAAAATATCGTTCAACTATCTGTCTCGCAACAAAGTTGTTTGCGTAAAGGAAATGATAATAGCTGAGGAAATGAAGCTCGAAAAAAGTTAAAACTTCGCAATTTTTTCGTCCTGCATGGATTGAGTTGAAATTTTAACAGAAGGTAGGTGATAGCCCAAGGATCAAAATTTATATCGAACCGAAGTGCGTTGAAGGGTTTTAGGGGTGAAAACTACTCCTAATTGTCAAAAATTATAAAATAACATATTAAATCTGAATATGGCTAAGATTTGGTTTGAATTAGTTAAATAATGATTATCTTATACTTTTGAATAGAGTTCCATCATATTTCAACCCTTAAAAAGCAACCCTTGTTAGAGATTAATGTAAAAAAATAGTAATGCGAAGAAAATGATTTCGCCTTGGAACGATTTGCATAAAAATTTGGAATTAAGCTCAACTCACTCTCTGCTTTATAGTTTATGTCATGCCGATGAACCCTGATTTTTCTTAGGGGTGAAAACTACCCCTAATTTTCAAAAATTGTAAAATAACATTACAAATCTTAAGATGAGTGAAATTTGGTTTAGATTAGTTAAATAGTGATTTTTTATACTTTAAAATACAATTTCATACATTTTCAACCCTTAAAAATCAATTGTTATGAGTGCTATAGGTGAAAACAATTTTTTGCCAAAATTTTGCAACATTTTAACTTTTGAAAATCACCCTTTATAACATTGCAGTTTTTATAAACTAATTTAATAGATATAAATTGAAAAAAGTAGAATTAAATACAAAAAAAAATATCAACATAAAAAGGCACCATATATTCTAATAAATTTACATAAATAGTTGAAAATATTTACATTTAAAGGTAAAATAATTATAATATTAATTTATAGCACCCAGAACAAGTAGAGTTACAGTATAAACCAACTTTTCTGCACCCACATGAAACGCCGCATCCTTTTTTGTATTGGCAAAAAATAATTTTCAAAAGTTCATCGGGTGCAGGTTGTTTGTTCCTGGGTACGGGTAAACAAACCATCTTTGGAATACCATCCCCAATCTGTTGCTCTGATATTTTCATTGCCAAGCCATAGACATATGAGCAGATGTTTTATTCTGTTGTATTGGATTTCAAAATAAGAACGCTTAAAATTTCGAATGTATAACGCCTCACCACCTAATATACCGGTTTGGTAGATTATTATGCTTCGAAATGTACTGTACTATACTAATGGAATTTTCCGGAAAAAAAAAATAATTGGTTTTTGTAACGTATTTCCTTAATTTTTAACGATAGAGTGTTTCTTCAAAAACAATTTTGTAGAGGTTTTTAAGAGCTACAAGGATCTGTGAATTAAATATTTTTGGAACCCTTGGTTTTTAAATGGGGTGAGTTTAAAGGGCTCGAAAAAGATGGTGCTTGATCGAAAATCGATGCTTTAAACGGCTATATCTCGCCAAATATTCATTGTACAACAAATCTAAATAAAGGAAAATTTTAGTCAATAAAAAAGCTACAATTTAGTACATTTTTATATATTTTTCATATATTAAGTATTTTCGGGGATATTTAAAAAAAGAAGGGTAAAAAATATGAAATTGTAAATCGTTTCTCGCTTTATGCTGTACTTTTTCTAAAACTAAGCATTTTAAATGGGTCAAACTTCTTGGACGTATTAACAATACATGTATAAAGAGAATTGCAGAAGGGTGAAGATCGATTTTAATTATGGGGATGGTTAGGGGGTTGTTTTCATCGATTTTTTCGTAAAAAAAAATGAGATATTGACCTTATTTTCATCATAACTCACTCAATTTTTTAGCTGATGAGTCTTTTTTTTATAATAAGTCTATTAATGCTCTTTAAAAAAGATTCTGTGAGTTTTCTTCCAAAAATGCATCATTTTCCCGATATTTGACTTTGAATCTTTCAAATTTGGCATTTGAAGAAAACCGCTGAACATTGATAGGCCGTATTTCGGTTCCTATTATATTGCAAAAACATTTAAAAAAGTGAATTGTATTTGTCTTTTTAAAAGCTACAAATTTGTTCTCTACAATTTTTTTGATAAAATGCACCATTTTCGAGTTATTCGCGAAAATCGATTAAAAACGTCGATTTTTTCGTCTAAAAGTTGTTACTTTCAATCGCGAATAGGGTGAATGAAAAAAATTTCACCCCCGAGATGGGGTGGTGACCACCCTTAGGGCTTTGGCGCGCTTTGGTTAGATATAGATTTTGATCCTTAGGCTATTACCTACCTCCTGTTAAAATTTCAAGTCAATCCACGCAGGACGAAAAAATTGCGAGGTGAAATGCTTCATTTCCTGGAGTATAAGTGGTTTGACAGCATAATAAAATCGTAGATTTATGTGTAGCTTTCAATTTTTATGATTTCAGAATCCAGCAGCCCGCTGAAGTATTGGATTTTTATAATATAATTATTTGACACCTTTTGTTGGCCAACCACCTACAGCAGAATTGAGCCGAGATACATAATATTTCGTATGTTCCGAATTTATTTCGTTCAATCTGTATATACAAAAAACTTTGATTTCGCGTGAGAATCAGTACAATATCACAAATATTCAGCTTTCGCACATATTCACAATTTTAAGAAGATGCACTTAGTAGTTATTGGAAAATTAAAATTGTTTATCCCAAAAAACTTCCATTTACAATGTTAGTATGTTTAAACTATGAATTTTGAAAGCACCAAACTAAACAAAAAGGTTTATTTTATTAAATTGAATGATTTTACGATTTTTTAATTCACCGGGGCTTGGTTTATAAATAATAAGCAAATTAAAAAGAACCATTTGAAAGATTAACAATTAAAGTTTAGACAAATAATAATTAATACGAATTTTTAAAAACAAGCCGTCCATGATGAACAAAGTTTAAAAATGAAATGATTTTACTAATAAGACTTTCTCTTTAATTTGGTTCTTTCAGAATTCATGTAGACCTAATATTAAATTTGAATAATTGAATTTTGTACCTAGAATATGTTTTGTTGCAAAGACTGTACTTTTTTGTTTAATTCCAGGCGTTAGGCCACTCTCCGGTTACCATATTTTGCAGATCATATGCATAACATCTCCAGTCTCTTTTAAAACTTCTGCGGTGATTTGGTCTGCGCCAGGAGATTTTGTACCTCAATATAGTTCGATTATTCGAAAAAACCAATTTTCCCTAACACTTATGTCCCCCAATTCGTTCGGATAATCGACGCTTTACTGTAATTATATTTTGACCTAATCGGTGACATTCCGATAAAAAATAGATAATACAACATTCCTAAAATACTTGTCGAATATCAAATTGTCTATATTATAAACTTTGATCGTTTTTAAATATCTATACAACGTATTTCAAATAATTTATAATATTTTGTTTACCGCCAGTTTTCCAGTAATGGAAGTGTAAAGTTTAAAAATCATAGTCCAAAATATGAAACTAATATGACTAATAAATTGGAAATATGTGAATAATATTTTATACTCAGCACCGCAAATGTTTCATCGTCAATGTCTGTAAAACATTATAAAATTGCTAAAATTGTTAGATAATTACCGGGAAGTTAAGTGTAAAAAAATTTAATTACGTTTAACATTTATTTTACATTGTTTGTACTATATAATAAGTGTTTATGTATTAATTACATAATGATATGATACATTGTCCAACGTGAGAGACAATCGAAAAAATAGTGTTGAACAAATATTAAAGTGCAAATCTACATGGTTGATATTTAGTTGGATATTTCATGATTTCTTTTTCTTATATTTTATACATCTTTGTCAATTTGTACATATTATGATGCTGATGTTCTTCCTCGGTTCTTATTACTCTTTCTATGCTTTCTCTACGTTTCTCTATTAGAACTTGCTCGAAAAGTATATATCTATATATTCATTATGCCAATTCATCTGGTCTGTGATCCAGTTCTCCTCTTTTTCTCGAATTAACTGTGACATTAAGCTCTGTGTTTATTATCATAACAATCAGGTGACAACGAATATCTTGGAGAAAAAAATCGAGAATGACGTCTTCAAGAGCTGTTGTGTTTGTTCTTTACTTTTCCCAGATATTTGAAGCTTTTTCTTCAACACCATATCTCAAAGGCATCAATTCCTTTATTATCAGTCGTTTTAATGGTCCAGGTTTATGAGGCATAAATTAGATATATTGAAAATATGGTTCCGCACTGAATATGACAAATTTCTGTTCATACAGTTACTGTGACTGTGGAGAAATACAAAATATAAAACATCTTACATGCAGAAACTGCCCTCATCGTTGTACTCATAAAAATTTGTGCAAAAAATTATATGAACAACCTGTCTGAATACAACATTCAAGTAAACTAAGTAACCTAATAAATACGACAATAGTCTTAAATATGGCATTAATGCTTACTATATGCAAAAAAGGAGAGGTAAAAATAAAAAGAGAGAAAACTAAAAACTTGGGGAAAACTTTTGTCATTCGATAAAAAACGTTTTCAATGCATGAATTTTTTTAGATATTAAAACGGATAAAAGTCGCTCGGGACCAAATCTGGTAAATACGATGGATGCTTCAACAATTCGAACTTTAATTCATGGATTTCAGTCATTGTAAAAATGCTCATATGACACTCTGTGTTGTCCTAATGAAAAAGGATTTTTTTCTTGTGCAAATTAGGACTTTGTTTACAATTTTTTTCTGCAGTAAAAGGTTACAATTATATTCAGAATGTATTAACAGTTTTCAACTATATCATGGCTTAGTGACTTTGTGAACTTGGAGAAGATGAACAAATCAGAAATGTATAGGTATAAGTATAAAAGGTTTTTCAAAAACTTACTGACGAAGGAGACAGCTAAAAGATGTAGAAAACGATATTATCTAGTTTACTGTATATATCCCGTTTATAGCGTAATCCGCCTTTGGGTTCCCGTTCGCCAAGCCTGTCTATTCTGCCAGTCTTCTTCAAATAGATTTCTTGCTGACATGGCTTTTGAAATTTCTTGCATCCATGTTGTTGGTGGTCGTCCTCGTTTTCTTTTCTCTGGTGGTACCCATTCTAATATTTTTTTTGGTAGTCTTTCTTCCCCCATACGTCTAACATGTCCGTACCATGTCAGTTGTTGTTTTTCGATGTCTTCTATAATTGATCTTTGTACATTCATTTGATTTCTTATGTCCTCATTTCTCACATATTCTAATCGAGACTTTCCCGTTGCTCTCCTCCAAAAATCCATTTCAACTGCCAAGAGGTTACCTTTAAGTTTTTGTGATAACTGCCATACTTCTGAGCCATACACGATTACTGGTTTCAATATTGTGTTATATATTCTTTTTTTCGTTTCCGGTCTTATATTTTTCTGCCATATTTTACTGTCCAGGCTTAAACAAATGTGTCATGTATCTAGATAAGTAAAATTCTTCAACTGATAGATAGAAATTATGATAGAGACCAAATACGTGTTTAATATTGCAAGGAAAATGTATCGCGTTATAAATGTAATCATTACAAAATGATCGTTATCGTTTTTAAAATATTATATGACCTTGTTGCAGAATCTTGAAAATCAATTTTATTCTTTTTAGTCTAGAACCTCAACTTCTATTAAAGCAATATTGCCGTCAGTATTGCAATTTTATGACCCAGTTAAGTTTATGTAATAACCAGATTTTTCAGTTTGAATTTGCCAATAAATGGTATTTAATTTTATTTTATTTTTGTCTGTGGCAGAATCATCGAAGATATTATACGACCACTACTATATTATTGCATGATACAAAAAGTTGGTAAGTAAATAAAACATTGTAGGAATAGTACATTGTTTACCGGGTAGGAAAAGCTTAACATTCGTGTGAAGATTGCTAAGTCGAGGCGCAAGCCGAGACTTAGCAACACAGAGTCCAAGAATGTGGCTTTTCCTACGAGGTAAACATACTATTTTTCCGCAAATCGTTTAAAATTCGACAGATATTGATTGATTTAAAAAAAAACGCGATAATTTTATTCCCAAATAAATGGTGCTTTGAAATTCCTAATAAAATTACTTGGGTTACTATGGAAACGTATTGAATTGTCAAACTTTATTAAATTTATGTAGAACACTAACAACTGTACGGAAATATCATTTCCTTACAGTAAGGAAATGACATTTCCTTACAGTAAGGAAGTCGTGACTTTTTCTTCAAGAAATTTTGACAGGAATGTCAAAATTTCCTGGCGATTTGCGGAAAAGTAATTTCTTGTATTAACTTTGTTGTCTCATATATCTACTTCTTCTATTCTACTTTTCCATAATCAGTTTGTTATGTATAAGGCTTTTTGAAGTGATAGTTATTTTTATTTTTACCAACTTCTCTTCTCTATACACAGCCTTGACTCATCAATTTCTTTTCCAATTATTTTCACGTCATTGTGTTTAGGACGATGGAAGTCTATTTTTTTACTGATACTTTTAATATTATCACGATATCTCTGCTAGTGTTTTTCCACAGTCCTTTTGAATTCTTCAGAATGCCAAACAGTCTATGTGTCCATATGTCCAAGACCAGGCATGCTCTATGACCAATCATTTACTTAAACTTATTCCCAGCATAATTTTTTCAACAGCTCATTGACTTATTGGGAACTTGTTAGAGGATGTATAAGTGCTATAAGTTTAAGACCAAGACAATTGCAAAATTGGACGAGCTGAGAACATCGTGTAGAATTCTACTTTTGAAAAGATTGTGCATGTGTATTTTGATAAGTCATTAAACGTTTATAAGGTTATCTTATATGATCTATTCTAAGAATGAGAACAATTCAGCAATATGCAGGCAGATAAAAAATATGAGAGTGCAAGGACTGAAGTGTTGGAAAAATGGGAATAATCAAGATCATTTCTTGATTGTAAATTATTGACTTGATTTTCTGTATTAGCTTTCAGTAAGTCGGATGTTTCAAAAGAGATTGATGGCGTCATAGCCAGAGAGAAAGTTGATTAGCTTTTATATATAAACCCTCAGCGGGACTCGACCTAAAAGGTCCACTGTAAATTTTAGAAAAATGGGAACAATATCAACAGATAAAAGAATTGAAAAAATACAGGAAAACTGCAAGAAACAGATAGAAGACTCATAAACATAACAACTAATCCTCTGAAAGTTATGAAACTTACAAGGAGTCTCGAGAAAGGAGAAGAAAGCGATAATCTGAGCAAAAAAGGTTCATTTTACACACTGCTTGGACAAAAATATGTTGCGAGAGATATTATACCTCAATTATTATTTAAATACGTCATTTTCTCGAAAAAATTTTATTATATTTCCATTCCAGTAGTTGGTCGATGTCATTAATAATTCATCACATGTAGTATTCAAGTTGCATTCTCAGTAGCGGATTTACACCGAATATAAATAAAAATAGAAACTGCAAGTCTGTTTGTTAGCGTCATTGCATAAATTATGTAAAAAAAAATATTAAAATGTATTTTTCTATATGTTCTGGGCAATATCATTTATCCAGAACCATCAATCCAGAATTTATCATAAGTATTGCCGTAAAAGCAAAAGGGTAGTGTTAAAGAATGTCGATACTAAAATTTGGGAACTTTCATCAGCCATAACAATGTTTTTAGCATAATTGGCTGTTAAAATTGTGTCCAAAAAAGAAAGCTACAAGGAATTACAAAGTTAAAGAGGTGTTATTGTTTCAATAGTCAAAGATGTCCCAAATATAAATCAACAGTGGAGTGCTACCATTTAAAGGGGAACGTTTTTGAGAATAATATTAATAATAATTCATAGACATGAATATACTTATAACAGAAGGAACAGGAGAAGAGATAGAAGAACTATAGCATAGCATTAATCAAATCGTGAACAGGTTGACAAAGCAAGACCTGACAATTGACATGGGTGACTTCAACGCGAAAGTTGGGACCAGCAAAACAGCATCTGCAGTTGGGCCATTTGGACTAGGAAACCGGAACGATCTGGGAGAAACATTGGAGATTTTTGCGGATACAGATCAATTAGTAATAATGATCACGTAGTTTAAGCTACAACTAAGGAAATTGTACACCTAGAAATCTCCACAGGATTCTTTGGGAAGGATTGCAAGAAATCAGATTGATCACATGCTAGTAAATAAGAGGTATAGGAACATCTACACATCTATCAAAACATACCCGGGACAGATCTAAATTCTGATCATGTACCAGTTGTAGGTAATTTCAGAAGTCAGTATGAAGAAGATTACAAGTATGTCGATGAAGAATATGATGTTAAAAAACTTATAGATCCCAGTGTTCGACTGAAGGTCAGTGAAAAGCTCAATACAGAGGTGCTAAAATGGAGAAATGCAGGACATATAGAGTAAAGTCTGACCATTTATACAAGAAACAGTGAGAGAAATAGAAGAACAACACCTGAAGAAAGATACAGGGAAACGGAAATCGTAGATGACCGATGAAATACTTGTGGATCAGAGAAAAAAACAAAGAAAATAATCTCTAATAATATAAAAGAATACATGCCAACGTCAGAAGAAAATGACATTTGGTAGAAGTCTTGATGATATTTTCTGTCCGAGATAAAATTTCTCCTTTACACCATTTTTAGGCCATTTTCCCTAGTTCTACGACGACACGAATATGGTATTAGAATGATATTAACTAATGTTTGCCTATCAAAAAAAGTGCAATATCGTAAGTAGGGTTGGTTAGGTTTGGCATTTCCCAAATTCATGATTTTGAAAAATGGACTAAAAACCGACACTTTGAATCTCTATAAGTCAGAAACAGTTGATTTCTAATCCTTATATATTATTGATTAAAAGGACCTTATGTCTATATTAAGTAGAATAATATATTATCATTATAACCGCCAATAATCTAAAACTGCGAAAATCAGATAGAAAAACAAAGAGAAGTAAAATTTTAACACAAGCCATATTTGAACAATTCTAAAGACAACACAAATTATACTAAGACTAATATAAAAAAACAAAGAACTTTTCACACATTTTAATATAAAATATAAAAACTAAAAATAGCCGTATAAAGACAAATGACTAATGCTTAAAGTTGCAAATTTATTAACCCAATTAGCAAGATTGTAATGCAAATTTAAAAATATTAATAGATATATGTAGTTATAGATACATAAATATTATATAATAATTATTATTTTAATATGTAAATATCTTTTATTTTAAATTATACTTTCATTCTAAGAGTTGATCTATTTAATGAATAATTCATCACATGGAGTATTCGGGTTAGATTCTCAATAGCCTCCATTTCTTGATCAAATTACACAATAAACATTATTAATAATAGTACCTATATTACTTTATGAGGCGGAGAAGCATGACTTTTCTTGACGCGCCCGATATTACGCGCCGAACGAAGTGAGGCGCGTAATAGAAGGCAAGTCAAGAAAAGTCGCTTCTTTGCCGAATAAAGTATACTATTTTTTCTTCAAACGTAGCAATTTTTAACCATAAATAGTACAATTCATAGGTACGCTATTTTTACTCAAAATTAACTGTGACAATTATCAAATAGACTGTGACAAATATAATAATAGAGGATAGAAAATGGATAGTAGATGGATAGTAGAAAGGAACAGAATAAAATTTTATTACATTGAGATTATGATTAAAAATAAAGCAGGTTATACTAGTGTACAAAACTATATCCGTGCAGTAATCAAGAAGAAAGAATAGGAAGAAAGAAGAGGAAGAAAGACATCTGGACCAACGGCAAGCGTAAGAGGGAATCTTTCTGCTTCCAGATCGTTGGATGACAGAGGAGAGTCTGGTTTAGCAGGTAGGCATTTGGCGTAGACTCGCAGACGAGAAGACGTTTAAAAGTACCTTGAGGATTATCGTCGGGACTACGAAGAACGAATCCTGCAATAAAGTCAGTCAGGCGGCGTCCTGGACTGAGATGTATTTTGAAGATTCCAGACCACCCCTCTATAAAGACGAGAAAATCAAGTAAGTTGCGCAGGATTGAGATCGGTGGATACAAGAAGAAGAAATCACCAATAATAAAAAATTTTAGTATGACTGTTTATCAACAGGTACTTTTTGCTTTTAAGAATAATGAAAAGTGATCTTTCTTCAATTTCGTCGTCAATGTCATCCGATATTTCCTTTGGTCCCATCGAATATACATTTTTATTAATCATTCGAGACTTAACATTTATTAAATACTTATAGAAAAAAAAACTTTTGTGATTGATTATTGTAGATTATCGAATTAACAGCTACGTCATCGATATAAGTTTTGTTTTTCTTTAATTACTACGATCTATACGATTTGTTTGTTTCAAACACAATATAACAACTTGTTGTCTAGATCCATTTCGTACTGATTCTAATAAAAAAGTTGTTTTTATTTTGCTAGTTATCACTAGCACTATTAATTGCTAATAAAATAAATCGTGTTTACATATGTTAGTATAAACAAATTGATACCTATGCGGTTGTTTAAATAAAACTATCTAATATGTTTATTGTAAACAAGTAAACAAGACAGGTAGGTATATAATTTGTCTAGGTCTGTTTGTGTGGTGTCTCAATATTTTTAATATATTGCAGGAAATAAACCACGAATGGTACAATAATTTGATCCAGCATTGCAACATGTTTTCATAAAAGTCCAAGATCCCAGGGCCGCCAGACGTTACGTAATTCCTTACAAATATTATGTATATTAACGTAATATTAGTACATATGCTGCTAGTGTTGCCGGGAGGCGTCGATAGGGCTGGAATGGCCCATATCTGGCTCAGCGGTCTTCTTGCGATCCTGTGAGTTGGATCGGGAGGTGGTACGGGTGTATGTATACGAGGATACAAATGCAGGTAATATAATGACTCATGTTTGATCCTTACGGAAATATCACAAGTCAGTTTGAATATATTCAAAATAGCAAATAAACAGTGAATAAATAGATATATGGTCCTTATATGAGAATAGGATATGAACAATAGCATAAAAATTGAAAGAATTCAAACAAACAGAAGATTGTGTGCACCAATCGAAAAATCACGCATATATAAATGTTATGCAACAATTAAAAGGCATATGGTGATATTTCTTAACTTACAGAAGAAATACCGATACGTGTCTTGTGTCTCCTTGACTTACGGAAGGATAACAAGAGGAAAAAAAAATGATAAATCAAAAGCAATAATAAAATAGCAGTGATAAACAACAAATAAATGCGTATGTTTCAGACGCTATGCCTCAGAGAGGTTTCCGTAAGAAACATACAAAAACACAAGTAAAATATCAAGAAAATATCAATAATAATATGCACACAAATATAGAAATCAATAAACAATAGCAAAAAAAAAATAAATATGGTACAGAGGAGACTGCCTTGAAAAAGACAGTCAATTTCTTACATGAATAAAGTACCAGATGGTATTTTCTCTGTGTCTCTGTGTATGATCGGAGAAATATCACAGCAGAAAATACGACAAAATACATAATGCACATTAAATCAGCAATAAATCAATATAAAAATACAGGAAAAATAAAAGGCAGATTCTAGGTGGATGTAATACACCGTACCTAGAGTCTTCTATTACGAGGGTAAGCTCGAACTGGCCGACTACAGAAAACCCACCTTCTTTTATATCCGAAAATCCTTTGTTCGGAGGGATTATGACGTAGGAAAGTGGACTTCCCATAGAATCGGCCGATGGGAAATTTTAAATTGCCCAAAAGTTGAAATAACCCATATTTCAACCAATGAACAATTTTTCCCATGTCAGGAGATGTTCCTTGTACGCTGATTGGTGCGTTAATGATCGCTCCAGAGGACACTAGCTTGGGCCGACTGACAATTCATAGGTACCAGATGCTAAAGGTAGGTAAAAATAGTGCTAACGTTTGTTATAGTGCTTATTTTTAGGTAATTTTACAAAGCTATGTTATCAATTTTATTTATTTATAAATATAAGCAGGCCTTGAAATACTAGGACTGAAAAGTTTACATCTTCCATTAAAATTAACTATCTAATAATCAAGCGCTCATATACAAAGCGAGACTTTAGGTGTGTATGGGCGAATGTTTGGTCCTTCCGATTAGTCCAGCTATTTATAAAAGTTATTGGATTAGTTCCCTGAGTATCATATAAAAATCCAATAGAGTGAGAGAATGTTAAAGAAAGGAAAGTTATAATGTTATACATTATTTTTTGAAAGCTGTAAAGCGTCTGGTAAAAGTTACCGCCAACGAATTGAGCTTGGAAGTATTAATTATTAATTTTTAATATTTTCTAAAACTTCTTGTTTTTTCTTCTTATCTGTAGACTTTAAAGTTTGTTTCATCTTCAATATTAGTGTCCTAAATTGGGTAAATTATCGCACCATCTTTTTCTTGGTCTGCCAATACTTCTTCGTCCATTTGGTGACTTATCTCGTGCCATTAGTACTATCCTATTCTCTGCCATTCTACTAATGTTGAGTTCGTTCCACTCCTGTTTCCGTTTTGTCACCCATCCATGTATGTCTTCTATATTGCATGCTCGTCTTATGTTTTCGCTTATCTCCCTATCCAACAGACTTTTGCCTGATATTCGTCGGAGTATTTTCATCTCTGTCGTTTCTAGTAGTAGCCTCGTTTTAGATGTGTCAAGTATTGTCTCCGGCGTGTATGTTAATATAGGTCTAATTGCTGCCTAATAGATTCTTGTTTTTGTGTCTTGAATAGGGTGTTTGTTCTTCCAGATTGTGTTATTAATAGATCCCGCCGCTTTACTAGCTTTTAAGCTTTGTTGTCGTCTCTTCTTCAACATCTCCGTAACTAGTTATATCTATTCCCAGATATCTAAACCTTGCTTCCAGCTTTATTATGTTCCCATCAATTTCGATTTTACATCGTAGTGGGTGCTTAGATGTCATACATTAGGTTTTTTCTGCTGATATTATCTTGTATTTATTGGCTGTTGTATTGAAGATGTGTATTAATCTTTGGAGCTCGTCTTCTGTCTCGGCGATTAATGCGGCATCGTCTGCATAATATAATATTTGGATTTCTTTGTTCCCCATTATGTAGCCATGACCTTTACGTACTGCTTGTATTAGTTTGTCCATTATTATATTAAACAGAAATGGGCTTAACGAGTCACCCTGTCTGACTCCGCTTTATACTGCTATATAGTGTGTTAGTTTTACATTTATCTTTGTCTGTATTCGATTATGAGAGTGGATGTTTTCGATGATTTGTCTAATATTTATTGGTATGTTTCATTTATACAGTAGGTGTAAGACGTCTTCGACTTGGATGCGATTGAAAGCCTTTGTCCGGTCTATAAAACATAGATATGCTGGTTTATTGTACTCGATGGCCTTTTTTGTGATTTGTCTTAGTACAAATACGGCTTCTACGCAGGTTGTTCCGGATTTGAATCCTTGTTGTCCATCTGATAAAGTTGTTAGTTTATTGATTTTGTTGGTTAGGACGTTTGTGGTAAGCTTAAGTGCGATTTTCAGTAGATTCATACCTCTATAATTGTGGGAGTCTTCATAATTTTCTAAAATGTACGTAAAAATAAACATTGGTACCATAAAAAAACTTATGATTATTTTTACCTACATTTAGCAGCTGGTACCTATGAATTGGCCTTCAGTCCAAGCTAGCAGGTATGCATTTACTTGCAAGACACAATAAAATACCAGAAGATAAGCGAGATAAACCTATTTTTCGAAAAGAGCAATAAGAAACAACCAGAAAACTACCTAAGGTGTGAGTTGCTACCTAAAGTCCATTTTGAGACTTTGACTCCAGACCAGTAACCCTTATTAGGAGTTTACATTGCAAGTGAATCTACTTAAAATTTTAACATTCTACATAATTATCAGTAACCATGTACTCCAATAACAATTAAATATCATTCGAAGGGTTTTCATCCATACATTTAGTGGCTTTAAACATCTATACCTAGTAGCAGCACTGAGGATGGAATATTTAATCCGAAAACGGTCTTTGATTTAGTCCGTAAAGATACTTTTTAAATAAATATACCTTTTATAAAGAATTTTTTAGTAAAAATTTTTATAATTTGTCACTAACTCCGAAGCAATATTTCTAAAAACTGTATATGTTTTGTTGTTTGAAAACTATTTTATTACTTTAATGTAGAGTGTCAGCTAACATTTATTTATATTTTTCTCCAAATAAATATTAAACAGGACAAGCGAGAACATTCAACCCGGAAGATCGTATATCTATATCCTTCTGTCTGCCTTACTAAAAATTTGAATTGTTGCAGTATTGTTATCTGTTGAGTCTAGCTTTTTTATCTTGTTTTCTTTTAGTAGTTGAGAAATTTGGTTATTTGAAGGTTATCGAAAACCTAGTGCGTGATATAAAATATGAATATTTACATATTCAGATTTATATTAACAAATTATGAAACCAAATAAAATTATAGTGTCGCCAAAAAAACGCAGGAAAAGAAAAGAAAAATATTAAAGCACCTACAAAAAATGAAATTACTGTAGGTGCAAAAAAAAACTAAATTCATCGTAATAATTCAAGCAAGAAGACAAAACCCTAAAACCGAAATGAGGCCATAAATACGAAGAAAGTCAGAAATTGTCGCCGAATAACACTTTTTGATGATTTGTACTATAAGATGGCTACTATTTTACTCATAAAATAACAATCATTAGGTTGACGATAAAACTCGACGAGTATAATTAAAATACTAATCTTGTTACATAGCGACAATGGTAATTATTACCTTAAGATGAACTAGTAGTAGAAGATGTATTCAGTACTTTGCTTTACAGTGTTGAGGCATGGACTCTTAAACAGAGGAATATTAAAAACCTTGAAAGCTTTGAGATGTGTTAGAAGTTATTATGGATATAAAAAAGAGAAAACTTGAATACTTAGGCCACCTGATGAGAGGGAAAAAAGTACACGTTCCTACAAAATATAATGCAAGGAAAGATCCAAGGACGCAGACATCCAGGCCGTAGAAGAATGTCCTGAATGAGAAATTTAAGAGAATGGTTTGGCTGTACCACTAACGAATTATTTAAAACAGCAGTTAATAAAATTAGAATCGCCATAATGATATCCAATCACCGATAGGAGAGGCACTCAAAGAAGAAGACGTTGGCATCGCTGTTAGTTTTATTGTGGACTGACTTTCAGCTGAAACAAATCTGCACATTTTCATACTACAAAAACTTTCCTGTAAGTATGTTAATCAATGTTTTTGGTTTCAGAAATAATTTATAGCGAAGGTAACTAAACAAGAATGCCTCGAAAGTACGTAAGAATTAAAAAGGGCAAATAATATGAAATTGTTTAAAAAACAATTCATGATGTATAGAATGGCGGTAGTTTTAGAAAAGTTGCAGAAAAATGTAAAAGGAGCATACTTTACTATAAAGACATACGAAAAGAGGTGAGACCAAGAAAAAAGGTGGTCAGACCGCCCTGTCTGTAGTGATTGGGGATATCCAAATGACTCATTTACTTCACGAATGCTTATAAAAGATTTTTTTGATATGCAGAGCAAAAGTGTCCTATATTTTAAGAATAATATTCCTGGACCTGATTTTGTCCAATTTGTCAAATTTTAAAACAGTCCACAGCAGCTATTACTGAAGAGATTATCAATAAATAGTTTGATCGTCTTGGTATAGAATGAAAAGATATTATAGCAAACAATATCAACAATTATGATGAGACCATTTTAGGGGATAACTCATAACGAAAAGTTATTATTTCTCGAAAGGATTGTAAAGGATAATAAACTCTACAAACGCTTTCGTTTGGGTTATGTTTTATGCTGCTAGCGATGGAATCATCCTCCCTCCATATGTGGTATATAAACCATAACATATCTATGATATATGGAGAGTTAGAAGCCACCAAACTCCAGATACAACCGAAAAGTAAGGATGGATTGATTCTTATTGCTTTCAAGATTAGGTCAAGATCATAGCGATACCCCATCTATCAAAACTCATGTAGTAAAGATATTGTTAGGCAACAACTTAGCCTTACATCTATCTGTAGAAGTCGAAAAAATTTGCCAAGAACATATCAAATTAATTTTTTTGCCAAGCAACTTCCAACAGCCCGAAACAAGGCCTAGGAAGTGAAGCCTCTTTTCCAAAAATATCTTCAACTCTCTTTAAAGAGCTGTAGTGTCACTAAAAGAAATTAATATTATTTGTTGTTTCAAAAAATGTGACATTTCACTAGATAGAAATAATGTTTTCCTCCAAAAAAGTTCTAAAGTTAACAAGCAAACTACCACTAAAGCCTTAAACAGTACATGAAAGCTGTGAGACAATCTAACAAATCAAAGAAAAGGCAAAAGAGAACCAAAGTATCGGTCCTTCGTGGCAAAAGCGTCGAAGTTGTAGTTTTCCAAGCAGAGATTTCTAATGAATGCACAACAGAACCTAGCATCGAAAACAAAAGCCCAAAGAACAGCTAATTAAGAAAAAAAACCTGTTAAAGATCATGATGAATTAACTGAAGTGATGCAGAATGGAGAGAGAGTTTTTATGAAGAGGATTCATTTACAATCAAAACATTGAAGGAAAATCATTTGTCAAAGTTTTCATTTAAGGACTTTATCATTGTTAAAACAGTTACCAGAAGGTAATAATTATGTAAAATTAAGGTTAAATATTAATGTAAAAAAGTTATCTACAAATTTCCTCAAATTTTCTTTGTGTCAATAGTTATCAATATTTTTAATACTTAATTAAAAGTTTAACATAAAACTTTAAAAAACTTTAACATAAATTAACATAATGTATTATGTCAAATACATTGTCTAAACATATATTATGTGTTGTTATTTACCCTTTGTTAGTTAAACCAGTGAAATTTTAATATAATTCACCCCACTTCATGGGATCACTAGCAACAGACATACTTATTTAGTGTTTATTAATATGAAAAAGTTAATTTTGTGTTTCAGTAGATTATTTTGAAATGCAGTAATATACCAAACGTTTAAGCACTTAAGAACATATTTCTGAGTTCAAACAGAGTAGCTGTGGTAATCAAAAGGAAAAAAATTGTTGCTATACACCTTATTTTAAGGTACTAGGTATATTGACTATAAAACATTGCAAGAACTTGCAGAGGCAATCACATCAAAGAATAGAAAAGATATAGATATATACAGGTATGATGATAACGAATAACGCAGTTTTTTAAAGGCAGATCAACTAACGAGAATGCTCTTATTTTAAAACACATCGAAAAACTAAGAGAATTTAACATAAACTTATCTTGCATTTATATTTTTACAAAATCCTTGAGACTTGATAGCTAGAGAAAAGCAGATGCAAAATAAGATCTGAATATTACTCGACCAATGAGAAAATATAATAATACAGAACAAAATCAAAGTCAAAAAAATACAAACGGAAAACCGACTGTCTTGGCAAATACTAAACTATTAACCGCAAGGCCGAAGAAAAGTATGACGCCCCATAAAAATAAGGACCAAAGTGTAATGCAGAAATAAACAATAAATTCCTAAAACCTGGAATGAATGTGCAGGCTCACCCTCTTGGGCAGCCTCTAACTTAATCAGTTAAAGGGTGCTTTCAAAATATCAAACACCATCTGACAAAAAGAGATGGATATATAGATGAGTACAGCATTGAACATATATCAGTGGAAGAAACAAGAAGATACCTATATCCAAATATGGATAGAGTGAAGCAGGATAAAGTTATACATAGGAATATCTGTGCAAATAAGCTTTCTGTATGGCTTTCGATATAAAATTTTACAACTGATCCTTAAAGGCACAATAGATGGCCGTAAAGGTGTAGTAAAACCTGCCCAGAAAATGCTTACCAAAGAGAAACAGAAAAAAGGACGAGAATGGATAACAGAAAAAATTTTAGGTCTCATGGAAGAGCGAAGACAGTTAAAGGGAAAATTCAGCCAAAAATATAATGAAGTAAACAAACAAATCAGAAAAGAAATAAGAACTGCAAAGGAAAATTTTTATACAAGAAAATGCAAGGAAATCGAAGAACTACATCTCAAACATGACACTTTTAACTTACATAAAAAGATAAAGGAACTGACAGGTACACAAAAACGAAAACATCCCAATCTCCTATGCAACGCAAATGGTGAAATAATAGCCGATCTACAAGAAAAGCTTAGGACCTGGAAGAACTATGTAGAAGAACTGTTCGACGATGAAAGACAAGAACCTAATATAGATAACTTGCAAGGCGACGAAGGACGAGAAATAACTAAAGAAGAACTATTATACGCTATAAAAATAATGAAAAATGGTAAATCACCGGGTCCAGACGGGCTCACATCAGAACTTCTTAAGTTTGTGGAAGGCGAATCAGTGAATATTCTACTCGACCTTTTTAACTGCATCTACAAAAGAGGAGAAATACCAATGGAATGGCTACTTTCAACTTTCGTAACCTTACCAAAAAAGGCAAATGCAAAACAGTGCACTGACTACCGCACTATAAGCTTAATGGGGCATATATTAAAAGTATTCATCAAAGTAATCCACTCAAGAATTAACAGAAAACTAGATGCAGATATTAGTAATACTCAATTCGAATTTCGGAACGGGCTTGGAACAAGAGAAGCACTATTTGCACTCAACGTCATATGCCAAAGATGTCTAGATATAAACCAAGATATATATATGTGCTTCATTGATTACAACAAAGCGTTTGATAAAGTTCGTCACGATCACTTAATGAAACTGCTAGTAGAAAAAAACTTGGATAAAAGGGACATTAGAATTATCTCTAAGATTTACTATAACCAGAAAGCAAATATCCGAATAGAGCAAGAGACAACGGAGGAAATCGAGATCAAGAAAGGCGTAAGACAGGGTTGTATACTCTCACCGACCTTATTCAATCTATACTAAGAAGACATTATAAACACAGCACTTTCGGTTCAAAATATAGGTATTAAGATAAATGGCATCCGAATAAATAACTTGAGATATGCCGATGAGACGGTACTAATCGCAGAAACTTGGGAAGATCTTCAAATACTAATTAACAAAATAGTAGAATGCAGTGAAGAACACGGATTATCACTTAACATAAGCAAAACAAAAATAATGCTAATATCTAAATCACCACAAAACTTCCCTGACATAACCGTGCATGATCAAAGAATCGAACGTGTAAGAAGATATAATTACCTGGGAACTGTTATCAACGAAAATAATGATTGCTCTGAAGAAATCAGAACCAGAATAGAGAAAGCTAGAGCCACATTTACTAAATTGAAAAAGGTGTTCTGCGGAAGAGATCTAAGTCTAAAACTTAAAATTCGCCTTTTGAGATGTTACGTTATGTCAGTTCTCCTCTACGGGATGGAAACATGGACATTAAAAAAGATCGATACCAAAAAGATAGAAGCATTTGAGTTGTGGATGTATCGTAGAATATTAAGAATACCCTGGACAGAGAAAGTAACAAATGTGGAGGTTTTGCGGAGAGTGCGGAAAGAGAAAGAGCTGATACTTACTGTTAAAAAGCGCAAACTACAATATTTGGGACATGTTATGAGGGTAGATAAATACCAGTTGCTGCAATTGATTCTACAGGGGAAGATAATGGGAAAGAGATCTATAGGAAGAAGAAGGCATTCATGGTTGAAAAACTTGAGAGAATGGTACAATTGCACCAATTACCAACTGTTTAGATCTGCAGCATCAAAAATACGCATAGCTTTGATGATAGCCAAACTTCGGAACGAAGACGGCACTTGAAGAAGAAAGGTGTAGGAAAAAAACAAGTTTCTTGGTTAAAAAACATTCGTGAATGGACTCAGATACCAAATGCAGGACAATTATTCCATATTGCAGAAGATCGAGAAGCCTTCGCAATGGTGATCGCCAACGTCGGATAAATCTGATATGGCACGCGAGGAAGAAGATATGGTATTTAGACAATGTGATAGTTACCTTAGAGTAAACAAAACCAGCCCGATTGAGGATGTATTCGAATATTTTTACAGCGTACATTATGCTTAGATGATATAACACTTTTATATTTTAAACATAAACTTACAAGCCTCTGGAATTTTGACGAAAACAACGGGCACACACTCATGTTCATCTTCGATTTTCTGTTTTCCTTTTTTAAACCCGAACATCTTTTTTTAAATAAAACTAAACAGAAAATTAAACTTCACACCCCGCACGTATAATGTCGTACGAGTTTTGGTAATTTTATCTTTCTACATTTCGATTGTATGCTAATCGATATACTTGCATATAAAACTAAAGTGAAAAAGGTGTTTTGTTAACAGTATAACCCTATGATGACATGCAAAAATATCAGAAGGTAATAAAATAATAATAGAATAGTTTTTAAGACGTTGTTCTTTTCTAGAAAATTATCTGCCATTTTATTAAGCGCGTAAGCGCAAAATTTAGAGCCAATGCTTTTTAAATGCATTCATTTGTTTTCGAATCCTAGAAACTAACAATATTTAAAAAATATAAACGCAGAATGAAGATTAAATTATTACCGAGGGCAAAAAGTTCCTTAGAATAAAGAAAAAGTTTTTTTGTGTGAGATATTTGAAATTAAAAATCACAGTAAAGTTTCTCTTCTTTGTCACCCCTGTAAATTATTAAAATAAACATTATAGAAGTTTTCAGGGACTTTTGGGCCTAGGCAATAATGTAATCTTTAATTCTGCGTTTAAATTTTTAAAAAATACTCATTAGTTTTCTCAGGATTCGAAAAAAAATATTGCATTTAAAAAGCATTGGCCCGAAATTTTGCGCTTACGCTCATAAGGGGCAAAAGTGCAGTAGTGTAAACTTTACTTCTGCTTCCTGATGGCTCCATAATCTCTATATAATATTTTATAGTACTTTATTAAAAAAAGTAAATAGCAGAACCACCTCCTTTCAATAGATCCACATCCACACTCACAGCACCACAAATACTTTATAAGGTACTAGCGGTTTTTCAAATATAATCACAATCCGTACTTCTGCGACAACTACATGGGCTTGTTTTATTACATTTTTTAACAGTGATCCATTCAGATTATATGAAGTAGAGACCTTGAGCTCCATCCTAACAAACCTTTCAAAATATAATTCATTCATCGCAATTTGGCAGAATTTTACATATCAATGCCTTCAAGAGCTAATAAGGAGTTGAATGTACTGTGTCTTCGACGGAAACCATAATTGCTTTGGGTCAACTAGGTACTAACTACAGATTTTACACTGCAGAACTATATGTCTACAGCGGTGTCTCTTTAAGGAGAAAAATGGCCTAGTGTCAGCACCCTCGGTTTAAGAGTCTTAAACCTTACCGTAAAGTGAATTTTGTTTAAAACTTTAACATTCTATAACATTCTCAGCAACAATGTAATTTAAAACCAATTTAACAACATTTAAAGGGCTTTTACCTTCTTGTTTCCCTCAGGCACATTTGGGACCTCATCCTCACCCAATGATGGCCCCTGTGACTGAGGACACCGTTAGGCAGATGTATAATATTGGAAAAAACACAGATCCTGGCTTAGGCCACAGAAGATGCCTTAAAAATCTTCCTGAGAATATTATCCCGTTGATCACCAATATAATCAATGCATTTCTTACGGTGAGCTATTTTTAAATTCCATGAAAACTGACCAGCACAATCATTATTCCCAAACAAGAGAAAACCCTTACCAAAACTGAAATACCACATTACCAATTTGGATTCAGGGCTTATTCATCTCACAATCGTTTAACGAAAGGAAACATGTCATAGGCACATTTCTCGACGTCCAGAAGGCATTCGATCAGGTCTGAGCGAAAAACTACACCTTGCTGGATTGCCTACCCCTTTCGTTAAACTAATAAATTAATATCTCTTTAATCGGACGCTCAGGATCAAAGTAGTCAGGACAGCATAGAGAACGTGGACAATTGTCTCTATTCGAAAAAGCGAAAAATTATCTAGACAGAGTCATAAGGTGGTGCAATAAATGGAGGGTGACCATAAATTCCTCTAAAATCCAATAAATAATTTTATTTAAATTTTCAAATTGTCGTGAGGTCCATGGCCGAATATCTCTGTTAGGAGAGGACCTTATTCTCAGAAACTCAGTTTCCTATTTGGGAGTTCATTTTACTAGGACCCTTAACTGGAAAACTGACATTCAAGATACCCTTAACAGGGTGACAAAGAAGTTTAAACTCCTGGCAGTGTTAGCCGGCCAAATGGGCAAGACGTCATCTAAAACATTATTGCTATAAAACCTTCATTAGACCTATTTTTGAATACAAGGCATGCACCTACGCCTCCCTTAAAACCTACCAAATCAACGCCATCATGGCTACTGAAGGTAAACTCCTCAGATTCTGCATGAGGCAGTGAAGTCACTATCCATCAGCACACATATACATATTGGCAAATAAAACACCTATTAAGGACAGAATCCCATCCCTCAGTAGCAGGTATGTCTTTCGAACCACACAGGCTCGAATAATAGAGCAAAATAAATATTAAAGACACCTTACAATCGCCGAGGGCAAATACTCACCAGGTTTCCTCAAAGAAAAGTTCTGTTCCCTCCAGCTAAACTTTTACACAACACTAGACACGAACTTCCTGATGAGTATTTTGATATTATAGAAACAATCCTCATTAAATATCGCAGCTAACAACTACACGCCGAAACACTGATTAAGAGCCGTTCCTATTGTATAGCTGGTAACCCTTGAAGTACCTCCTTCGACATGTTTGGCTTTCCACACCAAAATTCCTCTTGTGCGCTTCTTAACACATCGTCCACACATATACACCACCTTCTGAACCCCAGCTCCTTAGTAGTCCACTACTTCTCCACATAAAACATCAATCATCACGTTTTGTCACACCACCATTAGCCCGCAAAAAAGGAGCACCCCTTTCTTGAAGAGGCGACAGTCTAAGTAAGGTTAAAACTCTGGTTCCTCTTATTAAGTAGCTTCACACTTATACACCTAGTAGAAGCACTGATAAAGAAATATGTCATTCCGAAAACGCAGTGTTATGTAGCTTGAAAGGTTTTTTTTAGATAAATATACCTTTTTATAAAGAATTTTTTATAAATAAAAGATACCAAAAAAATATGGATTAAGGAACAATGTGAGCAAATGGGAAATAATGACGTAGAATATGAAACCTTCATAATGTACAAAGAAAGTAAAAAAAGAGATAACAAGAGTTTAGAATTATATCAATCAAACAGCAGATTAATATACTTAAGAAAACAGTTAAAAAATAATCATCAGTAACTTAAAAAACAAAAAAAAAAAGGTTAAGCAATTAGACTCAGAGTATAAACAAATAAGAAAAACAGATAACAGGAATCCAGAAGAAACGAGAAATCGGTATACTTAAGGACAGGTTTGTATAAAACACATAAAAGGTTATGTGTTTTAACACACATCTATAGGACTAAAGAGAATACACGTTGAAGGAAGTGTAAAATTCCAAATTAAGGACAAAATAAAAAGTCAAAAAAAATTAAACCCAGCAACTAAAGAAGTCCAATTATCTTCTTATTTAAAAAATACGTAACATCAAACCTATTGCTATTATTTCTTCACTTCTAAGACCAGAAAAGATTAAAAACACTGTCGATTTTCCTTATATGTAGAGAAGTAAACGAGCAGGTAGTAGTTCGTTGATTGTTGTTAGAATCTTTGCCAACGTTCATTATACCTGTAAAAGTATGACGCGCGAGATAGGTGAATTGAATTTATATTATTTATAATATATGTTATTTACCACGGTCCAAAATCATTACACCTAAAAACGAGACCGATTTATATGGAAGAATAAGGGAAAAAATGCCGTTGTTTATTTGTAAATATTAAATGTACTATTACTATCGTTGACACAGACATACTGAAATTAGATCTTCCTATGTATCTTCAATGAAATTATTTTTAATCAATGCATGTCGTCACGTAAGGTGCAGAAACCATAATCCTGACAAACAGCACAATTAATAAAATGTGAACAACAAAATATACAATGAAACGATTAATGGTGTATCTATCTCTAAGAGTTCACATTCCAAACGCAGAAATTTGGAATAGGGCAGACCGCGAGAATGGACGATAATAGCTAAACTAAAAGAATTATCAAATGTAGACCTAAATAAAACACCTTTAGAAATAGGTTGAGAACGTGCAAGTTCGGAACAGCGACACCTGGTGTCGTAAATCAGCAAAATTTACTGCGCGGACGTAGCCCCAAAAAAGAATAAGAAGAAAAAATAAGATTGAGTTAAGAGTGAGTTGAGAGATAAAAATAAGTTAATTACTATTTATAACTGGGAATAAGCCACAATTAAAGATAAAAAATACGTTTATTGACGTTTCAATTTCCAATTCGGAAATCGTTCTCAAAATACAAACAATAAATTAAACAAATTTTGTTTTTTGTTACATAGGGAAAAATATTCTTCTAATAATTTAATTTTATCTGACTCATTTATATTGACAATTCAGACATACATTATGCATTTTAAAGTAGAGGACTTTAAAATGGTATTGCCAATATTGTTGAGTTGCGCTCCTGGGACGACTTTACTATAAGATAGTTCATTCGATTACATGAAATCAACTTTAACTTGAGAATATCCGTCAGAAAAAATCATAGCATGTAATTCGTCTTTAAAAAGACAAACACATGACATGATGACAGTAAAATTCTCCCGTTAGTGATTCCATAGTAAATTATGAGGGAAAAACCAGGAAAAAAACCTCATAATACTATCCCGACATTGTAAGTATTTGTTCGTGAATTTAGTTTACCTTCAACAAACATCAAAATTCTGATTTTATATGTTACGTTATTTAAAAAACATAAATGATGTATCCTCTATATGTTACTGACTTACTAATACTGGTATTTTCTTATTAATAACTTCCTCTTTCAATATTGGTAACCAGATCCTACTACATTCTGCCGAGGAATTTGCGACACAATTGGCCTCATTTAGCATAATTAGAGCCGCTTCTTTGATTTTTCTTTTTTTACCATCCGTTTCTTTTAGGACTATATTTGAATTATTCCATTGAACCCTATGTTCATTATCCCATGCGTGTTTACATATTTGAGATCTATCAAATTCTCTATTTTTAATATAAGATTGATGTTCACTTATTCTAACATTTAATGGCCTTGATGATTCTCCTAAATAAAACTGATCGCATTCACAAGGTATTTTATAAATGCAATTCTTTGTCCTTTCTTGTTCATTGTTAGGTTTGGTTTTGGACAAAATAGATCTCAACGTGTTTGTTGTTTTGAATGTTGTTGAAATGTTGAATTTATTTCCTATCCTTTTAAGTTTTTCTGATAATCCTTTTATGTACGGTATTGTTACTTTCCTCATATTATTTACAATGCCACAAGAAAATAGCTTCAGAACAATATTAAAAAATAAGTTATGTCGGTATGTTATTAAAAGGTAAACGTTGTATGTAGTGATATATACAAATAAATATATTATTAAATTACAGCATTACTGTTAATATGGATGCAATAATAAAAACTGGATTTAAGAAAGTAAATCACCAAATAACTTTTCAACCAAGCACTGAGTCAAATGGAAAAGCTTTAGTAGTGGCAATTGTCAAAAAGAATGGAAGAATTATGTGGAAGAGTTAAGAAGAATAAATTACCATAAATAATGCTAATGCATAAATGCATAAATTAGCAGGTTAAGTCCATAATATCAACATATTGGTTTGAACAATTAATTCTTTCAATTTCAACTTCAATAAAATAAAATTTAAACATTAAACTTGATTTTTAGGTTAAAATGAACTCTAAGTGAGTGTTATGAAACTAAAATTTACACTTAAAAGTAAATTTTTATTTATTATTTATTTCAAACTGACTTTAAAATCGGGCGCAAGAATAATGCATAATTTAGGGTATGTTACTTATGCTTTTTTATGATATAAATCCAATTTTCTCTTTGTAGTAATTTGTGCTTCGAAGTTGGAAAAGAATAAAACTTGAATTGACAATTTTTTGTCGTATTTTTACAATTTATAACACAGCATTTCCTAAATCCCATTTTCTTCAGTGACATAAGGTGTAAACAAACAAACGAATATGACAATTGACAATATGAATTTATGAAATCTATGAAATTTGCAGTAAAAAAATGCAAGATTTCTCCGCTACTCGCGCACGATCGTTTCTCGTATTACATCCAAGTACTTGCACGTCGCCAATAGGGGGGATCGAACTTTTATCGACCGTCCAAATTCGATGTGTATGCGCCTAGTCTAAGGGTTTGGCCACTGCTGCTTGAGCTTGAGATATGACAGCTTAGCTTTATTACTTTTGATTTTGGTTCATTTTGTTTTTTTAAGAAGGTTAACCTATACATAGTTTATTTAGATAGTTTATAAGATAATTTTTAATTGTAATAATTTATTTCTGCCACAGTTATAGCACAGTAATTTATAGCCCAATAACAATTTTTTGTTAGTTTTGTAGCATCTCCCACTTATTAACTTTTGTTTGTATACAGATAGGACAATGTAAGTTTTTTTCTTCTTTATTATTTTGGTATAAATCTCTGTAACTATTAACATGGTATTTTTTGTAACTGTTTGTAGTGAGACAACAATAAATGTTTAATTTATTTCCCTAAATCATTTTTATTTACTTATTTTAAAAAAGTACCCTAACCCCTCTTGTGTTTCTTTTTTAGGAAGGAACTGCCTTTTTTTCCTTCATCCAGCAAGACTAGGATCCTTCAAAGCGGCGTCCTTATTTTAAATAGCTAGAGGCCTTTCTTGTTGTTGTGTTTTATCCATTTGTCCAGGATATGCATGTAAGTACCCCTTTGTTTCATTTTTGTAGTTGCCATAATCGAACCCCCTTGTCATTCAACTTATCCACGACCCCAGCTCTCCAAATAAACCCTGAGTGCTGTTCGCATAAGTTTCGATTTGTTTTGCTTGCCCGATCTCTAGCCCAATAGTTTCTGTCCCAATTTTCAACTCCCATAATAATACCCTATGTTGCAGGCAAAATATTTCGTTTCAAAACCAATAGTAATATATACTGCAGAAACATTTACACTGACAGCAAGAGAAGAAGAGCAATTGAGAGTTTTTAAGAGGAAGATCATCCGAAAACTACTGGGACCAAAGAGGGAAAACTAAGAGGATGCAAGACAATGGATGAAACACGAAATACAAGAATGAATGGGTTAAGAGAAATAGTTAGAGTAATAAAAGCACAAACAATTAGATGATATAGACACATAATGGGAAGAGAGAAGAGCATTAAGAGTTATAATTAAATGGATACCACCAAGTAAAAGAACCAGAGGCAGAAATAAACTGAGATGGAGACAACCAGTGGAAGAAGACTTAAGGATTATGGACATTAAAAATATAGAAAGGACAATCAAAGAAAGAGAAGAATGGAGAAAAGTAGTGGAAATAGCTAAGTCACACCGGAAACTGTATAACCAAACCCACTTCAGCTTCAAAGTACTTCTTCTGCCTACTGCAAAATATAAGTAATGAATTAGGGGATAAAGAAGTTGTATTGATTGGCAAAGTATCTGTTAGCATGGTACATACAAAGAAGACATTTATCGAAGAGCATTAATTGAGCACATTAGTATTGCTGCTTTAAGAGCTAAGTTCCTTCCGTAAATATATAGAAAATCTTAATAGTGTACATCGCAAAACCCTTGTTTTTTGGACAAAACGTGAATTTATTCAAAGGTAAATAAAACAATTTCCTGGCAAGACAACAGTCTTAAAAGTTTAAGTAAACCAGAAGGGTATGATGGTAAACGTTTTATAATTGTTTACGCTGATTCTTCGAAAGAATTTGTTACTGAAACAAGTTTATAATGTTGCTCAAAATCTAAAGTAGCTAATTACCGTGTGGAAATTAACAATGACATTTTTACTAAATGTATAAGTGAACAATAATTGATAAACATCATGGATAATGCTCCATATCACAGTAATCTTTTAGAAAAGCAACCTTCCATTGAAAAAATATTCGAGATCAACTTCTAATACGTGATCCTAAAACTACTTTGTTGTTAAGTTCTTCATTATATATAAATAATATTTTCTAAGAAACAAACACTATAAAAAACACTAAGCAGTTACGTAAATAATAACCTTGTGAGTTTCATTTTTTTGCTTTTGGTGGAATAGTATGTTATACTAAACAACTGCTTCAGAACTGTCTCGATACTTGTCATTATCCAAATTAATATTGAACCAACGACCTCGGCATACATAATTATTTTCGTTTCTCTTGTTTTTAGATAAAAAATATCTCTTAGCGATTGGTACCTTCAAATTTTGCGACAGTACCAAAGTCTACCATTAATTATGCCCCTGGACAAGGAAATAATATTAATAATTATTGCTTTAATGTTACTGGTAATATATTGATAATGATACTGGTTATTTTTAATAATAGTAGTAATGATGACATAATTTGAAATAATTTACAATAGGCGATATATGTGTATCGTTTAGAATTGAAAAATCCATTTTTAGTCAGTTTCAACATTTAAAGAGTTTCGTTCTTTAACCATTCTTATCAAAGCAGATTTTGTGTCTTAATCAAATAGTAGAAGAAAGAAATATACTAGTAGAATTATCCAGTGAGCAAATCTATTATACTGAGCCACATCCGAAAGAATGATTAATGTCTGCCTACATTCCAATATCCAAAAAAAAAATTTTTGAAAGTTTTCTTGCTAGTGATACATGTAAACGTATCTACAATAAACTAGACGGACTTACAGAAAAGTAACTGGGATTTAGAAAAGGTTTTGGTACTAGAGATGCATTATTTACTCTACAATACGTCCATGCTCTACAAACACTTATAGAATGGTATCGAGATGTCAACTGTGGCGTCATATTCGTATGTCTAGATAAAGATGAAACTGTATAAAATATAAAGAAGCTCAAGATGGAACTTCAAAATATAATTTTAGTAATTATAGAAATAAATTAAGTTTTAAATAAAAACACAAAAAGAACAATAGCAATAAATAAAAGAAATATTATGTTACAATAATATCATCATCAGTGGTATCACAGCTCATTATGCACCAATCCTCCATTCACTCCTATCTCTGCCAACTCTTCTTCAGGCTCTAACCCCATTAGATTTTAAATCGTCCTCTAAATTATCTTGATATCTATCGATGATATGTATGTCTTCCTCTGGCTCGTCGTCCTATTAGTCCTCTTCAGTCAAAAAATTTTCTGACTGTTGCACCTTCCTCTCGCCTGATTACATGCTCTATCCATCTAAGAGGTGCTACCTTAATGAATTTTACAAGGTCATGCTCCTAGAAACATCTATTGCTGTTTTATTTCTCTATATATTCATTTTAAGATTTTTAACTCCAAACTTTTAAGAAGTTCTTGGTTATTCTGTGTAAGTAACCACGTTCATTCGAATGTAAGCCATGTTATCTTGATATAGTCGGCTAATAAGATGTGTCACGTATTCAGGTACGCCCATTGTCCTCAGTATTTGTCCCATCGAAATAGTTAATGGCCTTAGTATAATCAAGAAACATATAAATATCGGAACCATATATTATCTGAACTTTTTTGATTTTTCTTACATTAAAGATTTGTTCTCTCGTATCTCTGCCCTTCTCAAATCCAGCCTGCTCAAACGTTAGTTTTCAACTTACGAAGTTGTCTAGATGACGTTGCAGGATGTAGCCAAGCACTTTACTGGCATAAGATATTAGAGCTAGTAACTTTACCTAGTTCAACAGATATATTTGGTCTTTTGAGCAATTATTTTTAGTACCATTTTCAGTGCAGACCTCTTAAAGACCGGAATGTTTCAGACAGAGAATCTGTGGACCTAGGTATGATGTCGATATCATCTGCATATCCAACAAATTGTACAGATTTGTTAAATGTAGTAAATTTGTTTTAATCTGACACTCTCGATTTACATTTTCTATTATATATTAAGCATAAATAAGAGACACGATAGTCTATGCCTGTCTTAATCCATTGTCCAAGTTTTCATAATGGAGAAGAATATAAGAACGTTTTTGATCAGGACGAAATATATTATGGAGCCTCTTTATGTATATCTTTTATTTACATTTGTTTCTATATCTCGTTTTATGCGGTGGATATGTTCCACAGAAAAGAGCGTTAAAAAAAATCGTATAAAAAAGACATTACTTGCCTTGAAAAAGTAGAGATACGTTCCATACCCTTCTTCTTCTTCTTCTCGTGCCTCTCCTAGCGGAGATTGGAAATCATCATGGCCACTGCGGCTTTGTTAGCAGCGCGCCTTAAAAGTTCAATCGAACTACACCCGAACCATTCACGTAGATTACGAAGCCACGATATTTTTCTTCTTCCCACACTTTTTTTGCCCTTAATTTTGCCCTGCTTGATGTTTCTTAAAAGTTCGTACTTTTCACCTCTCACAATGTGCCCCAAGTATTCCATCTTTCTAGTTTTTATCTCATTTAGAATTTCGCATCTTTTGTCTAAAGTTTGGAGTACTTGCGTGTTAGTGACGCGGTCCATCCATGATATTCTGAGAATGCGCCTATAGCACCACATCTCGAAAGCTTCGATGTTTTTTATGGACAACTGTTTTAGTGTCCAAGCCTCAACTCCATATAACAGGGTAGAAAAGACATAACACCGCAGCATTCGTATTCGTAACTTTATATTGATATCATGATTGCAAAAGAGTTTGCGCATTCTATTAGAGACTGATCTAGCGATTTCTATTTTACATCTAATCTCTTTTGTTTGATCAGTATCATCTGTGATCCAAACACCTAGATATTTATAACAGGGCACACGCTCAATCGTTGTATTGTCTATTACAAGATTAGCTCTGATGTTCTTTGATTTCGTGATTACCATAAATTTAGTTTTTTTCAAATTCATTTTTAAGCCGTAACTGTTACAGTATATATTGAGACTTCGAACGAGATGTTGTAGTTCTACTAGCGTTCCCGTTAGGAGAACTGTATCGTCAGCATATCTTATATTGTTGATCGTCTCACCATTTATTATCAGACCAAGATCTTCTTCCTCGAGTACTTGTTCACAGATAGCTTCACTATACAGATTAAATAAAAGTGGCGATAAGATACATCCCTGCCGGACTCCTCGACGGATTTGAATTTCTTCTGTTAGTCTGCCCTCAACCTTGACATTTGCTGTTGATTCCAATATAGATTGCATATAATTCGAATATCTCGGCTGTCTATATTTTTCTTTATTAGAACTTGTCTTAGTGGTTCATGTTGTACTTTGTCAAAGGCCTTTTCGAAATCAATAAAGCAGGCGTAAATTTCTTGATTCATGTCTAAGCATCTACCCTTCTATAATTATATAAAACTAAGACAAAACAAAAAAGTTTCCAGAAATTAAAAGAAATAGGCTGCATGATAAATTACTTCGAATATCTGAAAGAAATTCATACAAAAAAAAATTATTGAAAACCTAATTAATTTTATTTTATGGGAAAGTAATCAAATCAAAATCATTAAACAAAACTTTAAAATCGAGAGATTTTTCCTTCATATTCGCTTCTACTTCTGGCACTAGGCAATTATTGAACCATTCTGTAAAAATAGCTGTTATCACCCAGGCTTTCTTGTTAGTTATCCAATGCACTGACATTTGTTTTAAATCTTTGCCTTTCAAAGCACGTGGTCTAAGAGATTTATTTATTAAGAGCGGTTTCAAAATCCGATCTCCTGATGCATTGCTTTAAAAAATAATGTTACTCGATCTTTACTTTTTTTATGTCAACTTTCAGTTTTTCATCCTTTGTTATGTAAGTACAATTAGGCATTTTATCCCAATACTCCCGTGACATCAGCGTCAAATTCTTGAACGGCACTTTTCAATAATTTTGGCTAGCTTCTGTGGAAATATTTTTGCCGCTGCTTCATCTGCTGTAGCACTCTCTCTTGTAACCAAGATATTATGAAGTGCATTTCGTTTAATAAACCGGGTTAGCCATCCTTTGCTAGCTGAAAAATCTAAATCAGCTTGGGAAGTGGAAGTTAGTTAATTCGCCTTAATTAAAATGTTTTCCAATTGCCGTAGATTGCAGTTTTTGATTGTCTTTGATCTTTTTTTTCTCCATTGGGCTAAATGAAATTGTAAAAAATAGACTTACGATATTGAGATGCCAAAACCTCTTCTAATGAAAAATAAACTTTACGACACTCAATTGAAACGTTTCAATCTGAAAACGGTGCTGTTTATTATACTGCAACGTAGAATCAGCAAACATTTTAAACGATTTATTATGAAACAAAGCACCGCTAAGAAAAAAATTATTTTAAAACAATAACAGGTTATATCTTTCAATGCGAAACTTGCAATGATGTAATAGAGACATCAAGTAACAAGGGAACCCCCGAATTGCAAACGCTCACTTTACTGGTATTTGAATGTGAATAGTAATATTTTTTTTACGAAAATCGAAATCCAATAAAATAAGTATCACAAGCAAAATTAAAATAATAAGACATAACACATTTAATGCATTAGCTGCAGAAAAAATAACCAATAAACCAAGATACAGACACATTCCAAGATCCACATTAAAAAATCTAAATTAGATTTTTGTATTTTAAAATAACTTTAATAACTTTAATTAAGTTAGCTAAAAAAAATTTCAGAAACGTTCAAATGTGTCAGACATTTTTTAACAGTAAAGACATAAAAACTATGAAAAAGATTATCCATATAGTACTGCGTCAAAGGCCAAAATACCTAAACTGAAGGTATAATTCGACAAAAAAAAATAATTTTCTCAAATACAACACGAATTCGCAGGCTTCATAGACTGCTCAAATTACAGATTTAAGATAGGGAATTACGGGAAAAGAGAGACACAAATAAGACACTGAAGAGTGGATCAACACAGCCAAGACTATGTGTTTTTATTAGAATGGTTTTTGAAGTACCGAAACGATCCATCGTGTTATGGATGCTGCATTTAAAATAGTTTCCAGAAGATCTAAAAGTTATTCTTATTATCAGGTTAGCGTTTTGTTGAAAGAATGTAGCGATAGCCATGAACACAGTGAACTATTACTAGTGTTATTATATACTGAGGTAAATTGGTAGAGTCATGTTACATTAACTATTTTACTAACATTCAACTAACGGTTAGTTGAGATTCATAATTAAATGATAACATTTGTTGATATTTCCTTTTTCGCAGTGTTACTAAAAAATTAAAGCAATTCAACAGAAGAGTAATAGATATCATATAAGAATTTTAAGCATTATAAGCATTTTGAAGATAAACTGAATATGTCTGTATGCAACGCAATTGAAACGTGACTTAAAACATAATCTGACTGACGAATCTAACCAGAAAAACACACTTATTTACTACAAATTTGCCGATATTATTACACTGATAGTAAAATAATTTGAAAAAAACATTTCGCCATTAAATTGAAAGTGAAACTAAAGATATTATCAAGTATTTTGTCTTGCTCATTTTATGACAATATCGGTATTGAAAGTGTAATACTGAACCACTTTTTCGGTACTACAAATTTAGCAGGCTTAGAAAAACAGATAATAAATAAAAAAAGCAACAAAAATCTCCTGACAAATAAAAATAAATGTCCAAATATTTGGAAAATTATTGCACGTTTCAATGTCTTCTGTGGATCAACATTTGGAATGATGTTTGAGAATTTTAAGTTCATATGAACCAAATTTGAACCGGAGAATATACAAACGTTAGTAAACAAGAAGAAAACTGCTTATCAGAAAGAAATGGATGTCAACGAGAAAGAAGGAAGATCACAAGATATATAAAGAATTAGGCAAGCAGAGTTCGGCATACGAGAAAGGTGATCAAGTCTCTCCGGAGAAAAGGAAAGAAAAAATCCAACTTACATTTAATACCTAGATCTGAAACAGTGAAAATAAAGTTATGAGGTCTTACTGTGAGGAAGACATGGACTACATGTTAAGAAAACTAAAGAAAGAATGTGAAAAATGGGGCCTTAATATGAATATGTCAAAGACGGAGTATCTTAAAATAGGAGATGATGAAAAAGATATAGAGTTAGAAATTAGAAACACAAAAACATGCAGTACCAGAAAAAATGGTAAGATTGGTAAAAATGATAATTAGACAAACCATTTGTGCTGAAGAATTCGAAGTAAAAAAGGTATTCGCCAAGGAGATCCGTTGTATATATTGCTATTCAATATAGTTATAGAAAAAATTGTAAAGATTAGTGGGATAAATAGGTCCGGCACTATTTTATACAAGGAGCACCAATGCTTACATACGCTGATGATGTGGTTCTCATTGTAAGAAATGGGAAAGAACTGGCAACTATAGCAAAAAGATTCATTTAGGAAAGCTCTAAAATGGGACTGAAAGTTAATATTATTAATATTAATTAAAGGTGGAGAATGGATCAGTTGTAGAATTCGAGAAGATGGATGAATATAAATGTAGTTAGGTGCTCTTATTGATCAGACATGTAAAGAACAAACTGAAATCATTCTGAAAGTGATCAAGAGCACCAGGTGTGCTGCTTTAAATTTAAATTTAAAACAACAACTTTGTTTTATAGAGGAAACTTATAGACATTTTTATACTCGTCTATGGGAAAATAAAGAAGGCGCAGAAATCGAAAATGAAATAAATAAAAAAAAAATAAAAAAAAAACGAATTAGGAATAACATTTGGTTTTACATCGTTTATTGTTTCTGGGATCATTTTAAATTAAAAATGTTTGCTTAAGTTACTTGGGAATAAAGGATTTTTGTACACATATAATTAAATATTTTTCTTTAGGTGTGATTATTGTTATTGTTAAATTATCATTATTAAAAAGTGTACTTTAACGTCTAAGTTTCTTCAAAATTGTCTCACTCTAGCTTAATTAATTAATAAAAAAGTTCTAATTAAAAAACTTTGAATTCATTTTACTTGAAAAGTTGTTTATGTACATATATCCTTCATGTACTTATGTCTTCAAATAAAATAGAAGTTTAAAGTAGGCTTTTTCAGTAGAAATTAATAAGTATTTTATCTTCAAAAATAAAAAAAAACCTTTTTTATTTGCCATATTTTTTCATTAAAATGCTTGTTAATTATTTATTAACCTATCTATGTAACCATATTCAGACTCTTATTTTACAGAATAAGTAAGGGATAAAAGTAGTTTGCAGTGTATAGAAGCACACCTGATTTACAGTATATTGTATAGAAAAAAACCACAATTTTAAATAACTTATATAAATAACCACCAATAACCTTTTATGTTTGATGTGGTATTTTTTAATAAAAAAAAATCCGATAACTGAAAAGACCGCGTATCAAAAAAAAACGAAATGAAAGTATTAATATTTTAAGAATATTTAAAAACTTACCAGTTGGTGTTGCTTTCACGAAGATAATTTCAGCCGACATCCTTGGTCCGTTAAAAAATTCAGTCGCGACACTATTACAGTTCAAACGAAACTAAAAACCGGTCAAAACAGTCCGAATGTATTTGTTATTATGATCTCAAACTCAATATCTCCGTCAATTTTATAAACCGATTTGTAATCAACAAAAGACTACTGATATTACGTTATCTATCTCGATTCGTTGGTGCGCTGAAAGTGGACTTTTCATTCACGATTTTTTATTGTAGATAAAGTTGTCGCCTAGGAGGAAAAATCGTGACTACTAATTGCTCATATGTATATACAATACATACACATCTGGTTATATTATTTTTAATATTTAATGTTTTTGTTTTTTAACCGTGGACGTGTACGTGAAGCAGAACTGACTTTCTCTGTTTCGTGGGTTATAATACGGTAAAAATATATTTTAAAAAATTCAGTTGTGCACTCTTTATAAGCAGCAATTTGTTGCTTTGGGTTTATCGTAGAAAATTACCACATACCTATGTAAATTGGTACTAATTAGTAAAGATACACAATATCTTTTTGTTTTTTGTTTAAAATAAAAGTTTTTCATTTAGAGACGTTTTAGTAGTATAATTTTTGTAGGCATGGATAAATTGTGACAAGTGAATAATTTATAAATAAATTTTCTAAAATACAGTTGTAGCCTTGTCGACAGGCATAGATTGCTATCACATTGAAGATTTTGACATCGAGATTAATTTTTGTGTTAAATGTTCTTAAAGAGATACACATGGAGGATTAGAAATGAATGGCAAAATGAATTAGTACCAGAAAAGTGGCTAAAGGGAATAATATGTCCGTTGCATAAAAAGGACAGGATATTGTTATTTATTTAGCGTATGGCTACATCACAGGTTCATATATATACATATAATATAAATTATATAAATTACAAACAACAGTAAATACAAAAATATATTCTACAAACAAACATCTAGATATAAATATATTCGATTGACTCTTTTGTAGCAGCCAGGAAATCTGAAGGGTTTGCGTTATAGGATCTAATCGGGCATTCCTCTACAATGTGTTTTACTGTTTGCCTTTCGGCGTCGCAGTCGCAATTTGGTGATTGTATTTTTTCCCCATCTAAAAAGTGAGTCGGAACATCTGCCACAGTTCGTCCTATTCTATTGAGTGTGGTCCAAATTCGTCTCGGTTGGTTGAAGCCCTCAGGTTTTGCTTGTAATACATGGCATGTTCCAGTTAACTGGTGCAGCGTTTTTCTCCCATTGTTCTCATCCACCGTTCAGTTACAATAAAGTTTTGATCTACTAGCATTTTTGCTGTTTTTAGAGCGGGTGTCTTGAACGGAGCCTATTTATGTCTCTGGTGGAAGATCCGACATGGGAGCGGAGCTCAGAATCAGTATTGATTTTTGTAAATTCTCTGACAGGGGCATGTTCCCGGCGGATGGGTGGTGGAGCTATATGACTCAAAGCTGGTAACCAGTAAGTGGGCGTGGCCTTGATTGTGCCCGATATAGTTCCCATGGCTTGGTTGAGTTGGACATTAACACGGTGAGTATGTGGGGTATACCAGTCCTAATGCTGTCGATCTAAGTGTGGGTGCTGAGAGCCCATGTAGTGCCGCAGAGCTTTTGCAGGATGTTGTTACGAGTTCGGAGTTTTGCAGCAGTCTTAGTAAGATGCTCTTTAAAGTTCAGCGTTCTGTCAAGTGGGTATTGACCTACATATCAACACCTAAGTATTTTGGGTGTTTATTATATTTAAGGAGTCTATCCCCAAAATTGATTTGAGGTTGATAGTTGATCTTGTTGTACAAATGGAAGCAAGACACTTCTGTCTTAGTTGGATTGGGTTGCAATGTCCATTTGCGGAAATAATTCCCTAGGGTAATTTAAATCGTTTGTTAGAATGCGTTCAGTGACCTCGAATTCTTTATGACTTGCGGCAAGCGTCCAGTCGTCTGCGTAATCCAAACTTTTTTGATGTGGTTTCTGGCATGTCTGCTATGTAGAGGCTGAAAAGCATGGGAGCCAGCACGGATCCTTGTGGAAGTCCATTATTCAGTTTTCTTTGGGTACTAGTCGTGTCTCCCAATATAACTTTAAAGCATCTGTTGGATAGCATGGCGTTAATAACCTCAGTGGTCTTTCTACATGGGATTATTCGCATTAATTTATATATTGCCCCTTGTCGCCACACAGTGTCATAAGCAGCAGATAGATCGATGAAGACAGCGGTTATTTTTGATTGCTTTTGAAAGTTTGATTCCACATAATTGGTCAGGGCGAGTACCTGGTCTGTGCAGCTGCGGTTTGGCCGAAATCCTGCCTGTTCCACTGGTAAGTGTTGGAATATGGTTTTGCTGATTCTATTATACAACAGTCTTTCGAACAATTTGTACACCATACTTAAGAGTGCGATGGGGCGGTAGTTTTTCGGTGAATTATTACTTTTCCCTGCTTTAAAATGGCGACGATTTTTGCATTTTTGAGTTGGTGGGGGACGTTTCCTGTTTGAAGGATGTCAGAAAAGAATTCTGCTAGCCATTGTCTAGTGAATCTGCCGCTATGTTTAAGGAACTCAGCGTGAATGGCGTCGAAACTCGGCGCTTTTCCTGTTTTCATTTCATTTAGAGCTTGCGATATTTCTTCATGCGTAAATGGGTTGGAATATTCTGTTGACTGTGCAAGACTAGATTTTATGATTTAAAGGTCTTTTTAAACTTTAATTGTATGTAAACGATGTTGTAGAGGTTGACACTATGTGCGTAGCTATTTGGTCTGGAGTTACTAGGTTGGTTTGGCGAACGGGTGGGTTGCTACTTCCGAGTTTCCGTAGTAGGGACCAAGCTTGTCGACTTGACTTCTGGAAGTCTAGGTTTTCTACTATCTGTGTCCATTTTTCACGCCTGGCAGCATCAATGCTGTGGAGTAGTTCGTCTGCAATCTCCTGCTTTCCATCTTCGCAATATTCTTCATACAGTTTTTTGCTCTGTTCTGTCCAACCAGGGATTTATTCTTTGCGGTATCCTCTAGGGATTGTCGCTTTTGGCTGAGGTGATTATTGCTCCTGTTAGTTTCCCGTAGTTCTGGCTCTTGAGGATGGTGGAATCCATCTGATGGCATTTGTCAGAGGTTACTGGTGAAAGCAGACCAGGTAGCTTTCTTGAAGTTCCATCTGGGGCGTGGGAACGATCTATAATCGAAATTTAAGCACATAGGCAGATTCTAGAAAAGTCACTAGAATATAACATAGATACACACCATGTCCGCATTGACTTCAAAGCAGCCTATGACAGTGTGAAAAGAACTGCATTATATAATGCAATGATATACTTTGGGATCCCACCTAAGTTAGTTAAGTTGACCCAACTAACAATGCAAAACGTAAGCTAATATTTTAGAATCGAAGGAGAAAACTACGTTCTTTGACTAAAAAGTCCTATGGGGCTGAAACGTTAACATTATCACAAAAAGTAGAGGACAACCACGAAGGAGGTGGATTGATGATGTGGAGGAAGACCTACAGATTCTAAGGGTCAGAAGATGGAGAGAAGTTGTTAGGAATCGACAGCACTTGCGACTTCTTTGTGACCAGGCCAAAATCCACAACGGATTGTCGAGCCACCTATGATGATGATGACTAGAAATGAAGCTGGAGATGTCATACTTTAATCAGCAAGAGCATTAGACATGTCGATTCTGATGTAACATATTTTTTAAAAGAGATAAACTCTTGTTACATACAAAAGTAGACAATATCACTACCAAATAGATTATTGCATCACAATAGAAGATGTAAATGAAAAGACTGTAAAGTAATGATTAGGCAGTAGGCCAACAACATAAACTGCTTGTGCTAGATCTTCTTTTTATAACGCCGTCTTCCTACGGAGGGTCAAATTAATCTACATTGATACAAATCACGAAGATTTTTCAACCAAGAATTCTACCTTTGGCCAACAGATCTTTTTCCTTAACCCTTATTGGTTATTATAACCCCAATAAGTTTATTGAATTTTATACATCACTGAATTTGTTTTGAAGAGTGATAATGAAGAAAAATGTGTAGCTACAAGTTTCTAGATTTCAGAGTGTGTAATTTTTAACTAAGGATGGAATTAACCGGAAGAGTCAACCACAACCGAGAGGACGTATGCGATTCTGCGACATAATAAAAACCAAAGTGCACAAAGTAATCTTAGCCCCTGGTCAAAGTGTAAATGATCCTGTTAATTCCTTTTGTTTGTTTGTGGACGAAAAAATTGTGAACGAAATAGTGAATGTGTACAAATAAAGATGCCAAAAAAGTCCTGAAGATACAAAACTGGTAAAAATTGCGACTTTACAGAGCTAGATGCCTTTATTGGACTACTACTAACTGCAGGGCACCTGAGTTCCAACATCCATAATGAAGTTATACTTTCGAGTAAGTTTTATGGACCTACTATATTTAAAGCTACCATGGGGTTAAAACGATTCAAAAATTTGCTAAGATTTGTGCGATTTGACGATAAGGACACGAGGTCTGAACGAAGACGGGACGAAAAATTAGCATCAATACGCGAGGTGTGGAATCAAGTTAACCAAAACTTTCAGAAATACTATTTACCAGGAAAAAATATAACAGTAGATGAGTAACTTGTTCCGTATCGAGGTAGGTGTCCTTTCAAGCAGTATATGGCTTCAAATCCAGATAAATATGGCATGAAAATATGGTGGGCCTGTGACTCGAAAACATTTTACCCTTTAGGTGGAATACTATAAACAGGAAAAAACGGAAATAAAGTAGCCAAATGTCTTGCATCTCAAGTTGTAAAGCAACTCGTTGAGACTTATTATAATTCCAAGAGGAATGTGACTTGCGATAACTATTTTACTGATCTTGCTCTTGCACATGAATTACTGCCAAATTCAGTAACTCTTGTAGACACAGTGAAAAAAAATAAGAGATTTATTCCTCAGGAATTTCTACCAAACAAGAACCGTTTAGATAAATCTTAAATTTTCGGATCCACTCCAAAAGCATCTCTTGTTTCTTACGTTCCGAAAAAACAAAGAAGTATCCTTATCCTGTCTACCACGCATCACAATGCTTACTGTGCAGATGATGTTGACAAAAAACCATATATGGTACTCTATTATAATAGTACAAAATGTAGTCTCGATACGCTAGAAAAAATGGTTCAAAAATATATGTGCAAAAGACGATATAACGTAGCCTTTGCATTTTTTATGAATATTTAGACGAAGCTGGGGTAGCTCATTTATACTTGGACAAATTACAACCAAATGGATCGAAAACGAATAAAAGCGAAGATTGTTTCTTACAACGACAGCAGAACAACCAGTGTTGCCTCACAAATGAGAAGAAAACTTAAGAGGACTACAATGGAAAACAAAAGAGTGTATTAAAAAATGCTTCCAAGGCCTGATTAGGTCCTTACTTATTCTCATTAGTGTTGGATCAAACAAAAGCGAAAATACAGGCTCCTTTCCTGGTGCTTAATGTATGCTGAAGCTGTAGTATTAGTAGAAAATAGTAAAAGCGATTTTAAATAAAAACTAGAACATTGAAACAAACTGTCGAAGAAAAAGGTTTAAAACTTAGTAGCACAACAAGGGAATATTAGTATATCAGTTATTTACTAATGTTTGTATTTTAAGAACGATTTTCCTAGTGGAAATTGAGTACTTACTTTAAAATGCCACAAGAAAATAGCTTTAGAACAATACTAACAAACCGTTATGAGTCCAACGTTATTCAAAATTTTCGGAAATTGGAAATTTTTTATAAGAAACTGGATCATTGTCAAAATGTACCGGCATAACTTAATACCAAAGGGTTTAAAGTTATGTCTAGCATATTCAAGCAGAAGAAAAACATTCTACATAGATTAAGTTTGTCCATGATCTGCGAAAGGTTGCAATTTTATAGGTCTAATTTATTTTTTGTTAAACAAGATATTGTAAGTATTGAAGATTTGCTTTTCAGTGTGATATCAAATTCTCATTTTGACCAAACTATTTTTAATTTACATGTAGTATATTAGAATTCATATAAGAAACAAAGAAATATACATGTAGCTTATACAATTATACATTACAATTTAATATTCTTTTAGAACAAAACAGTATACCTACACGTTTAAATAACCAATTCACTAATTTTTGCATTTTGAGAACGATTTCCGAAGTGGAAATTGAAACGTCATTAAACTGACTTTAAGAGTTAATTGTGGCTTATTCCCATTAAAATAGTAATTGCTTTAAGATGTCACAAGAAAATAGCTTCAGAACTATATCTTGGGATGGTGAAATGATTACGAAAAGTAATAGTTTTAAATACCTAGAATCGATATTGCAGCATAATGAAGAAATAGATGGAGATGCATGCAGTGGAAGTCGTGTTGGATGGATGAAGTGAAAGGAAGCGAGTGGTATGTTGTGTGACAGAAAAATTCCAATGATGCTAAAGGAAAAATTCTGTAAAACAGACATAAGGCCAACTATGATGTATGAGACAGTTAAAAAGAAAGAGGAACAACAAATGCATATGGCTGAAATAATAATGTTACACGGATGAGTGAAGAGACAAAAAAGAATAAAATCACTCCTTTTTTGCACAATAAAAATTTGCACTCAAGTTCGAATCCCAAACTGTGATTAATTGGATATTAAAAAGAACAAAAGAGTGAATTAATCCAGAATGGAAGCAAGCAGTCCCACGAGATATGATGTATCATTTAGACCTATCTATTATGAGTATATCAGGGGTACTTTAGGACAAAAAAGATGTAGGAGTATTTGTAGATACTAGAAACAATGTTTCACAAATAAAGAGAGAAACCAGATCAAATATATTGCACGAAGGAATAGAAAACTTAACAAACTTATCTTCTACAACAAAGTCTCAAGGCTTATTAGAAAAGTAGTATTTTTGAGTTATTGAGACAGAAGAATGGAGAGGTTCCCCAATAGGAAGACGATCAGCAGGAAGACTACGAAAACGATGGAATGACTACTTTCTGGGGGCACTTTAAAAAACAGACAGAATCATGTCTATATAAAAAGAGGAAGAAGAAAAAGATAGGTATTCAGACCTGATTATGAAATGAAAAATTCTATGTAGACAAGAATACCTCGAAAAATAAAATAGATATATTAAAGACGTGTATTCTTAACTATGAAAGTAATTCTTAGGTTCCTCTAACATTTTCCAAAAGCCAGGCGAACTGAAAGATATAATGATGAATGGCTAGCCTGTCGCATAAAACTCCAAAAACTAAACTTATCATCAGATTTTGTGTGTATATTTAAAAATTACTACCTTTAAAAAATACACACTTAGCTACCGAATTCACTGCACTATTATACTCGTCCGTTCCGTTTAGAGATTTTGTAACAACTTGCTAAAAATCTGGCGTTTACCTTAATTTAACAGAAAAGTAAAAGTGTGTGACCAATAAAATCTAACAGCAAACTGTAGTAATGATGGCAGAGTTTATTGTGAGAAGGCCGTTATCGAAAAATTTGCATAAAACAGCATTAGGGGAATGTCTTCTATTATCATAATTCAATCAAATTTGCACATAATATAGCTGAGTTCTTTACTTATTGTCGATACAGGTGCGAAGAAGGTTACAGCAAACAAGTATTAGTAACGTAAGTAATGCAGTCATATTGCGTAATAGCGATATATTTATTTTAACATCCATTCCTCAAAGGATGTTTAGTTTATCGCTACTGAATTCGTTTTTGGAACCCTTTCTAAATGATTAAAAAATGCTCATATAAATCATATCCAGGTCTTCCCAATTTGTTCCTATTCATTTAGCTTTTACGTAGTTTGTTACGAGTTTGGACTGTTCTTCTTCTTAAAGTGCCCTCTCCTCAATGGAGGTTGGCTACTACAATTTTAAACTCTTCTCTATCTTCAGCTGTTCTTATTAGCTGTTCAAAATTTAGCCCTGTCCATTATGTGGCCTAGGTATGATGTTTTTCTTACTTTTACTGTGTTAAAAAGTTCTCTTTCCTTGCCTATTCTATGCAGCACTTCTTCGTTTGAGGTATGCGATGTCCATGAAATTTTGAGTATTCTCCGGTAGATCCACATTTCAAAGGCCTCCAATTTATTTACGGTTGATGTTTTAAGGGTCCACGTTTCAACTGCATATAGAAGAGTCGACCAGACGTAGCATTTTGATTAACTTAGTCGAATTTCGAGTTTTATTCGAGAATCACAAAGCAGTTTTTTTATTTTTTTCGAAAGATTTTCTAGCCTGTTCTATTCTCGATCTTATTTCTTGATCAGGATTTAGGCTGCTATCGATCCAACATCCCAGGTACTTAAATCTATTGACCTGTTCTAAGATGTGCCCATTTATTGTGCAAGGTTGAGGTACGTTTTGGTTTTTTCGGATTGACATCACTTTGGTTTTTTTAATGTTTATTTTCATACTTACCAAATTGCTCACAGGTCGAGTTGGTCTTGTCGATGAGTCGTTGTAGACCTGAGTCGGAATCCGCAATTAACACTGTATCATCGGCGTATCTGATACTGTTGATATTGACGCCATTCACCTTGACTCCATCCTTGGAATCCTCCAATGCTTCTTTAAATAGAAACTCGGAGTAAAGATTAAACAGCAGAGGCGACAGAACACATCCCTGTCTAACTCCCCTCCTAATTTCTACTTCTGCGGATGTGGAACCTTCGAACCTAACTCTGGCTTTTTGGTTCCAGTACAAGTTTTTTAAGAATTTGATGTCTTTTCCATCTAAACCGACTTCTTGCAAACGTTCTAATAGTAGGTCGTGTCTTACTCTATCAAATGCTTTTTCGAAGTCTATAAAGCATATAAATATATCTTTCTGTTGGTCGTAGCATTTTTGGGCGAGAACTAGTAAACTGAACAGGGCTTCTCTCGTTCCCATGCCGGCTCTGAATCCAAACTGATCGTCTCCGATGATTGTTTCGCACTTTCTATAGATACGATTATGTACGATTTTTAGTAGGACTTTTACTGCATGACTCATAAGGCTTATCAGACGGAACTCATTGCAGTGTTGTGGGTTTGGCTTTTTTGGTAGTGGGATGAATATTGACTCCAGCCAATCTTGGGGTATTTTACCTGTATCATAAATGCGATTAAATAAAAGGACAAATAATTCGATATTTTCTTCGCTGATTAATTTTAACGTTTCTGGGTATATTCCGTCTGGACCTGGGCTTTTATTTGTTTTCAGATGATTAATTGCATTTATGATTTCAGATTTCAGATTTCAGAATTGTTGGCCCTTCGTTGTTATTTTCCAATCTTGGTTCTTCTCGTATGTCGTAAAAAAGAATTTTAATATAGTTTTCCCATTCTTTCAGTTTATCTTCCGTTGATTCTAGCAGTTTGTCATCCGTGTTCAGCATGATGTGAAAAGTCGTTCTCTTGGTAGTCGATGTAAACTCTTTTACCTTTTTATGTAAATTAAAAAAATCGTGCCTTTGTTGCAGTTCTTCTATTTCAACGCATTTTGTTTCCAGCCATTTCTCTTTTGCTTCGGTTATTTTTTTTTCGAATTATTCTATTTAGTCTTTTGTTGGACTGTTAATGTTGACTTAATGGGAAAGTTTGAAGCTTTACCATGGATGGAAAATTACCATGATCGTTCATATTAGGAACAAAATGGTGTTGCACAGAATGGAAAGAGAAACAGAACTTTTGATCACTACTAAAAGGAAAAAAACAGCGCATATTATAGGATACATAGTTAGAAATGAGAAGTACGAGTTGTTGCAGTTGATTATAAATGGAAAAATCAAAGAAAAAAGGGATCTTGGTAGACGACAGATATCTTGGCTGAAACACATTCGCAACTGGACCGTATTAAACACACAGATGCATTTAAGAAAAGCAAAAGATAGAGACGAATTTGCAATGGCTATATCCAATTTTCATTAGTGGAGTGAATACATTCTTTATAAGACCACTTGATAAATCTGAACTGATCCAAACAATCAGTAGTACCAAAAGCAAATCTGCAGTACTGATCGACTATCGATAAAAATTTCCTCAAATCCAAAAACAATATGTGTTAGTAAGTCCTGGTCTCACTAAATAATGATACCTTTGAAAAAGTTATATTTCCAGAGTGCCTACAGATTACCATTATTATTTCTCTTTTGGCAAGAAAAAATGCCAAAAAATCAACATTCTACAAAGTAAATACGACGACTTTAAGGTGTTGGACAGAACAGAGCGAAAAACTGTATGAAGAATATTGCGAAGATGGAAAGCAGGAGATTGCGACGAACTACTCCACAGCATTGATGCTGCCAGGCGTGAAAAAATGGACACAGACAGTAGAAAACCTAGATTTCCAGAAGCCAAGTCGACAAGCTTGGTCCCTACTGCGGAAACTCGGAAGTAGCAACCCACCCGTTCGCCAAACCAACCTAGTAACTTCAGACCAAATAGCTACGCACATAGTGTCAACCTCTAGGGTACCTCAAAATCGTTTACATACAATTAAAGTTAAAAAAGACCTTAAAACGATAAAATCTAGTCTTGCACAGTCAACAGAATATTCCAACCCATTTACGCATGAAGAAATATCGCAAGCCCTAAATGAAATGAAAACAGGAAAAGCGTGGGTTTCGACGCCATTTACGCTGAGTTCATCAAACATAACGGCAGATTCACTAGGCAATGGCTCGCAAAATTCTTTTCTGACATCCTTCAAACGGGAAACGTCCCCCACCAATTCAAAAATGCAAAAATCTTCGCCATTTTAAAACCAGGGAAAAGTAATAATTCACCGAAAAACTACCGCCCCATCGCACTCTTAAGTATGGTGTACAAATTGTTCGAAAGACTGTTGTATAATAGAATCAGCAAAACCATATTCCAACACTTACCAGTGGAACAGGCAGGATTTCGGCCAAACCGCAGCTGCACAGACCAGGTACTCGCCCTGACCAATTATGTGGAATCAAACTTTCAAAAGCAATCAAAAACAACCGCTGTCTTCATCGATCTATCTGCTGCTTATGACACTGTGTGGCGACAAGGGGCAATATATAAATTAATGCGAATAATCCCATGCAGAAAGACCACTGAGGTTATTAACGCCATGCTATCCAACAGATGCTTTAAAGTTATATTGGGAGACAAGACTAGTACCCAAAGAAAACTGAATAATGGACTTCCACAAGGATCCGTGCTGGCTCCCATGCTTTTCAGCCTCTACGTAGCAGACATGCCAGAAACCACATCAAAAAAGTTTGGATACGCAGACGACTGGACGCTTGCCGCAAGTCATAAAGAATTCGAGGTCACTGAACGCATTCTAACAAACGATTTAAATGGCCTAGCGAATTATTTCCGCAAATGGAGATTGAAACCCAATCCAACTAAGACAGAAGTGTCCTGCTTCCATTTGAACAACAAGATGGCCAACTATCAACCTCAAATCAATTTTGGGGATAGACTCCTTAAATATAATAAACACCCAAAATACTTAGGTGTTACACTTGACAGAACGCTGAACTTTAAAGAGCATCTTACTAAGACTGCTGCAAAACTCCGAACTCGTAACAACATCCTGCAAAAGCTCTGCGGCACTACATGGGGCTCCTCAGCACCCACACTTAGATCGACAGCATTAGGACTGGTATACCCCGTAGCGGAGTACTGTGCACCAGTATGGATAAACAGTCCACATACTCACCGTGTTGATGTCCAACTCAACCAAGCCATGCGAACTATATCAGGCACAATCAAGGCCACGCCCACTTACTGGTTACCAGCTTTGAGTCATATAGCTTCACCCATCCGCCGGGAACATGCCCTTGTCAGAGAATTTACAAAAATCAATACTGATCCTGAGCTCCGCTCCCATGTCGGAACTTCCGCCAGAGACATAAATAGGCTCCGTTCAAGACACCCGCCTCTAAAAACAGCAAAAAGGCTAGTAGATCAAAACTTTAATGTAACTGAACGGTGGAGAGAACAATGGGAGAATAACGCTGCACCAGCTAACTGGAACATGCCATGTATTACAAGCAAACCTGAGGGCTTCAACCAACCGAGACTAATTTGGACCACACTCAATAGAATAAGGACGAACTGTGGCAGATGTTCCGACTCACTTTTTAGATGGGGAAAAATACAATCACCAAATTGCGACTGCGGCGCCGAAAGGCAAACAGTAAAACACATGGTAGAGGAATGACCGATTAGATCCTATAACGGCAACCCTTCAGATTTCCTGGCTGCTACAAAAGAGTCAATCGAATATATTTATAATCTAGATGTTTGTTAGTAGAATAATATTTTTGTATTTACTGTTGTTTGTAATTTATATAATTTATATTATATGTATATATATGAACCTGTGATGTAGCCATACGCTAAATAAATAAAATAAGGTGCATAAAAAGGTAAGAGAAATTAAGACAAATCTAAAAAGAGAAGAGTAAGCAAACTTGTTAATGACAACGGAGAGGTAATCGTGGACAAAGAGAGTATTGATAATACTTGGAAAAATTACATACTAAATTTATTTTCTGATGAGAGAGAGAACCAGTCCCAATACCTACAGAAATAGAACCACCTATACTAGTGGCAAAAATTAGAGCAGCCATAATATCACTAAAAGAAGGGAGAGTTCCAGGACTAAACAGAGTACACTCTAAATTTCTTAAACTTCTTGATGATGAATCTTTAAGAATACTATGTAAAAGCTTTAATAATATCTTTGACACAGGCAATATTCCAAAAGATTGGCTAGTTTAGTTACCAAAGAAACATGAAGCGGAAAAGTAAAAATAATATAAGCAAATAAGTCTAATGAGCTATACACTAAAACTTTTTCTTAAAATTACACATCACAGAATATACAATCTATGCGAAGAGAGAATATAAGACACACAGTTTGGATTTGTGAAAGGCTTAGGTATGAGAGATGTACTGTTAAGTCTACAGGTATTATTATAAAGATGCAGAGATATGATTTGCGATATCTACACCTGCTTTGTTAGCTACCAAAAAGCATTTAACATAGTTCAACACCAAAAAATAATGGATGTTCTAACAAAAGCCCAAATAGATAATAAAGACCGACGTATAATACAAAATATACACTGGAACCAATCAGCCACAATAAGAACAAATCTTGGAGATAAACCGACGGAAGCGATCCAGATTCTGCTAGGCGTTAGACAAGGATGTATACTTTCACCTATATTATTCAACCTATATTCAGAGGAAATATTTAGTGAAGCCTTGGTAAATTGCGAACATGCAATCCTTTTAAATGGAGAACGCCTAAACAAAATCCGCTATGCAGACACCGTTATTTTTGCGCGACAGTTTAAATAGTTTACAGCAACTAACAAACAAAGTAAATGAAGTAAGTAAAAGATTTGGACTATAAGTAAACATATCAAAAACTAAATTTATGGTCATCAGCAAAAATAAAATTAGAGACGTCCAACTGCTTATCAAGAATACACTAGTGGATAGAGTAAAACAGTTTACCTATCATGGCCAAACTCTTTAAAAGTCACAACCTTAATCTGGAGATAAAAGTAAGGCTCCTACGATGTTATATCTTCTCGATATTATACTACGGAGTTAAATCCTGGACACTCATTGAAGCGATGAAGAAAAAACTTGAAGTCTTCGAGATGTGGCTATACAGAAGAATCCTAAGAATATCATGGATAGGACAAGATAACCAACGAGACTGTACTACGAAGAATGGGAAAGAAAGAGAAGTGATGTATACGATTAAAAGGAGAAAGTTAGAATATCTCGGACACATAATGAGAAACGGCACTAAATACATATTACTGAAAATGAGGCGTTGAGCGCAGAAGTGGCCAAGCCCAAAATATTCAACTTGGAGAAAATCGCAAAAGAAATTTTGCTCTTTTTTGAATGCAAATTAATGTTTCTTAACTTAAATTATATCATTTAGTTTTTTATGTTTGTATGTAAAATGATGTTAGGTATGGTAATATTTCTTTTTTTCGTAAAGTACATAATCAATTTTGTCGTTCCAACATAGTTCTTTATGTAATGTGCAATACAGGATCCAATTTTTTGGGGTCCACGTGAAGTAATGCTTTCATTTCCCATGTACATGTGGGCAACATGTGTTTGTATGTTATGAATTCCGAAACAAAACGTCCACAACTGCCTTTTGTAGTAGACAATTCCCGTAGAAATAATTGGTGTTGCTAAAGTTTTCATAAGGTCAAATGAAATAACTGTCAGATTGTTGTCGAGAACAGCAGCTGCTGCGTCGTGATTCATACCTTGTCGTGCAGCTTCTGCCTTTCTTTGATGTAGTTCTTGCTCTGCTTGAATAATGTGACACTCTTCGTTATTTGCTATAGCGGCTCTAATTTTAACGTTAAATCCATCACATTTGCGACAACTGTCTGAAATTGGAGGATGAAAGCTCAAATTGAAGTCTCGATTGAAAATGCGATGGAACAAAAACGTTGAAACGTTATTTGGTACCTCAGCCTTGTATAAATTGAATAATTTTGTTATGTCTAGATCAAGAGATAGGCATTTACGTGCTGGGTTTTTTTTCTCTCGAATAGTAAGAGTCGTAGACAAGTAAATTTATTTATAAAATTTTTAACTCCCTCAATTTTTACTTCAGAAGTCTTATTCGCTGATGATGTTTTACCGCGACCATCAGTTCGAGGTGTTCCAGCGGTTTTCTTTGTTTGGAGAGCCCTTGTTATTCGACCATCATAAGCACCTAATGATAGTTTAAAAAACTCTGCAAACCTGGCATTCTTCTCTACGCTCATCCGATAAAAAATAGTATCTTGCATTCTCTTTTTATTTTTAATATTCTGCGTGCTGTATGATCGTTCTTTGACCTTAACGCGTATTTGTCCATATATAAATGCAGTTTGCAAATCGTGTGTCTCTAATGGATAAAAGTTTTTAAATAGTGCTTCACTTGGCTCTTACGAAAACTTCGCATGTCATTTTTTAAGTACATACAGTCTTTAGACACAAAAGTTTTCGCAGGCACAATATTTTCCTTTATACTGATGTATTCTTGGCCTGCAGTCTTGTTCCTTTTTCTAATATTTCTCTTCCATTGTAATTCATTCCGGATCCTTTTCTTTCCTTTTGATTTTGGCATACCATTTTCCTCTTCTAATAACGGTGGTACGTCATATGAAGTAGAAGCCACATCCTTTCCTAAAATAAAAAACAATTTTTTTTCTATGCAAAACAATTTTATCACTTTTTGTATTTTCAATTGCTGAATCAATCAAGAACGCCAATTTTTCGAAACAATCAAGAAAAGGAAAACGGCGCATCTAGGTCACATCATGCGAATTGAAAAATTCCAGTTCCTCCAACTTAAAATCGAGGGTAACATTGAAGGCAAGAGTAGAATGGGACGCAAGAAAATGTCCTCGCTCCGAAACATAAGGCAATAGACAGGGATTAACGACATAATATATCTGATAGATATTGCAAGAAACAAAGAGTTAATGGAAAATGTGATCGCTAATATCCATTAGTGGATTTGCATTTGAAGCAGAAGAATTGCTTAGCCATTATTGACAGGAAGTACCTACTTATTAATTCGCCCTGTAAAATATTTATAAATAGTACGCCAAAAGTATTATTGTTGTACATATTCCTGTCAGTAGGGGATTCCCTGGACTCTATACTTTTGCGCTAAACCCCTCAAATAATCTCTTAAGGCAAAAGGCAGAGTATTCGGAAAGCGAGGAATAATGGGAAGAAGAATATCATGGTTAAAAAACCTGAGGAAATGGTTCTCCACAACAACAACTAATCTACTTAATGCATCAGTTAATAAAATAATTATAGCCAGAATGATCGCGTATATTGAAAACGAATAGGCACCAAAAGAAGAAGATTCAGAGCCAGCGATAATAAGCCTGCAAGAGATGCACTGCAAAATAGTAAAACAGAAAAATTAATTTTCTTAGTGTGGTTTCAAGTCCAGTCATAATACACTAATCTGTGTTTGGTATTTTTGCATCCCACACAATGTAACATATAAAAATACACAACGCATAGTATGTCCCTACGGAACAGCGCAGTGCGTAGTAATAGAATTTATTGATAAATAGATTATGTTTCAAAAAACAAACAACTTTGCACTTATTTGAAATGCTTTGTTTATTTTCTTCAAATTTCTTTAAAGATGTTTTATAGGTTTCCTGTCAGCAGTTAACAGGAGCGCAAATGAATGTTTTTAGTAGAATAAACATTTTACATAACAATTTAATAAAATAGATATTAATAATCTTATTGATAATTTTGTAAAAATTGAAACAAGAAATATATTTTTTCTTCAAACGTCAAATAATGATGACATTACGTATTTAACTTGATCCTGTCAAAGTTTGATGTCTCCGCCGGCAGCAGTTTTTTTTCCCATTTCTTTACGGCGGAGGGAAAAATGTTGTCATGGCAACAATATGAAACATGTCACAAAGCAACAATACAAATGTCATTAACAACAATTAAACATCATTTTTATTTATAGTAATATTAAAAGTACAATTAGTTAATTAGGCATTTTCAAAATTGAAACCATGTAAAAATGTTCCCGACTCTTGATACGCATTAACGCATTGGTAATTGTTGATGATACTGATGGTCAAGAACAACTTTCAGCAATCATTCCCGATATTGGCGAATCATGAGAGTTTAAAATTTTTTGAGCATCATTAGCCGCGGACTCAATTTCGTTTAGGTTTTCCATTTTCGCACTAAATTTGCTTTTGCGGTTGCAACAACAATAAGCTGTCTTTAATAGTTGCAAACAACTGTCAAACAACTGTAACCAGGGAGACGCAAAGCCCACCGACGACTTAATTATTTTAATTTCTAACATCTAGACGACTTTGATAGTTGTCACAGTTAATTTCGAGTAAAAATAGCGTATGAATTGTACTATTTATGGTTGAAAATTGCTATGTTTAAAGAAAAAATAGTATACTTTATTCGGCAAAGAAGCGACTTTTCTTGACGCGCCCTCTATTACGCGCCTCACTTCGTTCGGCGCGTAATATCGGGCGCGTCAAGAAAAGTCATGCTTCTCCGCCTCATAAACATCGTATTTTATAAATTGTGTACGATTGCCAAAAGATAAATATAAAAAATTAAATTTAGGAAAACCAAAAGGCGCCTATGCAAGTTTTGCAGGCGGGCATTTTAGAACCTTGCACCGGGACTGCTTGTATTGCTTTAATTACTATGTTACGTCATTATTTGATACCAAAGTTTGTTTTTATGTATACCTAAATACGAGTTTTTCAACATCAAATCTAAGTGCTTAGTCAATTTGTAAATGTTAATCTTTATTTTATACACATTTTATTAATTTAAAGGTTCTTGTATTTGATTCTTTTATTCTAAATTAGTTTTAAGTGTTTTAATTTGATCAATAGATTTTTGTTTGATTTCTATTGTTCTCGATGATAAGTTTATCGTCACATACTGCAATTTTTGAATAAATTTACATTGTTGTTTAATATTACTAAAACTCTCAATAATTTTGAATAGTACCGGTAGTAGGGTAATAGGTCTATAGTTCTATAGTTGTAGGCATAAAGCTGGACTCAAACTACGCGTACGTATACTTGGCGAATAATCGTCACTTGCGTTATACCTGCCATGTTGTGTAAGTGGGTTACTCGTACAATTATTGGTCACTCTCTGCCACTCAATGGTTTTCCATCTGTCGGTAAAAATGACCCTTGCGAAGTACATACTTGTCTATACTTGCAGAGGCGCTTAAACGAAATGTATAGGTTATTCCAGGAATATACGACTGTTTTGGATTATTGCGACAACGAATATTTTACTGTGCAAGTAGAAGTTTGAAAGTAAATTGGTCTAAACAGTATTCCAATAAAATGGATCTACTGTTAGTTTGACACTTAAACTAAAATTATTTCAGTTAATAGATGTTCAGATAGACGCAAAATTTATTGTGAAATTTAATCCCAAAATAACAAAAATTTTTACGTAAACGGTCCTACAAATAAATACAATGACGTCTATAAAACCAAAATAAATGTCTGTTTCCGTGAAATGTAAACACCAAAGAGGCGTGCCGGGTTTCTTTGATATTACACTATTGTTATATTACTTTATTAGGTAGGTACTACAACTGTAATAAAAGAAATATACTATTTTTAATACAAATCAAAAGAAATTGGCAGAACGATGGTTCAGAAACCAGAAAAAGGATCTAATATTTCACTTTGTTAGTTTTAAACATTTGTTTGCTTTGCGTGGATGTACTCTTAAAAGTTCCGAAAGTAACGGGTATAACATACCAGCTATTGATAGTTAAAGTACTGAATCGTTACATATTAAAAAGTAACGAAAATTTACATACAGTTTCATAATATATCTCCGACTGATTTTGGTTTTAAAAACCAGCCATATAGAGGTGTCCGGTGAAGAGAGGTGACGTTAAGAGAGAGAGAGTTTAGTGCAGTGTATTTATTTATTGAAGCCAAAAATACCATGACGTTTTTAGATATAGACAACTTCATATTTAATGTACTTTCTCATTGCAAAGTTCTGTGAATCTGATGGTTGATGATAGTTTTAGGAGGTTAGAAGAATTAGAAAATAAGTAAGTTTTTTGTTTTTTAATACTAATTGAATATTCGACTAAATAAATTACCTATTTATTCACCTTAGTATTGTTACACTTCATTTAAATCACTTAATTCAAAAACCAACTTGTTTACAATACTAAACTCAATAATAGTAATTATATACTTCAAAATCTGAATTACAATTGTTGTATAAACTATCAACTCTATATTTATATCATGACTTCATATTTAAATCTAAGGTTTATATCTGTCGTAACAGTATTTTAAAAATGGGGAGAATTTACTATTGTACAATTCAGCACATTGGACCATTTAAATCGACACCTTAAAGAAAATTTAAAACAGTCGTATATTCGTGGAATGGAGATATAAATAATTGGCAGTTTCTGCGACTGTGCGACTATTCATTTAGTTTTCGGACATCAAGAGCTTACAGAAGTTTTATGTTTTTTTTTAATTGAAATGGAGTGCACAAATGACGTTGTGTTGCAGTTTCTTGATTTGTATAAAAATGAGCAGGTCATTTGGATGACCAAACATAAGAAAGTAATAAGACCAACAGTTAATGACGTCTGGAAAAAATACAAGATAATGCTGTTTTAGTTAATTTTAAATACAGGTACTTACGTGATTCAACTTTTATTTAATGATATCACCCACCATATTCCTCTCTTTATGCAACAAGCATAACAGCAACCGAGATTTAAGATTTTCCGGACAACCTCTATCCATATTGACTGTCACACCACTGATTCAGTTGTAAAAGCTTTTAAGAATGCTTGCGTATACTTGCCATGTCTGTTCATGCTCGTGTACCTGTGAATTGTACATATCGCCTTAGCGCCCTACTTGCCAGCGCAATCGTAAAGCTCGTTTACTTGTAAAATAGGCAAATAATTGTGTACTTGCCAAGTACATGAGTCGTTTGAGTCCGTCTTTAGATTTTTCACCACCCTTTGTTCTCGGACAACCTCAAAGAGATATGTATATGAAGTTCAGTTAGTGTGTGCCAGTGTGGGTCTTAAAATAAACATCATCAAAACAAAATTATGACAAACCTAGCACCTAGCGAAAATATCAATATTGGAGACAACGAAATAGAGCTGGTGGAAAAATACATATACCTTGGACACGAAATAAAGATCACAAGAGATGACCAAACATGCGAACTACGAAGAAGCATGGCAGCCTATGGAAATTTCAAAGACATCTTTAAAAATGATACACCAATTTCTTTAAAACGTAAAACATTTAATCAATGTGTATTGCCTGTGATGACCTATGGTGCCGAAACTTTGACATTGACAGCTAGAAGTTATATAGTATATAAAACGCTGCAAATATTTTTTTTTATTGGCTTTGGCTTGAAACCTTTAGCCACGTAATTACATATAAATATTAATATTTATTCGTACAGGATTGTACAAGGAGGACACTTTTCACGTTCAGGGATTCATCAGAGCGGCTTTATTGTAACAAACAAGACATAAACCACGGTTAGGTAGGTGGGCAACATATATGGTAAACATACAAAGGAAATGTTCAAGCATACGATCAATTTTACACTCATACCTTTAATTTAATTTTTACAAGAAATATCATAATTAATTTAAAGATTTTGTTACTTAATCCCTCTTTTATCAATTCTTTTATCAGCCACGTGCTTGTATTACGATGTAGTGGGCAGTTAAAGAATATGTGATTTAAATCAGCTATACTAGTTCCACACTCACAGCGGTCTGTTGGGAGAACTCCTATTTTGTGTAGATGTTTCGGAAAACATCCATGGTCTACTTTTAATCTTAAGACAGTTGACGATGCAAATATCTCAGAGGAAAATGTAAAGGTCAATACTGAGTATATCGCTTGGTGACCGAGTTAGAAACGAAGAAGTTACCTCCTGTTCTTCTTCTGAAGAAAGGTAGACGAAGATATTGCTTGAGTGGAAGCCGAGGTTAGACAATTGCTTGCTACTCGTTGGACTGACGATCTCAAGAAATTGAATGAAAAGTGCTCAAGATAGAGCACAATGGACAAAAATGAGGGAGACCTATGTCCAGCAGTGGGAGCAAAGGGCTAGGTGATGATGATGATGATTAAACAATAATATTTGAGAAATAAAAAAGAAAAGCTGTATGAATATTATGGGACTAACGCTCCTTCAGATTGCACTGTCAAATTTTGGTTCTATCAATTTCGTAGTAGCCCTACCTATATAGATTGGATGAACCACGCACTGGACGGCTCTTTGTTGCAGTTAAATGCGTGGCGGAAAATGTGAAAAAAGTCCATGAAGTTCTTTTAGCTGATCGTAAAGTGAATGGTTGTGAATTGGCAGAGAAAATTGGCACAAGAATTCAGTTTTAAAGAACGCACTAGTTATACTTTTAACGAAGTTTTAAATGCGATAAAATTTTC